>JACEVL010000368.1:881779-1266779 GCA_020284085.1 Aporrectodea caliginosa
GATTGCAAATAATTACTAATTAATTAGTAAATAATTAGAGGTTCGACGTTCTTCTAAATTTTAATTATTGCAATCACTGAATTTATATAGCACCGGTTCCCAGAGAGTCATCGGAGTCGCTCAAGTGAGAGTTCTTACATGAAGCTTACTAACAATCAAAGCCAAACTAATTACTCAATAATGGTTGACCGTTGACATAATAGCTGGCATCCAGAAAAATCAGCTCGTTAGAGTTTTTATAGGATAAATGAGTAATCATCCTCTCAAGATTAAAGCAGCCGCTAAGTTATCGAAATCACAACACCAAGCCATCTCCCATGCAGGTAGTACAAGCATATTTAATAATTATAAAGAAATGAACAGAGGAACGGGGAGCCAGAACGGCAACAAAGTAAGAACAGAGAAACCGATGAAAAGAATGGCAAAAATAGAACTGGAAATCGAGAACAAGAATGAAAGAAAAAGACAGGACAAGGAAACTGAGAACAAGAAAGCAGAAAAGAAAACATGGAAACAGAGAAGAAATAAAGCGGCAGAAATGTAAGAACAAGGAAACGAGAACAAGAACGACAGAAAAGTAAGAACAACTAACCGAGAACAAGAACGACAGAAAAGTAAGAACAACAAACCGGGAACAAGAACGGCAGAAATGTAAGAACAAGGAAACGAGAACAAGAACGACAGAAAAGTAAGGACAAGGAACCGGGAACAAGAACGACAGAAAAGAAAGAACAAGGAAACCTAATAGCATTAATAGGCCTATAGGCCTATACTGTTCTCTCTATCTGAACGTATGTAAGGTATGTAAGTAAGGAGGGGCTGGATGGGGTAGACCATGAACATCTGGATATTATTAATCAAGAAGTCCATGGGTAGACATAGTACGGCATCGACAGGCCACGGAAGATTCTCATAATCCCGAATAAGAGAGAGAATTAGGGTCAATTGAATTGACCCTAACCTCTCTGTCTCTGTCTCTCTCTCTCTCTCTCTCTCTCTCTCTCTCTCTCTCTCTCTCTCTCTCTCTCTCTTTGGCTACAGTCAATGAGTCATCCAGGCTCATAATAGATATGAAACCCCCATCCGAGGCATATCCATCATCACATCAGGACACACGTACCCGGCCTGGCATACAGCTCATGCTTCAAGAGTTCATAGTACTGTATATTGGTATATCAAATTTCTAGTGCAAATCAAAATCACAGCGTTTGGAATATAGGCATACAGTATAAAATTTTTAGTAAGCATATATTTACGTAGCCTACTACCATTAATAGTCGCCACGGGGGGGCAAGGGGGCAGCTGCCCCCCAACCCTGGTCAGGCTGGGTCATGGGATTCGTGCAAATCCTGTGAGTTTTTTAGGGGGTACCCTATGTGGTGTGTGTTTTGACATTTTACATTGAAGGTCTCTTCTCCTCTTCCAAAGTTTGTTTTCGTCTTTCAAAGACTAATCACTAATCAACAGGTGACGAATTGTGCTTTACACAAAATATACAGACGAATAGGGAAAAAGTCCAATGTTGTCTATCTCTCCTATTCGCAGTTATGAGTCATGATGGGGTGACCTATTTACACCAGTCACACAGCCGCATTCCAACAGGATGTCCAAGACAACATGTGGAAATTATTAGTATGCCTGCCTCTTTGAGGGACATCTGCAGGGATGCAGCCAGATCATTCTCGCTCAACGGGTGCACGCAAAATCAGTGTGTGTGTGTGTGTGTGTGTGTGTGTGTGTGTGTGTGTGTGTGTGTGTGTGTGTGTGTGTGTGTGTGTGTATGTATGTATGTACGTATGTATATGTATGTGGCGTGTGTGGGTATAATACTTGTTGTGAAATAGATACATATATACAGAGACAAAACATAGCAAACTGATTCACACTATCTTGGTTTTAAGACAAGGGAATAAAAATATCTATGAATTAATACTCCCTCGCCCGCCAATTCTCGAGAGCAGTGGGAGGCCGTTCCCGCGCATTCCCACCCACTTTAACCCCGAGTACAGTCGTTTAAAGCAGTCGGCGTTCTGTTTCTATTGTCGATTGTTCACCAGTAAAACTTCACCATGCAGCAATGCTTCCAGATTCGGTAGTTGAATTTCAATAAATGTCGGGATTGCTAATAATATGTGAGTCAAACTCAAATACGGTTCAAACTACATCTTAAACCTCGGTACTTGCACGGGGACCTTAAATGGTGTGGCGTACATTCGAAGGGGCGAACAGTGACGAAGGATGTAACCCAATCAATAGGCTAAATATCAATTCATTGAAAATGAGCAGGGTCGAGGCCGTATACGGACCATACGGTCACTATATGAAAACGCGAACATTTAACATTTAGCTACGAGTCACAGTTGGCTCCTATCAGCGCTGAAATAATAGAACAATTTTGTTCCTATGACAGCTTAAAATGCTACCATTACAGTATGAAAATTCAAAAAAATTTAAAGTGGGAGGGGGCACATCCCCTCCCCAAACCCCTCCCCCTGCTCGGCGCTTCGCGCCTCAGCGATCGTCCTTCGGACGCTCATTTCCCTGTCCTCCTATGCCTTGCCCCCCCAACCTTGAGGCGCTGGCGACGCCACTGCCTACTGCTGTAGTCAACAGCGTACAGGCGCGTCATGAATACTGCTAGCTCAGCATCAAATTCAGTGACTGAAGAGCGCTACGATTCTGACGAATGTTCTAACGCAGGTAATGTGGACGATGAATTGCCACGTGAAAACAGCGTTCGGACTCCAGACTCTCCACCAAAGAAGAAACGAATGTGCTGTTATAACTTACAATGGGAACACATAAAATGCAGCTGTACAGAGTTCAGAGACCTCGTCATTAGCAACAAACGTTTGATCAGAGCTGCACAGTCGGACTTGAAGTAGGCCTACATTCGCAAGGGTGGCAGAGAGCAGCTTCCTTGACGATTTAAAGTTGAACACTTCCGAACATATGTGAGTTGCCAGATAGGCCCTATTACATTCACAGCTTTTGTTTGTTTGTCTTGAATGAATAACTTTGGACTTCTTATCATGAACACAAAACTTATTATCAAAAGTCAACATGTAGAGTATAAGATGATGAACTGGAAAGTATGATTGTCTATATAATGACTATTTGTATTAGGTGACCCTGTTAGCGGTACCTTTGGTTCTTTTGGGTTTACCCATTGCCACTGACTGTACAAGAGTGTCTACCTTTATGTTTGAACTGTTATGGTGAACAATAAAATATATTGATTGATTGACAGGGAATCAATCATTCATTGTCAATGATTGATTTGACAGCTGTTTTAACTTTTTGAACTATGTTCACTAATTTTTCAAGTTTTACTCCTGTTTCGTTATCTTTGATAATCTTTGGTCAGCCTCAGAGGGCTTCGCCCCTCTAACCCTCTGAGGGCCTGACCAGAGGTTTTCAACGCCCCTGGGCCACTCTGGGGACACCGCCCCAGACTCTTGTAACGCGCTCGCACTTGTCCGGTAATTTGCTGAAGACAACCTGGCAATCCTAAGGAAACCGGGAACAAGAACGACAGAAAAGAAAGAACAAGGAAACCGGAAACAAGAATGGCAGAAAAATAAGAACAAGGAAACCTGGAACAAGAACGGCAGAAAAGTAAGAACAAGGAAACCGGAAGCAAGAACGGGAGAAAAATAAGAACAAGGAAACCGGGAACAAGAACGGCAGAAAAGTAAGAACAAGGAAACCGGAAACAAGAACGGCAGAAAAGTAAGAACAAGGAAACCGGGAACAAGAGCGACATAAAAGAAAGAACATGGAACCATGAACAGGAACGGTAGCCTAGAAAAGTAAGAACAAGGAAACCGACAACTAGAACTGGAGAAAACAAAGAACAGGGAACCGAGATCAAGAACGGAACAAATTAATGATGATGGCTGATGGCAACATTCTTTGTTGACGTTATTATTAATGTTGTGGATGAATAATCTTCCATTATCCGCCTCAGGCTCTATCTATCACCCCCATGCAGGGTTTCCACTCAAAATTAAAGTCTCACTTTTTCAAGAATTCCTAATTTTGCTACTCTGACTCATCTGATCAACCGCCTCCAATTCTTGGGACCAAAAGGACACCCTCCTAAGCAGCTCTTCTGCCTCCTCTAATCTTCACCTCGACTCTTAGGTGACCGGATTGGATCTCCTTTTATCTACCCACTGGAACACTCCACTGACTTGACGCAGCGCTCGTGAGTAATCTGGTGCCCTGTGCTTTTGAAGTTTGGAGATTACGATTATTTATGTGTTATTTTCTGTTTGAAGCTGCAGGCTACGCTCCATATAAATGTACTCAATTTTCTATAGGGGCCGTTCACATATTATATAACGCAAAAAATCTCAATTTTTTGCCTACCCCCACCCCTAATAACGTTACATAACAGCAGCTGTGACCCCCCCACCCCTATATTATATAACAGATATGCTTCCTACCCCCTACCCCCAGTCTATAAGCACATTCAAAGACATACAGTGGACCTTATTGTATTACACAACTGGAAACTTTCATTATTATTATTATCATACTGTCAAGTTGATATTGTCGAGGATTTATAACAATACAATGTTAGTTAATAGCACTTTAATAGTGACTGGATTATGTTAAAAGTTTGTAGGCCTACTGTATTAAATGTAGTTACTAGACTAATGCAAATTGCAAATTAATCGTTTAATACTAGAAATGCAAGATGCATTAATAAAGCTAACTAATTATCTTATTTTCAACTTGTAGCTGTCAGAACTGAGTCAATGGTATAATAACCAATTAATTCATGGCTAACTCTCAGAGCTATTAAGGATAATTTTGTTACCTTATACTTGTCACAAGTTGCGACCTGTCAGTGTGATACTTTGAATATTAAACGAAATTGATTGATTTCTTGATTGAGAATGCGTCCTAAATGAACAATATGGCCACCGTCGAATAGTTTGAAATAGAGCGCTGCTACCTACCAGCTAGCCACATCCCATATTATGCAAAGCACTGAGTGAGTAAGTAACTAAAACACAATTAGTAATGAAGAATATTTATTAAAATATTACAGTGAAAGTCCAATGGTCAGACAAACAAGCAAAATAGCATAAGCTGAAAAAGTTTGTTATATAACGAAACCTTGAACCTACCCCACCCACCATAAACCTATAACGCTAACAAAACAGGAACCCACCCACCTACCCCTTGAGCGTTATATAATATGTGAACGGCCCCATAGCGACCGTACGTAGGCCTATACCTCTACCCTGTTTATTTTCGATGAATTGATCGGGTGAGGTCGTTCACCACCGCTGCCCGTTTGAATGGATGCCGCGGCATTTAGGCCTAAGGTATGGACCGTGCTAGCCCGAGATTTAAATCTCTTAAACAAGCCAGTATCGGGAGATCCGCAGCGATCCGCACGCTCTCTAACACAGAGGCGCATGAGACGCAGCCCACGCTCTAATTAACCAATGTAGCTAACTGGCATGCGCGCCCTCCTCGGCTGGGCTTAACTTCGGCTGCAATGATCGCACAGAGCATTGATTTCTCGTTTAAAAGCTCTTCATACACCATGCAATCTTGCGGAAACTGTCGTCTCTCCGTCAGTCTGTCCGTCTGTCTGGCTGTCCATCTGCACCCCATGGTACGTAGGCTGTGGACCCACTGATGTGTAGGCTACCAGCAGGCGGTTATAGCCTACTGCGCTGGACGTGGGCGCGTGGAGAAGCGCTGTCGTTGGAGCGGGCACTAGGCCTACGCAACACAGCCTTATTGATCGTTTTACTGCGTCGTCGTTCTTCTGTTACAAGCAGCTCCACCACCACCACCAGCAGCAGCAGGAGCAGCAGCAGCAGCAGCTGAGCTGCATCGTCGTTCTCATCCCATCCCACCATGGACAAGCCACAGCTGCAAACAGCAGGGTGATTCTATTGCAGGTCGTCGTTGGCTTATCTAAGATTGCCATCGTTGTTGACTGGTCTGGATTAATAATAATTATTCCTTTCGTCAGGTGGATTATTCTTGCGTTCTGACCAGCCGCATGGTCTGGCGTGTTCGCTTGTTTTGTAAGGTACAGATAGATCGAGCGATCTTTTGCCAATCGTAATTAATTATTAAACTGAAATGGGTGGAAGTGTATTAGCATGCAGCGGTTGTCGCTCCGTAGTCAATGAGCTTTCGCGCGAAGGAGGTTTATTGGCGCCTGTGCAGAGCATACAATAGCAGATGAGTAGTTTCTCTAAGGGGATCTTAAAGAGAAAGGCTTGATTTTATTTCGCCAATTTCCATTTGTAACAACATATTCAGACACATGAAAGATTTGTTTGCATTATGAATAAAATTCAGTGTTCAATGGAAACTGGATTTGAAGCCAGAACTTCAGATGAAAACATAATTATAATAAAATTTACACTAATATTTTTCTTTTAAAGGATTGTAAGACCCGTGCCTTTGTAACATTGTATTTTTTTAATCTTAAACAGCTGAAAATCGATCTACAGGAGCAATTAATACCATCAAAACAGTGCAGCCTAAAGTAAACGGATTAGCTAATAACCAATATGTTTCAATCTAAGCTAATGCAATATGATCAATCTGATCTATCTAGCGAAAAGTGTAGGCCTATGGCTCCACTTTCTTGACTGTATAAAAACCAACCGATGGTAATTTCAAAGTAAAATTGATATGTATGTCAAAATCCAGAGCGATTATGGTCAAGAACTCTGACAAGATGCACTAATGACTGGGAAACCAGAGCAGCTCATCGTGATAGTGTTGAACTTATCATGCACATATACAAACATGCATGTACACTAATCTATACATAAATATTTATTTTACTCTGATTTATATATATGCAATAATTTACTGAGATTCAACTATTTCAATGCTCAGATAATTACAAATGACGGCTGTTAAGAGGAATGAATAATTTATGACACTATACACAGGCATACAATACACTTCACTTTAAATTTCATTATACAAAACTGGTTCTATCTTCTGTGCATAGCAGTGTATAGCCTATTTTCATAAAGAAAATAAAATACATATAAAACTCTGAGGAACGGTAATTTAAACCTAATTTTTACCTTCATTACGCTTTAGCTGCTAACTGATCATGCATTTATTTAGCTGTTGATGAAGACTGGAGTATTCAAGGAGTTGATCCGACCGGAATGTTTATAGAATGGAACGGGATATACCGCTGTCTACTCTAATAATTCACGACCCACTCATCTTTGGAAAAGATGGAAGCATAACCAAAGACTGGCACGAATCCTACAACTCAAGTGTACAAAACAATCGTAAAGATTCCCAGCAGATGGAAGCAGGCTCAACTGGAAAAAGCAACAATGGTTGGTATATCGAAAATTAATTTCAAACGAATAAAAGAAGATGTTATATAAATATTAATAGTTTTCAAGAAAAAGTCTTGAATTAAGTAAATACTAAGCTTTTGTTATTAAATAAGAAACTATTATGTAAAATTGACTGGTATTGGCCATTTATTTGGGGCACTGAGCAACTTTCGTAGTCGATTGCAGCATAGTTCAGAGGCAGCAAAATCTTTACGTGAAGCACCGACCACTACAATCACTGCATTCTTTTAAAACCTTAATGCTGTACAGTACTGACAAAGATTCTCATGTCAACAATCAATCTTAAACCAGTTAATAATACTAACATCTATATAAGTCTGTGTAGAGCACTTAATAAGAACAGCTTAAAACCCTTGATTGTAGTAACTTCTGTGCCAGATTCCTTGGAAATGATGGAGAAGAAATCGTCAAAAGAAAACAAAATGGTGAAGAGAAAGATCTTACCAAGCACAGACCTGCTTGGCGACTGTGAGATTGATCCGACTCTTAAGTTTGTTCAGACTGACACTGCAACGTCTCGTGAAGAAGTCGTGACACCTGACTCTCCAACAACTCCAGACTTCATGGATAATGATGATGTCTTTGACAATGACTTTGACATGTCTGGTACGATATTAAAATCCATTCATCATTTTAATTAATACAACAGAGAATCATTGTAATGCAAATTCTGGTATAATGAGGTGAAAGGGACATGAATCCCAAAATTAGTTCAGCTATGAAACTAAACTTATCATAGTATAACCTTGTTATAAGGTTTGTCTTGACGTGGTTCCCAAAAACAGCATTATAATGAGTTTCCTGTGTAATTTAATATGAGTCATGGTTGTAACATCTTCTGTGCCAATAAAAAAAATAAAAATTCAGTGTGTATGAGTATTGAATATGTGTCAAGATTTATTCATGTTAAAGTAGATTCATAATGCCCTGGCTAGAGGACATTTTCATCTTAGATGCTGTGACACTTAAGCAAGTCCAGAAATTCCGAATTTTCTGTTCTTTGGTTTGTCTGTTCTAACTCCACAGCCCAATGAGGTTCCTTTGTCCATATGGATGGCAGCTTGATACTGATAAATGGTCCATTTAGTGAACTTATAAAACATCCATCCTGGTTAGTTATTGTATGGTTGACCACCTTGCACCTTCTCAGCCCCATCTTTGTGACCACCTTGCACCTTCTCAGGCCCATCTTTTTGGGGTTGATAAATGGATATCAACAGAAGTTGTGCTGAAAAAGTGTCTGTTTCTGAATTACTGTGGTCATGTTTGCATTTCATCTGAAAGACCCTTTGACCTATGTATGCACTTTGGCTCTGCATTCATCAATGAAAAGAATCCACACTTTGAAGCAAAGCTTTAAGGCGTAACCTGTTTAGTGTTGGTTTCTGATAGAGGCCTGAACTGTTCTTTAGAGAGTCCATCGTCATCGCAAGGACTTTCAACGAGTGAAAGAAAACGGCTTACAAAAGAAAGAGAAGAAAACGAGAGATGGAGAACTGTTCAAATCGGAGACAAGGAACACAAAATTGACTTAAGAGTCATTGAACCGTATAAGCGAGTTATTTCACATGGAGGTAACAACTTGTGACTGCTTTTCTTCACTTTCTTCCTTTTAATAATTCGTATCTCTCTAATCAACTGCTCCTTCATTGATAGTTCTTCCGATATTCTGTATTCAATAATGCAGCCATTGACTGAAAACTATTTTAGTATAACTCGTAAATTAATTTTATGCATGATGTTCTGCATGCGTCTGTTATTGATTCGAAGTTGAGCTCAGTATTAAGTTGGCTCCAATGCTAAGCTCCTTATTTTATTGGCTCTATTAATAAACTATGTGTACATTTGTCTAAATATTTGTTGCAAATATGTCAACATAAAAATTGTGAAAAATGATATATATATATATATATATATATATATATTATATATATATATATATATATATAATCATGGTACATATATTATATATAGATATATATTGTGCATGTAGGCTTACATATAATATGTATGTTCAATTGTTCAATTGTTCATATGTATACTTGGTATTTGTAAGTTTTATACTTCGGGTTTTGGTGTACAGAATGTAATTGTAAAGTTTACACAGTTGATTACACAGCTATTAATTAATTTATTAGACTGCTGCTAATAGAAGTCAATTGGATAAAACAGGTTACTATGGAGATGGCTTCAACTCAATCATTGTGCTGACAGTTTGCTACCTGCCTGACAAAAGACGACACGACTACCAATACGTCATGCGCAATCTCTTTCTGTGAGTGACAACTGGACTTCTAATGAATTATAGTAATGATACTAATACTAATCATTGATTAAGTTTTGATTAGATGAAAATGGTAATTGGAATGATTCACTGATAATTAAACCAATAATAATTGAGCAGACGACATAAGATTAAATGAACTTACTTATTGACTAGAAGGTGAAATGACTGGTTTTTAACACTTTAACGATGAGCTGCATTGGTTTCCCAGTCAGTTTTAGCACACTCTCATCATTGAAGTGTTTTAAGAAATTTACTAATAATTATAGTAGCCACAGTTATGACAACATTAGATCAAAGACAGTCATTAGGGATGATTGTCTCTTGGGGTTGAAAAATCTTCTAGCAAAATTTGTGCTGCATTGGTATATCTATATTTTTTATTCAATTACAGTAGATCACATGAATGCAGCATGTTATATTGTGTTATATTACGTCATATGGAGACTGAATTTGGACTCGGTGAATGATGCTGATTGACACATTGGCCGATCGGATGAGCACTTAATGATCTTGTTCAATGCAAATTCAAGCACCTGCTGAGACTAGCACTTTGCTAATGAGCAAATGAAAGAAGGCATGTGTAAGTTCTGAAGCAAAACTACTGAAGAGGTGCTATAAAAAGGTTCTGATATAAATGAATGATTGAATATTTACCTCCCAGTTCATCTCAGTGTTAAATTCTACAGCCAGAGGCAGTCAAATGCATGCAACTTTCCCCAAGACATCAGTTGATGCCTTGTGCATTAGACACCGGCGCAATAGAAGTTGCTAATTACATTACAAGACAGTGCACTACAGAATTGTGCTTGCCATGATTGTTAGTGCATTGTAGTGATTAGATGACCACAATTAATGCCATGTCAAAAAACAGCAGGTTTGGATTGACTATCCCACAGGTCAAACGTCTACCCCAGCTGTGATGACCCTTAGGCTTATGGGTCAGTTTGAACTACTGTTGACCCCTAGTTTAAAACTGTGGGCACACTGGGTGCCTTCACCTATTATCTCTTCCTAAATTCAATTTCCTACCTGGCCAAAATTCATCAATTCATAATACTATGTTATATGTAAATTTTTAGTTATGTGATAAGCACGCTCGAGCTTTTGGTCATGGATGAATACACTGTTGTTTACTTCCATGGTGCGGCACCAAGACAGAAAGTGCCAAGCTTCAGATGGCTGAGACAGATCTATGAAATGATTGACAGAAAGTAAGTGTCAAATATTATATTAGAAATAAGTATGCTTGAATCCTCTCTTACACTAACTTATGGCATTGTATCAGGTATCGTGAAATAACACAGTTGTGTGCTGACACAGTAAGTGATTGGTTTGTAACATGGATTGTGTGGGTTCAAGTCTCGGCTGAGATGGTTACTGCATGATGCACTACTGCTTAGCTTCATTGATTAATGCTTTGTCTTTAGGTAGTGGTGCTTCAAAAATACACAGAAAATAATTCCAATTTTGCATCCTTAATCTGTCCACCCTTCCCTGGCCTCTCCCTCTCATGCTCCCTCTGTGACAAAATTCCTTTTGCTTTCCGTTTCCTCTCTTGCTCTCCCTTTACCATCCCCAACCACTCCAGTGCTCCAATCTCCACTTTCCCTGCCTTTCCCTCTCCTAACCACCCTCCAAGCTTCTCCATATTTTCTGCTCACCTCTTACATTTATAAAAATTAATCCTCTGTTGGTTCCTATTACCTAGGGCCCATGAAAGCAATTGCCCAACAGATCTCATATTATTTGATCTGGTTCAATTTCATATAATGAGCCCAGAATTTGAACTTGGGCCACAGAGGTGAAAAGCCAACAATGTCATGTTAGCCAATTGGCCCCCATATATTGTCTGCAAGCAAGCAGGTGCAGTGTGTGTGTAGATTGTGGTTAAGCACATTAACACGTTAACACACATCAATATTAAAAGCGACATCTCTCATGTGAAACTATCATTAACCTGTTGTTAGTGTTAATAATAATGATATTTGTCACACCATGCTATTATTACAATTTGTGAAATGATGTGTTAATGAACTTGAAATTCTTTACATTTTGGCACATCTTGAACAAAATCTTAAAATTGCTGGTCAATCAATATAAGTAACTGATGATGCCTTGCCACATATAATTACCTAAGAAGGGTAGATTAAGCCGATGTTGATTTTACAGAACTTCTACAGTAAAAAGATTCATATATGCATTTGGTCTGTGGAGTTTAGAATGTGCCAATGTACAATGACACCTTCAGTATTTGGCACAAACAAGAAAAATAATGGAGATTTTAAAAGAGGCAATACAAATACTCGGATAGACTGTGCTGTGGTGACCACTGGAAGCTACATGTATGTCATCTTTATCAAGCAGGTCAGTATTATATTTGACCTATTGAATGTTGACCATTTCAATTTTAGATTCAAGAAAAACCTGAACCGACTTCTCATTGTTCATCCTACCTTCTTCCTGCGAACAGTTATGTTGATGACAAAGCCATTTCTGAGGCAAGTTGTATCAGATTTTAAAATGAAACAAGGCTTCCAAAAATCAATTCTCGGGTTGAATGGTGGCCGATTCTTAACGCAATGCCTTTTACCTCAGCATACGAAATTAACAGATCGCTAGCAAACCATGTAACTTGCATGGAAAGGATTGTATAAGGAAAGGATTGTCTGGTTGGTTAATTGCAGTTTTGACATTTGTACCAGAGCATCCTTCAATGCATCCTTTGAGGATCAATTTTGAAAGACGTGTGTAGAGAAATTACTGCCTTACGTAACTACTCATTGTTACATGTTTGTTCAATTCTCCAGATGCATTTCTCAAGGAAACATTTAGTTAAATCAAGACAAAACCCACACAAATAAGACTTGAACTTCTTATTTATATTTTAACCATTTTGATCAAGTGCACATTTAACTAAAAAAAATGATAATTGAGTTTTCCTAATCCTTTTGAAATAATGTGTAATGCAGCCCAAAGTTCTACACGAAATTAAAGTACATACGAAACCTCGAAGAACTTGGTCAGCTGCTCCCAATGGAACACATATACATTCCAAAGGAAATCTGGAAGTAAGTCAATCTAATCCAATGGCCCTGTCTTAATCTAATCAACTGATGTCTTATCTTAATCTAACCCACTGATATCCTGCTTAATATAATCTAGTAGTATCTTGTCCAAATGACTTATCCAGTGACTTCTGTATCTAGTAATTTGCGGCAATGTATATGGTGCCCATGTTTGACATCTTCTTGTAAAATCACTTGCCGCTCTGTTTGGTGAAAGGGGTTGAAATAATTTTATAAACATCATGTTGCAGAACATTTTGTCATTAGGCCTATTTGGAACAACCTGATTTAATAATGAAGCTTCTGCAATGCCGTTGTTATGCACAATAGCATCACCAGATGATTGCATTTAACCATTTAACGCGAGCGTGTACTAAAATGCATGGGAAACCATAGGCAGCTCGTCTTAAAGGGTTAAGCAAAATCACATTCCAGAATTGCCTTCCAGTGGAGAGTACCAGTTGCAATTGATGAGGCCACAGAGACTGCAGACAGTCTATGGAGGAAAAGCAATCAAGAGAAGAGGACACTTCAAACCAGACCTAAATATTATGGAACTAGAAGAGGACAGAAACAGGAAGGAAATTCCAAAGCCTGGGGCCATCAACCAAGAAATGCTGAGACCCGGTACTACATAAGCCAAAGGTTTAAGAGTGAAAGCATCCAAGATGCAATTGCATCATTTGTGAGTCTGAAGGGTGAGCAATGATGAAGACAAGTTGGCCTAACATGTACTTTATAAGGTATAAGACAAGTTTATGCCACCTGCTTTGTTTACTGGGAAGCTGGTGCAACAATTGTAGGATATATGATGTGTTTGATTTTGGGTCTTCTCGTTATGACTTGGTCAAGAAGTTCTGAAGAAACTGTAATTTCTGCAAATTGTCTTTATGACATTGGTTTAATTACACATGAGTTACCGTAATGCAGGGGACTGGAAATCTTTGGCCAAACCAAAGGCAACAGATAGCAATGTAAAATGACAGACATACCAGTAATCTAATCAGATCGGATCCTTCTGTCCTGTGAACAGCTGACAATAAAAGCATCAATCACTCTGCATTTTAAAGCCCAGCTGCTTATGGTCGAATTCTAAGTCAGTCAGGTAGAACAGGACAGCTTTAAGGCAAGACTATAAAGACATCAAATCCGTCATGCAAACAGCTATTTCAAAACACGACAAAAAAGTTTCCAACAGAAATACAGACAGTTAACATCACAGCTGCATTTTATGTTTGCTTCTCTTTTTTATTTGATTTTTGAATCAATTCAAACCTAGAAAAGTTGAATGTTCTGCACCTGTGCTGGTTACGGATTTACTGCACGCATCTATTTGTCTATAGATGTGACCTACATAAATTTCAGCATTTCAGTGACTCTTTAATTTACTGGTTGTAGGAAATATTGTAACACTTTTTTTCAATCAGTTTGATGAAGATATAAATCATAGTTTCATTTCTTCATGTGCCAGGTATGATGCTGAAAGAAGTGACAAATGTACATCAGGCGAATCATGAATAGAAATCGTTAAAGACTGGCATCAAAAGAAACTCATCCCCAACAAATGGTACTGAAACCATCATATCACGTAGCGTTTCTGCAATCTCTGGACAGGTGGATGCTGTGCACATCAAGTCCAGCACTTGACTTTTTATATCTATGATCATTTAGGCTAAACAAAAACTGTATAGAGCTTTGTCTGTATAACTTGAATTATTTGTCCATTATTTAAACGCCAATCTTAACATACTCGGCTTTGTTATGCAAGTCAACATTTACAAATGACAAAAGGAATGGATTAAAGGCTCAAACTTTGCATTAAATTCAAGAATCATCACGATTTGTAAATAAGACACTGCATGATTATCTTACGTATAAACAGCATTTAGCTTAAGCTGCTCATACGTGTAGTTATAAACTTTCTTATAGAATTTATAGACATTTAGAGTTCTTGTTTCTTAAAGCAATCCTGAACAAAGACGTTGACAACATTTTAAAAGTCTGGTTGATTAGGAAATTGTTACTGAAAAAATATTGTAATACATAATTTATATTACAGCTTCTTCACTGCTGGCTCAACATAAATAATACTACAGCATAGCAAAATACATTTGCAAAACATAAAAAAATACAAAACTGAACTGAATGGTTTAGTTAGTTCTTAAGACTGCATTAAATATGTTCAATAATAGTGAGTATGTTAAATAATAGCGGTTGTTTTAAATTATAGTAATGAAAGTAAAGGTGCTGCTCTCATTTGTCGTATGTCTCTGTTGACATCGTTAGTCTACAACCAATTTACAGTACAAAAATACTCGTTAACTTATTCAATCATGCAAAGACATAAAATACAGTCTCACAATTGTTTTTCAGTCTCTAAGCATATTAGCCTACAGATTCAATTTAAATACCATAAAATGATTTCTGCATTAGCTTTAGTAAAGAAAGGAAATTGTTCATTTGTGACATACTTCGATCCACACTGGTGCTCAGAGGCATCTTCTAATAGCAGAGGGATCTTTAAGATGAAGCAGAAACATGAAAAAAAAATACAAAACCCAGAATTCGCCTATGGGTTGCAAATCTTGACACATGCACCAGGGTGTGAACCCCAAATACAAAGGTTCAGCCAAATGCATTAGTAATCTGTTGCCGTGCCACCCTAGTTTTAACCCTTTTGCTACTGTACCTGTACCATTGCGGCAAAATGAGAGGATCATTGTGCAAAATAAAATATGTAAGTTTAATTGTTGACAGATAAGACGCTGTTTGCAATGTACTTATACGAGTTCTTAGTCTTTCTCTGCACTATAACCTGTTAACAACCACAATTGTCTTAACAACCTTCACGAATATAATTAATCAACATAAATTCAACAAGGAATTGGGGCTTATTGGGGTTAATGCTTGCATGATCAGTTACTGATGCGTCTCTGTATGAGATAAACTCCAAAACACCCAGATTCAATACTTAGGCCTGATTTGGAGGGAAACTTTACATCGTTTTCACTTTCTCCAGAAACCTAGGTATCAGCATCAAGGACACTTCGCAAAAGGGTTAAAACTAAAGGCACTGCCCAAGTAGTACACAGGACCAGCCAAAACCAACCCCAGGTTACATTCTGCTGAATTTCGTCACAGAACGATAAGCTGATAGCCATTGCGATATTTTGGTAGAAATCTGATTATAGTAATCAAGGACATAGCTGCTAGAATAACCACATTTAAGAGAAATACTAAATATAAACCCAATGTGGCAAACAAAATATCTAGTGTGCTTGCATATTAGACAAATCGATAAAAGTATATATTTTTCTGCTGCAGTTTTGCAACAGTTTTTTTAACTCAGAAATTTTATCCTTCAGACAAGACAGTAGACATCAAAACTGTTACTTATATAAACACAATTTGTTAAATAACATTTGGAAATATGTAAAAAGATTGGACAGATGGTTGGTTACAATACAGAGCAATTCGAAATAAAATAGAGCATGAATCTGTACACAACTGACCAGATATGTTTATCAGAAACTGTTTTGTTGCATTAACTTTGGCCTCTCTCTACCCATAATTGGTATAACTGGCAGTTTTTGGCCACACAGCAACAACCGTATATCTTGAAGCCAAAAACTGTCACTGCTCTTTAAGAGCGAACCTTTAATTCAAAGCCAACTTCATATTACACAGCTAAAAAAGCCACCATAAGACTGAGCAGCTGCCATTATCTGTCATAAATCCACAACCTGTCATGAAAATTCTGTGGTCTGCAGCTTTATTGCTAGCCAGAAGCAGGTCAGAGCAAGAGAGATGCTTGTTCGTGAGCCGATTATACCACATAGCCAGCTCATTTGAATGAGTCCAGAGGTTCTGAGGGTTGATCAACGAAACCCTGGTCCCGCAACTACTGTCGTCGATTAACATTCAAACTGATGCTGTGTTATCGCACTTAGATCTTTCATGAGACCCTCAAGGTTTGCCATTTCTTCCGTCAGGTCTTCAGTTGTAAATGACTTCTGCAAGAAAAATAAAAAGCTACACAGCCTAAAACAGAATAGCAAAACAGAAATCTACTCGCTGCCGAGTAGATTTCTAGAAGGGGCACTATATAAATCTCCAGAATGAACAAATGAAAGATAACAGACATGGTGGAAGATATGAAATGAAAGACATTCTAATAATAATATTCGTTTATTGAAGAAACACTGGGTTGGCACACCACAACCCATTACAGAAGCAGTAATTCTGGTATAAAAATATACACCTACTTACAAAAAACAACCAAATTTAACTACAAAAAACAACCAAATTTAAATAATATAAATGCTGTTTTCATTTATCATTCATTACTTTTTACCAATCATCAATCATAATTGCATTTAAGCATAAAATAAGAAGAATTAAGAATAAAATAGTGTTGAAAGTAGCAACTTCAAGTTTCTGTCCCATAATGTGAAAGTAAAACTTCAATGTACAATAAACATTTGGCGAGCTGACAGAAAACTTAAATCAAAATAGTGTTATTTTTATAATTAATAATTTTACCTCAATATTTGACGTGGACAAAGGTGATAGTACTTACAGCATCGGAATTTTGAGATTTTGACAGACTTGGTTTTACACTGCTTAGATTTCCAAGTACTGGAAGTGGATTGGTCGGACCTAGAAACACAACAAGCATCAGAGGACATAATAAATACACTTATACTTCAAATGAAACTCACAGCATTGGTGCATCTCTCATTCTCTGTTTCAAATTCTGATGAAGATTGACGGAGTGATGGAAGAAGTTTATCGTCCATTCATCACCACAATGTATAATAACTTTACATTGTTCATCAAACTTTGACCAAATGTAAGGGCTTATTTTATCTATAGGTCATTGATGTTATAACCAACTTTTCGTATCCCAATGCCTTATTATCTGTATGTCGGCAAACCTGCTGCTGAAAATTCCAATGTTAAATTTGCTGCATGATTGATTTGTATTGCCCATTGATTCCAGTCCAAATAAGTAAGTAAGAAACCATAATAAGAAGTCAGCTTCATCTGACCTATATGCTGAACAAATCAAATCACTGACATATGAAAAACAATTCTAAATTACAGGACAGTGGTTCTAAATTATTATCCTTTTGGAGTGGACTTCCTCTTGACCAGGGTTTCATTCTTTGCTCCTAGGTTTTACCATTTCCTTTTCTCTAATTTCACCAAACATGGCTGGCAGCAACTCTGAGTAGAAATATAACTGAATGTTGAAAATTCTGCCTTACAAAAGATCAGAGCTGTACTGTATTCTGATGCCTGGCAATACAAAACAAGCCAGACGATGAACCAGAGGTGGGGTAGAGGATGGAGTCAACAGTTAAAGGTCAACTCATATCAGAATCTTGCACAGCTGGTCAAACTAGATGAAAAACTGAAGGAAGGAGCCTGGAATAAATCAATATTGTATTAGTTTCCTGCTGGCCAGTTGAGCCCAAAACTGACAACCGGTTGGATGATATAAGGCAACCTTCAACCTCATTTTCAGTACAAAATGCACAGCAATGTCTTAAAAAATGTGCAATTTAAGCAATATTCTACCTGTGAGATTGAAACTGCTTTCTGACTCCGTCGTCATAGAGTCCGATTGACTGGCACTTTGATCACCAACTGATGACGACAGACTGTCAACTACAGTGATTACAATCAATCCATGTGTAAGCAGTTATTTAACTACAATCAGATAGGTTACTCAGCTGACCAACGACTTCTTTATAGCACGATGAAAAAATGCTCAACATCTTGCGGCATACACAAGGGCGAATATTGTGGTCAATTGTGAGAAAGGGCAAATATACAAAAAAATAGGTAATATTTTCTAAATCTGAATCCAATTTAGAAAGATGGGATTAGACAATAAGTCATCTCTGCAATTAGTTTAAACTCAACATGTACTTTTCTAAGGCATCTTTTAGAAGTAAAATTATAAGAAATTAAACTCTCCACAAGCAATTCTTCTCAATTTACAATGAAGGTCCCAAAAGTTAGAATTTAGAATACGAAGACGGACTTGATAATCATATCAGAGACTTTTCTTATAATGGTCAAAGTCCATTGTGAAGAAATCATAATCTATAACTCATAATAAGGAGTCATATTTGTAGTCAGAGCATCTGTGCTACTTAGATCTTGGTATACACTTAAAGACGTTATCACAGTCCACATCCACACTGGCCATCTGATGTTATTGATATCTACACTGGAAAGCAGTGCAGTAAAACAACATAAAGTCCAGTTACTACCTGGAAATTAGACAATCCAAAGAATACCATGCCACCTGGAACCACTCAGCTCTCCATCCTTTTTTGGTTAGCCACTTCCTAATGAAAGTTCTGAGGTGGAAAAAAGTCTGTGCCTTCTACAGAGGCAAATTTATGAACAAATGTGCTACCTTAACCTCTGCTCTACCTTAACTTTTTGCTAACATGTGCAAATTGGATACATGCTGTTGATCACTTGGCTTGATACTGCAAAACATCCAAATAAACAAGCCTTAATTTAAATTTGGAAAACAATATCCTAATTAAAATCACAAAGAAACTAAAAAAATTGTGAACTTGTTGTTTATAAAAAAATTAGAATAAATGATTTTTCTAAAACCATCTAAGTTTTAAAAGTAGTCATAAACCCCCAACTCTTCGCAATGGAATTTGGCCAATGGCAGCCAAATAACAAACATCTCCAGCAGATGCTCCCTGAAACTCAGTCTTACCAAGTGGCAACTGTTGTTTGAGATAGCCAGCGTTCACTCGTGGACCAGTCATAAAATTTGACATGTACTGGGTTCGAGGATAAACTGGACGGACAATGACTGGGTTTGTGCCACTCGTCATCTGAGGCTGACCACCAGTCATTGTAGGCAGGTACACTAGAAAGCAAAGAGAACTCATCATCAGTTTCCATATTTGACACAGTGTGCCAAATCAGGCAGTGTACTGCCTAGTTGTTCCTCTTCATTTCTTAGACATTTGCCATTATAAGCCATCCTATGCTGGACTGTGAACACAGAGGTCCAAATCGTCTCCTCGACAGAAAGATATGCCCAGATTTTTGTTCCACTAGCACCCCAGTGAACTTGGCTACAATACATGTAAGGGTAAACTGACAATGCAATGTTGAAGATTTGATTGGGTGGCACAAGGTCACCTGCCTTCAAATGTAAATGCTAAGAAAATGAAGCCACTAACATTTCTATATCCATAACGACATCTTGAGGTCAGCCTAAGTTTGTTCAATTCTCTACATATACTTGATAATTAAAGAAACAGTACTCTTCAGCTGAACTGAAAAGGATCAAAATGCTTTGCTCTGCAACATTCGAGTAGAATCAGGATTGTATGAAATATGAAAATCAAAATTCAAAAGAAAAGTTAAATTACTTGTGTAAGACAATGCATCACCATTACCACAATGCAATGCATTTAACAGGTAGTTAATAGTTATAGAACACAATATGAAAATATCAAGTGTCTTCATGAATACATACACACATGCATATAGATATACATACATACATAATCACACATACATGCATACATACATATGTATACACACACATGTTAATAATACACATAAACAAACTTAATACAATAAACAATTATATGAGGAGCCTACAATCTCTTTGCAATGGTGGCTGGTCAACTGGTATCATAGCAGCTTTTGGTCTCTGGGCTGAACGACTGTCATAATGACCTGGAAAATGCAGAAAAGCAATCAGATGGTTATCAGTGTTTGCTCCTAGATTGGACAAAACTACAGGATGGTCACACAATGTGATGAAATACCATGCCATACACATGCATTAACAGAAAGCATTTATATGTATGCGTGGATGTTTGAACAAGTGCAAGACTTCAGTGGATTCAAATGGCTGTTCACATGAATGAGTAAAACTCTGTGGCTGAACGAAAAACAATGTCACAACAGTGTTAGAGGCACAGATGATCAAACAATTCAAATGGTTAGCATAAAACAACTTAACATCCTGACAGCTACCATCAGTGGTCCACAATGAATCTACATTTATAGCCTCAAGATTTCTATAAGGCAGTGCCAAAGTTTCACGCTGAAAGAAACAGTGTGTGTGTGTGTGTGTGTGTATGTGTGTGTGCACAATGAATCCACATTCATGCCTACCTGATAAGGCAGCACCAAAAGCAACAGTGTGTGTGTGTGCGTGTGTGCATGCGCAGTATCATCACCTTTTACAAATCGTTTAGAAACAAATGCAGTACACAAACTCTCTAAATTCAAGGTTCAGTTTGGAAATTGAACTCTGCAAAATATGAAACTTATAATTGGTTGTGAAACCATATGCCAGTAACCCCTACAATAGGTTGTTCCATTGTTGGATTGCTGCTGTGATGATAGCACTTCTTCCAAAAAATCCTTCAAGAAAATAATGAGGCACCACAACAAAATCAGAAATGATGAAGCAAATGGCCAAATGTAGATAGATCTGTAAAGAAATCTGACATCTCATCTGACCTGTCGTCTGATCCTGTGTTTCTGTGCTCATCATTGACGTTTTTTCATCTGCATCATCTGATTTGTTCGCATTCTGCATTTCCATCTGATTGTGAAACCAAAGATCTGGAGGTTTCAGGTCCTTCGATCCATGCTTATCCTTCGCTGCAGGTAGATATCCACTTTAAAAGAGACACAGGAAAGCAGTACATTATTAGTCAATGACAACATCTGTCTAGTGTGCTGTTACTCTGTATGGCGATGGCAAGACAATGGTGTCCTCCTGTGGCAATTATGGACAGCTTTTAAACTAAGAATCTTTTTTCAGATGGCATATTTTCAGTGGTTATTTCGCCAGTGATAAACCAAATAAATTGATCAGAAAGCAAAACAGTGTATTAGTTACCCAGTTCAACAAATACAAGATACAATACTTGAAATCTTATGTGATGAATATTGCTGAAACAGATCGAATGATGACATAATAAAAAAATGGCATTAAAAATGGCATCATTGTCCCTCTTTAAAATCTTACTCACTTGCCCACTCCATGTGCTCCTTCGTTTCGCTTTCGACAGCAGAAAAATGTTGTAACAATGATCAGCGCCACGACAGTTACACCACCAATGCAACCGATGCTGATCCAGAGAACGGTTGCTGGAAATGTCACAGATGACGACTGTGACGAAGGAGTCGAAGTAAACCAAACATCAGAAAACTCTACAGTTCAAAGACATCATAATAGAGTAATATAATTAGCGGGACTTGAAACAGTCGGAAAATAAACATACACAAATTAATTTTAATTAATTAACAAATTATATGAAAATAAACAAACAAATAAACGCAAACAAGAAGCATGAAGCATACACAATCATGACACAAGGCCATGCTAAATACCATAATATGATGATGACAAGGGGGTTTAATTTATTGGAGACTTACTAACCTCTAAAGTGATACTTCGTTGGTCTCCCAAAGTCATCTGGTGTATCGATCTGACCACCGCCCGTACCATCACCTACAATACGAGAGCACATAAGCAGCAGGTGAATATCTATATCCGGTCATTTGTATGGCATCTTCTCAGAGCTCTTCCTGAACTCCACTCGCTAAATCTAAATGATCTTATCGTTCATTAAAAGCTACAAGCTCATAACTCATAGACACCTCAAATAGCTGTAAAATTCTACACAAGCAGGATCTTGCACACACACCAACACACACAAAATTCAGCAGCTGAAGTCAAATTATACAAATCATGTAATTCAACTTCATACAATAAATCAGCAGCTGAAGTAAAACTATACAAATCATGTAATTCAACTTCAGACAATAAATGCAACATAAAAATAGCAAATGATGAAGCATAGTAGGTTATGTAACTTAAAACTTTAACGACGAGCGTGTACTAAAAGTGACTGGGAAACCAATGCAGCTTGGCATTACAGGATTAAAGACCCTCTGATACCAGGTACTAAGACTCATCTGTTTCAGCTTACTTACTGACTATAGCCTCAATGCTGGTTTACCTCAAATATTAGGTTTTGATGAGGCTATCTCAACAGACATGATATTTAACAATAGTTTCACTTGAAGTAACCACTGATTAATGCCATATACATTAAGATAATTGTGCTAAAGAAGTCAACATCTTACATTAAATTAAAATTATGCACCTACTCAGAAAAACTATCACTGAATAAACTGTTCTTTTGTATAGTTGTAATTGTAATTGAACATTTGAATCAGTGTTGTGCACGAGACCAAAATTCCAATTCAGACCGAGGTGCTCATTAAGTCCAATCCAAGACTGAGACCAAGAACTGATATACAAGACCAAGACCGAGACCAAGGTGTCCTCAAAGACCAACACCGGGTGTCAAAGACCAAGACCGAGACCAAGACTGCATTGTGCCTGGAATCAAGACCTAAGCCTCAAGTCCATAAACGCAGATTCTCAATTGTAGTCTATTACTTATTCCGATAATTCAAATCAGATGCTTATTATAATTAATATTTATACTTATAGTTTCTGTCCCCAAAGTCTGCGAGGTCTCATGACGAGCACACTAGTTCTACAGCTAAACAGGCGCAGGTGTTGCGGAATACAAAAAACCTAGCCAGTAGAGAAAAATTCCCCACCAAATACCTGATTTGCAACGTTTGTCCGACTACTGATTTTGCCTTGAGAATCTGCATCAGTGTAAGCCTATGCATGCTAGCTATAGTCACTAAAGCACCAGAAGTCAGGTTTAACTGTGACTAAACGTTTTCTTGTCGCTTTGTCCTTTGCGGATCGTCACATGAATTCGAAGCTATCTCAGAAGTCCCTGAATAACAGGAAATATCGACAACATTTAATCAAATACTCACTCTCATTCCCACCAAAGGCGAAACCAATGGTGCAAGGCCAAAACTAATGAGGAATGACCGAGACCAGGACGCCCAAGACAGAGACCATACCTTTAAGACCAAGACCAAGACCAGGTCAAGACCGCACCTTATAAGACCAAGACATGAGACAAAGACAAGGCACATTTGAGACGTGAGACCAAGACCAAGACCGGGAAAAGATGCTTTCATGAAAAGAGGAGAATTCTCGAGACCAAGAGCCTAAAGAAAAGACTGAGACCACATCACTGATTTGAATAGCACTACTCAATGATTCAGAGGTGCTCATTAAGTTCTATCCTATAAAACATCCTGAACTGATATTCAAACTGCTCACTTCGAGGTGTCCTGAAGATAACAGTGGGTGACATTGGTCCATAGCCAATACTGTTGCGAGCCTGGACCTTAAAGTAATAGGTCGTCTCTAGTGACAGATCTTTAATCGTCACTGACAATCGATCGCCAAGCACACCCTCGACGACCCAGTCACGGTCCTTTTGGCTGTTGTCAGTCGTATAGAAGACAAGTAGGGAAAAGAAAAGAAATGGAAGGCCAAAGGTTCTTTATTTGCAGGCAGTTTCAAATACACATATGAAAACAAAACCAAACACAAAGCTGGTAATTTATATTACTGATGCTTGTTCACCAGAGTGCTGTTTGGCAGTTGGTCATATTAAAGAATATCCTTACTTACTTACCTTATATCAGTCATGCATTAGCCAGGTCTACAAACTTTGGAATCTGATATGACAATCATTTTAAATTTCCAGTTCAAAATTTTAGCGAGTGATAAATTTTAATCTGTAAAATTAGAAAACGATTGAGGTAATTTGGAATGTGTACTCTAAGAAGAACAAGAAAATACGTTTCAACATTATTTTGAAGGAAATAATCATTTTCTTAACTCTGTTGCAGCAAATAAAGATTCCCGACATAGAAGGAAATATGCTACTGTTACATGCGACTGACATGTCCTGTGAAATAGATTGTAGAATAAGTGATTACTGAAGGAAATAATAATTTCCTGAACTCTGTTGCAGCCAGTATGACACAGAAGGAAATATAATGACTGACATGTCCTGTGACATAGCTTGTAGAATAAGTGATTACTGTTCTAATACCAAATGAACCCAAAATAAGCCTATGATGATTTACTACAAATTTGAAAATTAGAAGCTTCCTTCCCTGTGAAGCAGCTACAGTTGACTTAACTTTGCAATGTGTAAATTATGAAAAAAGCATATGATATCATTTTCAAAAGAAATGTACTGTATGCATCAGATAACACTGCTAGAGTCTGTGAGAATAATAGGATTATCTGACCAGTTATCTGTCCATTTGTCTGTCGTGGAGGTTGCCAGCTCAAACTGACCCAAGATGGCGTCTGTTCAACTGCCACAGGCGTAACATCTCTCGGGGCTGTTGCTGGGGCTAAAAGAAAAACCCCAATCATGAAAATACACCACCCATACAATAATCTATTTTACAAAAACATCTCTTATTTATATTATAGTCACAAAATTAAGGTAAAATGCTGGTTTATGCACTGAATTAACTTCTGTGCCTCCTGATGCTACCTATGTAACATGCAAGAAGCAATAATGTGCACTACAGGAAATTGCTGTGGTGCACTACAGGAAATTGCTGTGTAGCACTACAAGGTAGACTTTTGTAAAATCAATAAAAATTATACACTGGATTCAGTCTCGTAGTCATTATTTTCAGCCTGTATCAGCCGTGTACAACTGCCTGAATGTGAACAACAGTCATTGGCTGCAGCTGGCTTTAAGTCCTGAGTGCTGCAGAGGCAGTACAGTTCCAAAGCAGATGAACTTAATATAACTGCACTTGTCTCAACTCCCCACAAATAGTAGTAGCAGCAACTAAGACAAAAGTACTGCTATGATATTCATTTATAACAATTTGTTAGAAGCTACAACTCCTTAACTCCACACTGACATGAAATGATTTTTACTGATCATTTTCAAATACTTTTTGCAGAGAACACTTCCTGTTTCTCTCCATCCACCAAATTTCAGTCAGACTGATCCCAGATTTGGCAGAAACATTCACTGTACTTGGTATTGAACACCAAATGATGTCAAGCATATCACAGAAACTGTCAGATTGGCTTAAATCAAAAGACAGCAAAAGACTCACATGCTTCCTTTGTCTTGTTGAAGACACTGAGACTCCAAGTGCTCTGCCGACGACCTTTGATAATCTTCACGCTAAATTCATACTCTGTGTCTGGTTTGAGGTCATCGATGTGGATGTTGAGATCGGTCGAGTTGATGAAGCGGAATTTTCGTGGTGCACGGGGAGTGAATCGTACTGTGTAGTAGCGTTTGTCTGTTACGCGTTGGTTCCTACCAAGGGTCGTGTCGGTCCAAGTCAGGACGATTGTGCTTGATGATAAGACAATCGCTTTCAGCCCAACAGGAGGAATGATCGGGGTCATAGGTTCAGGTGCTGTTCACAGTAAACGCAAAAAATTAAGTAAATGATGGTCATTTGTAATGCAGGTTGAAACATTCAAAGTCACTGGCTTCAAAGGTTCTATATTTGTCTCAAAGATTATATCAGAGCAATTTGCAGTTAACAAAAACACTACTAAGACAGAATCTACATTTAAGAAAGTCTTAGAACAAAATTAGTCATATCATACACATAGATTACAATAAAATCAAGGAAATTAAACTATAAGAAACAAGCGTAAAATCAAAGGAAAACTAAATCACTTACTGGTTTCTTCACGAGTAATTGTCGTCTCATAAATGGGTTTTCCTTCACCAACATGATTGAATGCCTTCAAACTGATGACATATTCAGATGACGGCACTGTTAACATCAAATAAATAAAATATTGTATCAGAATATATTCTGATGTAATAAAACAAAGAATAGTCAACAAATATTCAAACCAAAACTTTCAATATGAAGAACAAAAACTTCAAAAATACATAAACTAAACTTGAGCTGTAGAAAAGGTCATCAGCTAATGGTACAAATAGCATATCAATCAAATAACATAATCAACAGGTTTGATTAACCGTAAGACTCACCGAGCCCTTTTATGGAATAGTATCTCTGCTTGGCATCAAGGATCTGTCGGAATACATCTGGAACTCCAATGCCATATCCAAGGATGTATCCACGGATGAGGATATCCTGCTCCACTGGAGGCGTCCAGCTTACGATGATAGATGTCGTCTGTGGCCGAGCTTGCAACGAAGATGGCTCACCTGGCACTACAGTCTCTGGCAAAAGCAGAAACAATGCCAATATAAATGCATTACATCCATATTACCCTATGCATAATCTAATAATTAAATCATGCATGTTTTTACAATTACATTTATATATCAATCAATCAATTCTTCTTTATTGTACCACTCATCACATCAAAGCAAACATAATCTCAGTCAAGTACAAAAGGAGCCCTACAAAGCTAACGCTTATACAGAGTTAGGCCCCTATTTCTGTGTTACAGTCTTCACATTTCTGAGTTAACATGAGCAAATAGTTCAGTTCTTGAAACAATCATTAATCCTAATTATAGTAGCAAGAATAATATAATAATAATAAAAATAATAATATTTTTATGATGATGATAATAATAATAATAATAACAATAATAATAATAATAGTAATAATAATAATAATAATAGCGTAATAATAACAAACATAGCGATAACAGTAACAGTATTAATAGAGATACCACCAGCAATAAACATCAGTAAGAAAACTTCAGCACCAAGACTCCTATTAATGTTATCAAAGACCCAGCAATAAGCACTATCATCCCTATAGTTGATAACAGGTTCAGTGCACTATGCATGACAAAAACATGGTTACTACAGTCATATTGTCATCATCCTCATTTAGGTGACCTTCTTAACGATTATCCATAGACAAATGCCAATTTTACAGTCATTAATATACATGTTTAACCAATTTTATGCATAATTTACATTCATCGGAAACAGCTCAAAGATCAGTGCAGTTGCAAAGTTAGCTCATTATACTGGTTATTCCATAATACTTCCAACACAAAACATAGGATGTCATTATGTGGTAATGTGGTAATTTTTTAACATACAGAATTATATCTCAGAATCAGGGATTCTTTTATTTTAGCTCTAAACTTTGTTACACTACTTTAACTTGAAATATCTACAGGCAAGGAGTTCCAAAGACGTGGTCCAATTATTCTCAAGCAATTGTAGCGACAGGTAGTTCGGGCAAAAGGGACAGCATATCTGTGGGAACTGCGTGTATTTAATGTATGAATGTGAGACACTAATGTGAAGTAATTCTCAAACAACGGAGGCAGAATATTATGTTTAAATTTAAACATAAACAGCATTAAATATGTGTAACTTAGGTCATGTATCTTCAAGATGCCAAGTTGGGCAAAGAGAGGGGTAGAGTGCGCCCTGTATGGAGATCCAGTGATAGTCCGGACTGCCCTCTTCTGGAGTTTGAGTAGGCGTTCCAAACCAGGCATTTCATGGGGTGAGGCCCAGACTTCACAACAATAGGTTAGATATGGTTCCAAAAGTGTATGATATAAGAGTTTTAAGCTATCCAACTCCAGAACACAAATATAGACTGGGTATAATTGGAAATTCCTCATAATGCTATGCTGGAGCCACACTAAATACTGAGTAATATAACAATGTTGTGTGACAATGAGATAATGTTCTTAAGCTCAGTTTACTCCAAGATTCATGTCCCCAACCATTACATATGGCAATTCACATTACAGCAATGTTTGCTATATGGAACTTTCGACTGTATGTACATGTCATACCTAAAAATTGGTGAAGTAATACTTGCATATTTTTATTAACAAAGTTAGACACAAATTTACATCATCAAAATAATTATGAAAATCCACGCATTACATGCATAGTTGCTCCTTCACGAAAGTATCTTTAGACCACATTGATGGTTGCCAGAGACTAGATTGGGCTGTAAACCTAGGCTTTGGCCATTACACCTTAAAATCATAAAAGGCTAAGTTATATATATATAGACTCCAGTGTATAATTATAAATACAAACTCTTGTTTTCAAATTTAACTTAGCAAGTAACTACAAACCATCTAAATCATGCGTCAAGGTGTCTGCAATGAGCCACGGTGTAGCTGGACCAGTGCCATTCACAGTCTGCGCCTGTATGCATATGCTGTACTCTGTACCTTTCTTTAAGTCTAAACAACAACAAAACAGAAACTAAAATCAATAAGTAAATTCTGTGATAAATAAATATTGTACAGATAACAAATAACTGTGTTGTGGTCTTCCCATGATAGCTATGGCTTAATTAAAACAGCTTACAAACCAACTGGGACCTATGTGGCAGTTTCAGAACAATGCTTGAAAAATATAACACAACAGGAACATACTTAAATTAACACTCACTGTCATACATTAAAACAGCAAAAGGTATAACAAATCTAAATATTTTACGCACTAGTTAAAACACTTGAAATTTCAGAAATCAACTACATAACACACAGAAGTTCGAATAAGTAGATTACATACAATAGTGAATCCCAAAGAATGAGTGGAGTAAGGCAAAGTGAATAGGAAGAGGTAGCGAAGGCAGGATGAAACGAGGTCTGTAGTATGATAATGACATGGATTACTCAGGTCAGATGCTGATCTGCTAAGTTGATCAGATGGTGATGACTCCTTGAATAAGCAATTTGTGGAACAACCCTTGCCCACGGCATCAAACAGACGCAATTTATGGGACATACCTTGCCTGTGGCAATAACGAACACAGTTCGCAATGGTATCCCAAGATTTGATTAATTATTAAAGACGCCAATGTTCTTGAAAATACATGCAGTGCCAATTTGGCATTTATCTAAAACTTTTCAGTGTGTTGCTTCATGGACATTTCGACTAATAGGATACCCGATTCTGAACCTCTGTTGATTCTAAGCCATCTTCCACCCAAACTATGCAGTCGGCGACGTACATCAAAACTTATCTGCACTGTGGAATGCAATCGGCTGTCAACTCTAAATTTTGTAAACTGCATGGATTGATATGGACCACATTCAAGCACAGGACCTTTCAAGTTTTAGTCCTGACTAGTATTGCCTTCCACGGTCTTGTTTTGAAGGCTGAGAGTGGTCTCATAAGAGTAACTGGAAGATAATGCCTGCTCCACCTGTGTCAATGGGATGAGGGCAGGTTCAAACTGACATAAAGGGTTAGGGTTACAGAGGGATAGCAATATATAACTATACACTATAACCAAAATTCTAAACATCAGCAGATAGGTATACAACAGAAACTAAATACTAGTTTACATATATTTACATCTACTCAGATATAATCTATATACACTACAACAAGTACAACATCTGCAGAGCATTTAGCCTACACATCTCTACAGCAATTTTATACAAATGAATAGAACTGAACTCATGAAATACTAAACTAAACAAACTGCTCCTTAGTACTGTATCTATAGCTATTCTGTGCTAGTTCAGAATATATTACACATGTCAATACATAAAATGGACTACTATATACATAAGTCCACACACAACTAAATAATCTAAACAATATTGAGATAGTCTGAATGTCTCTCTCAACTGAACTGTACAACAAACTGATCACTGTAATCCCTCACTTAAATGAGAATTATGACCAGCACTTTATATGTAGTAGGATTCAGAGTAGCTGAGAAGGCAAACATCGCAATCACTGTGCCAGAAAACCACTTTGTCACACATTTAATTAACCTGTGATGCAAAGTAATATAAAACAGATATTTGTGCAGTTCCTCTACTTGATGCAAGCTTTGAAGAGCTGTGACAGATGATATGACTAACAGAATCTAAGGCCAGTAATTTACATTTGATCTAGTAATAGACACATAGAAGAGTAATTGACTTGTTAGAATTATTTGTATTGTTACCCGTGAGGCTATGCATGACCTGACTGCCATCAGTGACTACTACGCTAGCAGTCTTCTCTGAAGCCGCTCTGAACTGTATTCGATAACCAGTAATAATGCCATTCTGCGACTCTTCAAATGGTGCTTCCCAGCGAACGAGTATGCTCTAGAAGCACAAAGGAAACACTTCAAAACAGGAAACTACAATCTCAGCTGGACTGCACAAACAATCATTAAATCCAGAAACAGTACAAAGTAATAACAATATAATCTACTCTCACAGCCTCTGTACAGCCATAACATTTAATTACAATACATTAACTATTTCTACGCAGATAAACAAAATAGTAATCATTGTAAATGTTGTAGGTTGGAGCCAATTTTCTGCAGTTTGATACATTACCCAACATCCACTTTGTAATGTAATATTATGCAGCCAAAACACACACTAATGTAGCACCTTCAGCAGGTACTCAATAGCACTTTGCAGCTGCTGATTATATTGAAAACAAAACAAAGCTCCAGTTGAGCGCAATATGTATTGTTAAAAGCAGACAGAGGCTTGGCGACTGAAAGACGGTTGATGATGGTAAAGGTCTTATCCAGTGATAGATAGTCCAAGCACCTCAACGGCTGTCATTAATATGTAGCTGTTATCACCACCCACAACCAGGCCCTTAGCCAGAAATAAAAAGTTACCCGTCCAAAAGCGCGACCGTTCCAGTCTGACCGCAATGCTTGTACCCTGCTGTGAAAAGGAAGGGCCTTAACAACCTATAAGTTTTGATCACATTTAGGAACCCTCCAAAATAATTTCCACCCATCCTTTGGAGGGCTGGCTGGCTAAGGGTCTGCATATCATTGATTGACAACTGTGACAGGCTGTGAAAAGGAAGGGCCTTAACAACCCAAGTGAATGGTGAATGGCCTATTGTACAAGTTTCCAATTACATCAAAGACTTGACCCTTCTGCAGTTTCCAATGTAATTAACTGCTGCCCAGAGTAATTGGAGCAGTAGGCCTAGGTTTATTGAACTGTGACTGCCGTCTGGATTATAAACTGCCCAATAGAGGGACATCATTTAACACAATTTATGCCCGTCCAAAATCATTTCCACCGGCCTGCCCATAACCCAATGTGTAACTGGGTTATATATTACTAAGTCTTTTCATGTATACTATAGCATAACTTTTATCAATGATAATAACACACCATCAATACACCAAACAATTATCACCATCTAGCTAATGCTGTACAACTGTCCAGTCAACTTACAGTTGCACTCTGAATTTCAACGGTGACATTCTGTGGTGATGTGGACGGTACTGAAATACAGAAAAAGAAGAAAGAGTATGATTGAGAAAAAGACAAAAGAATTTAAGAAAATACTATCACTTCTGACAAAGAATTTAAGAATTACTTCTGAGGTGAAGAACTCCAATGGCCAAACTACAGAAAACCATTCTAACTATCCATCAGAATAAAAGGCTGATAGTCTTCAAGCAATCTAAAGAAAATTGTTCAACCTTTAAAGCATATGTTCAAATCACTTCTAAAAATGATTACCACACAGCAACCAGCAGAACTAAAACGGCAACAAACCATCAGAGTAAGTGCGGCAGACAACTTCTTCAGTGCTTGATCCGAGACCAATCCCGTTGAAAGCAACGACGCGGAAGCTGTACTGGTGGAATTTCTTTAGCTCTCTCAGTACGTAACTCGTTGCACCAGCGACGGTGACTTCATTCTCCGCTTCTGAGTCGCCAAAGTCATAGTAGTACAACTTGTAGCCAGTAACAGCAGCAGTCGAGTTTGCACGTATTACATTCCAGGTCAAACTGATGGAAGTGGAAGAAAGAGGATAAGCCTGAAGACCAGAAGGAACTTCTGGAACCTGAGCTGAACACCAAAGATCATATTTAGGTATTTGTAATTTGATCTAAAATCTAAACCAGTTCTTTCACAAAATAAGAACTTTTTCCATTCTGACAGAAGCACTGGAACCAGTTTATGGGAAGGTCAGTTCCAAGAGTTAACCACAAGAGGCAGCCACACATTGAAGTATCAGCAACGTAATTTTCATAGCCTCCACATGTAAGGGTGGTTGGCCAGCCTCGACATTTCCCACAAATGGTGTCAGTGAACATGTTTATTATCCGAGTTCGCTCGGGGTACAAGTGGAGCAGAAGTTACAGAACCAAAGACTCCATGTTGCTGGTCTTTTACAGTTACCATAAGACTATCACACATCTATTTAACCAATTTAAAATGCTACCTCTGCAAGCTATTTCAAGTACCACCCTATAATAAGGCTCTGTTATACTAACCCACATCTGGATTAAATCTGAGACATGTCTCAACAAAGTTATATCGAAATTCTTGTCATAATGATATGTGCAATAAGGATATCAAGGTGTGTATCAGTATTTTGTCATCTTACAGAAACAGTGCACTTCCCTTGTGAGGCATATATATACATATACATATACATATATACCGGTATGCACTTTACCATATACATCAAATACTAAATAGTTTACTAAATGCAAATACTAAATAGTTTACTAAATGCATTATGTTAGAGTTATAGGACTAATACACGCATGTATGTAGTCCTCTACCAGAAGAAACTGTATTAGTCATCCACAAGCCTTAGAATGTCAGCATAATGAAGCAGGTGTGGCTGTAACCTTCGCTCTGTGTCTCTATGGTGATCGTTGGCGCTGCATCACTTAGTCCATTGGCATTGAAGGCATAAACACGGAAGGAGTACTTGGTCGACGGTTTCAGATGTTGAATGTTGGCTTCGAGTGACGTTGTGTTTAACTCACGCTCCCTAAACAAGATAAAATGATTGACAAAATGCTCTAACAAACCAGTTGGACCCAACAAGGCTCTTTTTTCTTCCAAAAAAGCTTATTTAGGAAAGAAGAACTCATTGGCCTTACTTTGCAATAATGTTTACCAGTTTCTCTTAAGGTTATTTTAGAAAATGTAAACACATATTTGTTGAATTACAGACTGAATGACAGCAGGAAATAATAACTTTGATGACCAGGTATTAATGAGTGTGGTCTGTTTGCTTGCTTTGGAGGCCAACTATAATTGGTGCATACAAAACACAGTGCAATTACAATAACAATACCAGTGAAAAGAACAAAACATACCAAGGAAAGGCACTGTAACAATAAGAACAATGGTAAATAATCTAAAAGAAAGGGCAAAATATATATGCCTCGACCACATTGTCCACAGTGGGGACTGGTAAGTATGTAATTGCAGGTATTTCAATTGTTTGTAGTCATCTTTACATCCTTGGGATGACACCACCATAAAACAAAGAGTTTCTGCAGAATGTTGTAAATGCTGAAAGAACTGCACCTGTCTGAACCATTTTCTTTCCACCTGACAAAGTAGCCAATTATGTCCGACAGACCAGAAGTGTTTGGCTGTCGCCAAGACAACGTTATGAAGCGCAGAGAAGTCACGACTGCAGTCACATCCACTGGAGGCGACGGAACACCTGTGGTTGCCATGGGAATGGCTAGGTAAACAAAAACACCATTATTCTTTGATTACTTTGAAACAAACAACAAAGCAAATCAATGCACCAGTTGCAGACTGCCTGTCACTACAGGTCGACCGTCCAAATGGTCATGGGTGGCATGAGTAAAATAACAGGGATTACATTCTTTGGACAACCAGATCTATCAAGACTTGAACTTTGCAGATGAAGTTAGTCTGAATAGCATCAGAAACTGCACATAACCTCAGCCACAAATGAAGGGTATCTTAGAATTGCACACTCAAACACACAGAAATCAAACTCAACAGAATATATATATATTATATATATATATATAGCATTATATTTAATTTTAATATATATATATATTTAACACAAACAAGCATATGCTCAAAGGCAGGAAGTGAGAACAATTTAACACTTGTTTCCTATCGATATAAACAGTCACTGCTGAAATAGGACATTTTTAAAGTATTGGAATCCATTCACTCTAAAAGCAGTTGCCAATACTCATTTTGGGGTTACTTCTGTACTGCTCCTTCCTGCCTTGTCCATTAGTATTGAGTATTGGCAACTACTTTATAAAATTGGTTGGCAATCAGCGGCCAGTCAACCTTTCTGTCCAAATTTAATTGGGCAAAGCCCCCAGCCCACTTCCAGCACACTGTAAAATGAGGCTGACTTTTAGACTTTGTATCTGCAGTGATTTAACTCATGGTTCTTGTACCCAAATAAATTTTTTCACATAAATTAAAAATTACACGATTTCTATTCAAAATAAAAAAGTTACTATCGTTTTTCAACAAGATAAACAGTATTTTGAAATCTCTGCTATTAAAATCATATTTTCGGTTAAACCAACAACTTGTGCTTTTTGGCCTTTAAAGCCCATAAATACAGAAACATATACAGACAGTTATAATTACATGAGATTTAATTGAAACAGTAATCATATTTAAAGGAAAATTTTTCCAAGAGGAAGGTCTAATGCACAAGAAAGTCCAATGACCTTGCATCCATGCACAGAAATGAGGAACCTGTCAATCTCAGCAAGCAGCAAAGTGCAGTGATCAGCGACAAGGCTGACTCATAAGTGGAACACAAAGCTCTTTGATTTATGTCAGAACAATGCTCAAAAAGACACTAAAACAGGGCCCACTTGAGGGTGTTTTTTACATTACTCATGATAGGTTCTATGGAGGAACTCTATAAAAGTTTAGATACATATAATATATTTTAAAATAGTATTATGATGATAATGTCAGAGTTCTCTGCCCAAAGGCAGGTCCATTGGCTTTTATGCCAACCAGAGATGAAACGAGTGAGGTGGTTTCCCTTTGCCTTCCTCACAGACAATTGTGGGTGAGCAACCTGTCTATGGTCGCAAAGCAGTGGCTTGAGGTAGATCTATTTGAAAATGTGACCCTCCGATTACAAAGCCCAGAACATACGGCTACTCCACAGCATCCCACAATGTAAATTCAATATTAGGACAATTTTCCAGATAATGTGTGAGTGTGTGTGTGTGTGCGTGTGTGTATGTGTGTGGAAGCGTGCATGGTTACACAGAACAACAGATGTGATTATCACAGCTTTAATATGGCAGCTGCCATCTTTGCTAACAAGTGATATGAAGGCTTTCAGTGCAGCAGCTGAAAGATCCATTGACCACAGGACAACATCTGCATGAAATGTTGTCATAGTAGTAAATTGTAATAAATGAGTCATTACTTTACCTATCACACATGGCTTTCACAGACGAAAACAGACAGATTAAGACATTTAAGAAAGGAAGGCAACCTACCAGTACTGGTCGAATGCATGAGTAGCTGTGCCATGACTTGTACGCTTCCCACATCGTTATTAGCCAGGCATTGATAGATGGCGCTGTCTGACGCAGAAAATCCCATAATCCTCAGCATATGGCCATCAATAATCTGAATGTAATCATCCGGAATAATGGCCACTCCGTTTCTATACCACTGAATTGTTGGACGAGGATTGGCATATAAGTCACATGGAAGCTCCTTGTCGGCCATCTTTGCCACAACCGCATTTTTCAATCGTGACCGCAACTTTGGTGGAACTAAAGAAACAATGAACTTATTACTTAATAAAATAATTCTATTCTTTCACGTGCCTTTCGTATTCATGTATTTTATATTTTACAGAGACTATTCAAAAGACAAGATGAGAAACTAGACTCAATGATGAACTGAGTGTAAGAGTTAGCCAACTGGAACATAAAGAGATTCTGGTTGAAAGATAAACTTGCTTATTTACAAATGGCTGACTGGCTTGACTAACTTACTTAACTGGTTTGACTAACTTACTTAACTGGTTTGACTAAATTACTCAACTGACTTGACTAAATTACTTATCTGGCTTGACTAACTTACTTGATTGGCTAACTGGCATGATGAACTAGCTTAAGAAGTACTTATAACTGACTGTTGTGACAATTGATCATTCACCAAGTAATGTAATGTAATGTAATAAAACATTTATAAAGCGCCACTTAAGAGTCTCTCAGAAGCGCTCAACACGTAGCCATCAAACAGCTGAAAAAATGCGTCTTTAAGAGTTTAGAGAAAACTATATAGCCGCGTGCAGCACGCACAGACGGCGGAAGAACTGCTCCAGATCCGTGGCGCCGCAATCGAGAAGTCCCTGACGAGCACAGGTAGTGGTTCAAGGTATCATCAAGTCATTTCGTGAGGCAGACCGGAGAGCCCGCCGACCAGTTTGAGTGCCAACTGGAAGGCACAGTTCAGCAATGTAGTCCGGAGCAGTGCCAGTCGTAGCCTTCCAAACCAGCGTAGCGATCTTGAAATTAACACGATCAGCAACTGGAAGCCAGTGTAGCTCACCCCGCATGTAGTCGGATATGTGTGAATATTTCGGCAGGTCAGCCAGAAGTGAGGGACTGTTGTTACCTTGGACAGTCAGCTGAGCACTGGCATCCACTGTGTCTTCTAAATTTGCTGCACGACAGGTGTACAGTCCGGCATCTCGTTCTTCGATGCTGTCAACCCTCAAACTGCTCTCACCAACATACGAATATCTACCATCCTCCTGACTAGAAACAATCCAGCAAACACAATCACAAAGACATGTATACACATAGCCATGCATATATACAAACATATATACATACATGCAAACCTGTACACACAAATCTCAGATTCTAACAATCTGGTCATCAAGTTCATGACACATGTACCACAAAATATCGTCAATCAACACTTAGTTAAACACATCAAACATCAATATATGAAAGTGTGCGTAAGGCGAAAATTTGATCTAGCAGGTAGAAGTAATAAGAAAGAAACCACAACAAGATGAGCCATGATTGATTGGGTAACATCACAGATGCCAAACAACTGCTGACACAATGGCAAGGCAACTTTAGAATGAAGTGGGAAAATTTATTATTAGTAATTAACAGGTTCTATTGCACCAGCATCTAATGCATGAAACATCAACTGATGGCACTCAAAACTAAGTCACAGTCCGGTCAACCAACATCCAGAAGACCAGTCCACCACGATAGAGACAACCTATGATCGATAAGCAATTTCAAAAAGATAACCCTTAATGAAATGACAGAGTGACTGCACAGAACAAACAGATACAAAGAAGGGAATTATAAAATCTACTGGGTATTTATAGCAAATGATAAAGCTCATTCATCAAGAACTATAATTATTGATAACATCAAGGAATAATTTAAAATAATTTAAGGAATAGCCTACTGAAGTTAGCTACAATTCAATGTTTTATAAACCATAAGTCCCAACTAGAAGAGATTCTTTCCTGAACAGGAAAACAATGCAATGATTTAATGACAGAGGTTCTATGTTCATATTTAATGTGTTATTCATGACTCTAGCCAAATAATTATGAATTATCTGGAGCTTCTACTAGTTTGACTTTGCCTCAACATTCCCCACCAAAAGCATGAGACAAAAAAAATTGAAAGTCAGTGAAAAGTGAATAGATGAATCTGAGAGTGCTCCTTAAGTGTTAGGCAATAGCAAAAGACAGGGCTTAAGAGACAAGCTCTTCTTCTCTGCCAAACTAGAAATGAGACCGCACAAAGAGAAGCATCTAAACAATTTAAAGACTCAGTAATTGCCAAGTCCCACTCTCAAAATAAGAAACATGCAAAGTAATATTATAAAGAGAAATAATAAAAAATCATCTCTGCAGAAAGCTGAAAATCCAAACCAGATTAAATTTTTTTAGTGAAACTGATAATATAACTGTGTAAAAATAAAGATTTATTTATACAGAAACAACTCGTATGAAAGCCCTTGAGAAGCTCTTGTCCAGAGGAGTGGCACTTGTTGATCGCAAGTCACTCAAAAGCAACCATTTGGTTTTTATCTGGTAAAGTGAAATTGCAGAGAAAGCACTCAGGTTAAAACCCTGACAGTAAGGCAATAGGTCACACACATTTAATGATCAAGTCAGCCACTGGAAATAGTAAGACGCTAGTTTTATAAAAGCGAAATTCTTTCAGAGACACAGCTGTGTTCATTGGAAATCAATTAAATCAACCAATACTTCCATGTACCGTCCTCTGCATATTTTGCCATGTCTATGAATAAATGTCATTGCTAAAGCAGCAAACGTATAATTACTCAAGGCAAATGTTCCAAAACCCAATCACTAACGAAACCATCATCAGTCAATGTCCAGCTGAATCATCACGACAAAATGTCAGATTATGGTTGGCTTAAATCATAACAAATGGAAATCTCTCTTGTTTTTATCCATCTAGTTTAACTTTTTGCAATCTTGCTTGCTTGCTTGCTTGCTTGAGCCACAGGCTAAAAAGTCAAATCTTAAGATCACTTTACAATCATTCAATCGTCATGAAACTTGGCAGATGACATTCTATCATCTTTCAGCTCCCCCAAAAGCTAGCTTATAGAATCGGGGGGACTCAACTTTTCGAATCGGGGAATCCCCTTTTCCCATAGGCCATTGGCCGTCATTGGCCGCAACAGAAACGGGTTTGCATCATTAAACGCATCGACTATATATTTGTAGAGGGCATTATAGGATACTAGATGGATATAGTAAAAAAAACTTTGCTGTATTTTTTATTATTACCTTAGATCATCATGACTCCATCTTTGAGCCAGGATACTTTAGGTCGTCGGCCATTTCTGTCGCGGCCATTGGCTCCACAGTTGAAAACGATTGAAGAACCCTCTGCGGCCAGTTTGTCCTTCGGCCGCATCACAAACTGAGGTGCCACTCCTTGATATGTTGCTGTCAGGGCAGAAAAACAGATATTTAGAAAATACCCTGACTGGCAAACATTCCTGAGGATAAAGATAATTTGGTTGGTTCTGTTTTGTTAACCATATAAAACGTTAGTGTTAATTAACCAACGTCACTCATTTTGAAGGAAGTCAAATGTTAAACAGATGCACTGCCTAAGCAAGCATCACCAAACTTTGTCATTTGTCACTGCAAATATTCAAGAAACTTAATTTGATTTAATATGAACTCTAATTAAATCAACAGCTAATGAGAAGCTAATTGCAGTAATTAACATAGTGGCAGACCACTGCTTTCGGTCAAGAGCAACAATTTAGCCTCACAATAAATTATCTTTCAAAGCCTGTATGCAAGTACCTTTCAGTAACAGTCTGAATAATAATTATAATCAAATATCAATATCAAAATCTAACTACATAATTATAGTAATAATTAAGCACATAAAAGCAATTATGACAAGACAAATGTATCGTAAAAATTTAATTATCCAAACAGCAACAATATTGCAGCTCCTCCACGTATGTCAATGGACCATCAAACACACTTGTATCACACAACTCAATACCTTCTTAAGCCTCAGTAGGAAATTATATGAAGTAAAAAACAGAATCTTCAGAAGGGAAGAAGTGAGGAATTGAAGGAAGCAAATCCTGAAGGTGACGCACACCAAATCAAGAAAATCTGTCAGATTCCCAATAAACGTGTTATTGATACTTGTATCTGTATATCCGGACAAATAATACAGTAATTTGTATCTTTATCCACACAGTTGTTCATTTGAACCATATCCCTGTATCTGTTCATTGTGCTCACTCGCTTATGTAATTTCATCCTCAACTTATTACTTACTGTCTTCAAATTGCTTATCCACCGTCCTATCTTTGTGGATTGATCTTCAAATGGCTTATTTTTGGTGCACCATTGATTTTTGTTTTGTGCATTAGATACCAGCACAATAGAGGGTCAGTAATTAATAATTAAGAGAGAATTCAGTTGTTTATTTAATCAACTCTTTGCTTATGTTGCAACAGATTACCATTATCTGTTTGCACTCAGCAGAGGCCGGACAGACACCAGCTGATTCACTGCTCAAGTGAAAACGGAATGATTTCTGGCTGGGAGACAACGGAGATAAATGGAGTGTTAGGAGGACTGAGAATGACCAGGTGCTACATTTCCATTCTGATGGATTCATCATGGAACAACACGCAAGAACAGTCAGTCGACCAGGTATAATGTTTCCAGGCGTAGGAGTGAACCGCGGGAATCAATGACCAGTCCAACGGCAAACAGCTGCAGACCGCAATTAACCAACGTCTCTCCCGTCGTCCACCCTTTCCCTTCCTCCTCCTCCTCCATTCCACTAAAGAGGCAGGAAAGTCTGGAGCAAAGGCACGCTGCAACAGTTCACGGAAACTGGAAACAGTGCGTGGAAAAACATCATTCTCACATTTCCTCTAAGTTTACCAAACAAGAAAAGACGAAAAAACATAACGATATCACAATTTCTTCAACAATACCTACGAATAGGTGGCGCATTGACTCAAGGCCTTCACCATTAACACCCACGGTTCAAACCAATAATGAAACTGGCAAAACCATCATCTTGCTCAAACAGTATGTACATATGTTCATGAGTAAATGTATCAACGTATGCATTACCTGAACATTTATATAGCACTTTAAGAAATAGCTTAAACATGAGAGTAATTATCCAAAGGGATGTGGAGAAGAGAGTAAAGTGAACGTACCAACATCTGTATTCTGGATGAGTAATGCCGTTGCACTGTATTTACTGCGTTCACCGTTCGTGCGTTTGCACTTGTATCGGCCGTAGTTCGGGAACTGAAGGCTTCGTATTTCCAGTATTCCGTCTCCCGGGTGCAGCAGGAAGTTGAGGTTCTGCAGGTCCACTTCCTTCTCATCCTTGAACCATTGGACATTGGGCTTTGGTTCACCGTTTATCAAACACGGAAGCATAACCATGTCACCAAGATAAACTGACATGTCTCTTGGTTCCTCCAGAAATGTCTTATCTAAGTCTTAAATAAAAACATTATACCAAAACCTAAATAAGTATGTGAAACAGTAACAACATAATTATGGCCTTCACGTTCTTGTCTAAGTCTCACATCAGAAATGAAGACAAAATTTAATCGTGTCCGTATAACTCAACAAAAACAGCCATACATAGCAATAGTTTACTGGCCAGTCTAATCAGCAGTTATATCTAAAACCTGTAAAAATAAAACCACGTAAACAAAGCAACAATATTCTGTCTTAAAGGTCATTAAAACGTTGTGGCAGTGAATAAATATGACTAACATACAAACACAGGTAAAACAGATACAGCCTTCAAAGAATTGCACATAAGGCTATCAGATCCTGCAAGTATATGCTCCACTACTATCAAAAGCATCTGAATTATTCAATACAATAAAACTGTATTTTATATTGCCCTACTTCCAAAGTTCAGAAGCGCTCACGACCTTATGACAGAACATCGATGGCGCAGAGCAATTGTGAGTGAAGAAGGACATGCTCAAGGTCCCTACACAGTGACTGCTTCAGGCAAAGCTCGAACCCGTACTCTCCACGTTACAGACTGAGCGTTCTAACCAATCGGCCACCACATTAGCTCAACAAATTAGTTCAACAAAGAAGTGAAGTATCTGAGGAAGGACCATTTCAGAGCTAAGACCTTTGGGTCTATGTCCAACTGGTCAACACTAAGTTAGATTAACAATGGAAATGCTTTAAACCTTCTGCATGCCAGATCTTTCAGCCCTTGTTCTGGCCATGGCTAGATATTTTGAGGGGTTTTGGTCCATTTCACAGTGTGAGATGGTAAGGGTAAACTGTTACATCTCATCAACCACTGAATAGAGCAAAGAGCTACAGATAGAGTTAATGTTGGAACATGAGACTTGTTTGGAAATGAATTTTGAACAAGCCTATCTCAGTTAATTGTTTGCATGAACTTGGATTGTAAACCATTTAAGTACGCACTTCACAAGCCGAGTGATACACAGCTCTCCAAGGTCACTGATATATATTCTGTCAGTGCTCTCAAACTTTGCATACAGTTATGTTTTGGGTGGGCAGAGATCAAACAAGTGGCATTGCTTTTTGGTGAAAAGGCTTCCAACTTATCTCCAAAATTGTGTGTGGGATGATAGATCTTAGGCCAAACAGCTCCAAGTAAAGTTATGTCATCCAGTAACTACTGTATCGTCATTTTTAGAATTCCCTAGAGCAGAAGAAGAAGTCATAAATCTGCATGACACTGCTGTGTTTATATCTGAGCACTAACAGCATCACTAGCTTAGTGCTCAAAGCGCTTTTTGCTAGAGAGTGATGATTGGGTTCAGCAACAATCTCAGCCAAAGAATGAATCTATCATACCTGCAAAGAGAGAGGAGCCTTTAGTACAAAATTTTTTATAGCCTTTATCCGAGACGGTGGAAAACCAGGTCTTGTTGATGCAATGTTGAACAAAAAGCACTAAATTGGTATCATTTTCAGAACTGCTTGAAAAGTTTATGGATGCTAGGTACTGTTGCTCCTGATACCAATAAATGAGTGAAATCCTTTAAAAAGTAACTGTTAATTCAACTACAAATTACCAAAAATCACACTCCAATTTTGTTTTTATTTGCAAATCGCTCTCTTATATCATGATCGTCAAACGAACAGAATGACTTTCAGGCATAATATCTCTACAACTATGACACATGTGTAGAAATAATCAAAGGGGAAATTTACCTCATGTATTGCTCTAATTAATGGTTAAATTATTTACATAGGATGGACGCTGGTTCTATAACTCTCAACCCCTCGGTTATAAGCACATCTATAATGTCACAATTTTGCACCTGTGGTCTGTATGGAGAGTTTTGTAATGATGCATCATTTTGTCTATGGCATGCAAATGGTTAGCTAACACAAATAAAACTATGATCCCCAGGTAATCACGCAAATACAGTTTAAAACTATGCAAGTAACAGTAATTACTGGAGGAAGATAGAGGTCTCACAAGTAACAAGGATAAACAACTGTTCAAGTCTGATGACAAACAAAAATTTGCTCTTTTGAGTATGCTTGCAAACTGTAGTACTTAATTAACTGTATTACCACATGTAATTGTAGTAATTAACCGTATTACCACATGTAATTAACTCTTCAATATAGCTACTGACCACCTAAACTAGGGTGGCATGTATCAGTGATGTGGTCTCGAGACCGCGGTCTTGGTCTCGAGATCGTCTCGAGACCGAAAAAATGCGGTCTTGGTCTTGGTCTCGGTCTCGAATGTGCCGGTCTTGGTCTCGGTCTTGGTCTTTAAAGGTGCGGTCTTGGTCTTGGTCTTGGTCTTAAAGGCGTGGTCTTGGTCTTGGGCGTGTGGTCTCGGCCATTCGCCTTTGGTTTGGCCTTTGTTGGGAACTAGAGTGGATTATTTGTCAAATGTGGTCGATATTTTCGGTTATTCAGGGACTTCTGAGATAGCTTCGAATTCATGCGACGATCCGCCTATATACATGTAGGACAAAGCCAGAGAGGACCGCGTTTATTCGCTTCTTATCAGAAGCGACAAGAAAACGTTGAGGCACTGTTAACCATGACCTCTGGTGCTTTAGTGACTAGTTAGGCTTACACTGATGCAGTTTCTCGAGGCAAACTCAGTAGCCGGGTAAACGATGCAGATCAGGTATTTGATGGGGAATTTTTCTCTACTGACAAAATTTTTTGTATTCCGCAACACCTGCACCTACTGAGAGTGTCTTTAGCTAGAGTGTTCTCCTCGTGAGACCTCGAAGACTTGGGGACAAAAACCATAACTATAAATACAATAAGCATCTGATCTGAATAATTGGAATGTGTAACACTACAACTGAGAATTGCGTTCATGGCCTTGAGACTTAGATCTTGGTCCTGGATGATGCGGTCTTGGTCTCGGTCTCGGTCTTGGACCACGCGGTCTTGGTCTCGGTCTTGGTCTTGAACCACGCGGTCTTGGTCTCGGTCTTGGTCTTGGACCCCGCGGTCTTGGTCTCGGTCTTGGTCTTGGAATTTTGGTCTCGTGCACAACACTGGCATGTATTATAAATGTTATCCTTTGCTCCAGAACATCCACAATTAGCAGAACCAGTTAGAAAGGTTGACTGACAGTTTCATTGCTGTTACATAGATATCTTCAAGCAGCATCACAAAACACAATCCCTTAAGATAACCCAAAGAGAATCCTACAAGTATTCAGTGCTATCAACTTCATTTCTAGCATCAGTATATGAAGGTGGGTGACCAGTCCTCATCCATCAACAGTGTACAATAAATGTGCTCATTTATAGCAAAAGGGTGCAAGGAGAGATGAACTCATGCAACATACTTACTTACTTACTTACTTACTTACTTACTTATCTATCTGCTCCTGAAGGACTTGAACCATAATTCAGCCTTAGCCTCAATTTAAACTCCTGACCTTTTGGGGTGATAGTAATATAACCAGTACATGACAAGAACTAGAATATTACACCCTCCCCAATCAGGCCCTCAATGAGCATCTGGAAGAAACACAAGAATAAAAATAAATTAAAGCATATCTTGTGTCAATTAAGCGGCTTTCCTCTGCCAACAAGCAATGGCACAAAACCCGACAGGTATGTAACATGCACGTGCCAGTTGGTTGACTCTTACACTGAGTCTATAGTTCCTCATCTTGTCTTGTGATTAGTCTGTCATTAGAATTTCTCAATCACCTGCTAAAAGACACACTAATGGACTGGACCAAAAGTACTACGAATCACACTGACCATTCAAAAGGTATTTCCTTTTAATCCAAAAGCCAACAACTGATCACTTACATGCCATCTGGAGCCGTGCTTTTCGGCTGATGATTGCACCGAGGCCGTCACAGGTCACCAAGCACTGGTACCATCCTTCCTCTGGTCGACCCTCCAACAGCAGAGACCCATTGCTTAAAACAGTTCTGCAATTAAAAAAGAAACAATAAGCCAAACCGAAGACCTATTGTTTGCATTGATTCTGCAAATGCACACATAAGTGTTTCCATTTCTTCCACCTTCGTTGAAATCTCTCAACGTCATCCAGACAACATTATTGTCCAGCAGGAAGTGTCCAAGCAAAGCATACAGTTTTCCTTTGAATAACCTTTAGGTTCAGGAAAACACATGCATTATACAGTATTTTCATGGTTTGTTCAGTGGGTCATTTTGACCAGGTCAGATAATTGGTCACCATTGGTCTGACCTTGGAATCCTAAAACAGCAATCTGTCTTCAAGCGATGCAATGTGCAGAGGCAATTGTCCCATCACCAGATGACTGTTGTTTCAGCACTTCAATCAGAGACTGGTCCAGCCTCTGATTGAAGTGCTCAAACTTCTGAGGTTTTCAACCCTTACACATCCAAGAATTTTTTGTTATTTTCTGTGTTATACATGCTGCCTATACTGCTCTACAGTTGCTGACTGAGCTACCACATCCTTTGGGTTTCACAAATGAACTTTGGGTTAGAGAGAACTGCATCACTATAGCCAGGTACTGGATAGATAAGGATTTGAAGATAAGAGCAATGATCATATATATCTCTGATCCAATATCCCAAATACTACAGTACTTTACAAAGAGTAAAGGCAGTGACATATTTCAGAGAAGCTGTTACCTGCAACACAGTTCATTTGTAATTGCTTCTAATCTGACTTAATGAAACAAACCTAATGTCAGGATTTGGAGAGTTATCCTAACTGCAATAATTACTTTAACTGAGACTGTGAGCATCATACCTGTGGTCATTGGCCGGGAAAGGTAGACCATCCTTGAGCCAGACTGTTGTAACTGAGGACCTGTGGATCTTTTGGTCAAGATGTATGGCACAGTCAAACAGAACGCCCTTGTCTCGAAGAGCCACCACATCCTGTGGCTCTGTCGTAAACAAAAGGTCCCTGAATTCTGCACTTTCCTGACCTGTAGAACAACAAATAGTCAGAGCTGTCCATTAAAGAATTACACATGCACAACATTTGCCAGAAAACATTTGGACAGATGAAGCAAAGGCAGGAACAGTTAAGCCACACCTTTGAAGCATTGTCTAACCCATCAATGAAACAAAGCCATTTACCATGGCTTAATTGTGGGGTTATTCAAGCTTTGAAGTTCAACCCGACTTATATACTGTGGAATGACCTTGAGCAAGCTGGTTTTGCATGACTCTTTCCATCACTATGCAGCAGAAAGTGAAAAAGTGAAAGCGAAGCCATGAAATGAAAGCAAAGTCCTGCGAAGTCTGATGCCATGTTCATGTCTCTGAAACTTTTTTGAAACTCCTAGTTAGTTTGACTGTCCCAGCAAAAGTGAATGAGAACTTCTTGTCTAGAGCTGCTCCCTTCTGTGGCATATGGGTGACTTTACCTTGGCTGTGAATGATCAATAAATACATCACTCAATATCAAAGACCATTCAGAGCATTAGAAATCGCAAAACTAAGAAACTTCTCATTATAGCTTCAATAGCTACATAACATCTTACAGATATTACAATATACTGCAACAAACCAGGATTCAAATCTCAGACACCTTAGAAAAAGGTGGCAGCAAAACCTATAGTTGTCATTTATCTTGACAAGTAAAAGGACCATGAAGCAGAATATATCAATTGAAAAACTGCACCTCTTGAATCCTGTTGGCCACGGCTGAATTAATGCTCAAGCTCATTGCACTTAAAGAACGAATAAAAATCAGAGGCCATTAGGTTCACGAGTACACACAAAGACTCGCACTGGGATACGCTGCAACTGTCTGACTGAAAACAACAACTACCTAACCAGTAAACCATGAATAAAACACCACAAAACAATCTCCCTCCAACTTTTCTCCATCTCTGTCTCTGCCATTCATACACCACAAAGGGTCAGTGGGGGCTTGACGAGGAGTGAATGGGTGTTGCAGGCTTTGAGGGGTGGGGCTTTAGCTCCTATGATCACACACAGAGCTGATGACTCCAGTGTGAAACAGCAAACATCTCTTCTGCTGTAAATCATTCATTTCTGGTAGAAACATGCCAACTGACATGCGGCGCACTGCATGAGCTTTGCACAGAGAATCAAACGTCTTCTGACCAAATTTACGACCAATCACAAGAGAGAAATCTGTTTCATGAACAAACAGCAAACAATCACAGTAGCATCCAAACAAACTTAGCTTAAAAATTCCAAACCACTGACTGAACAGATTTAAAGGAAATGCCTTTAAATCCTTTTGAATGATGAGTGTGATTCTCAGTCCACAAGTGCATCTTTTTTCAACTATTCAGCTGAAAATTGCAAATACAGGAAACTGTACAACTGGCAGCAAAGTTAATCCAACAGACCAGCAATAAATTGAGTAAATTCAGATCTACGCAGTGAAGATTTAATATCAGCAAAACCTCTTAATTTTATTATTCAATATCATTTATACTTCCAACCATTTCATCATCCAAAACCTCATCTTATCAATAAAATCAGCACGGACTTATAAAAGGTAATAAAACAAATGTCCATTTACAGTACATTATATAGCTGAAAATACAACGTACATGCATTCACGAATGTCCATATGTATGTGTACTTGAGCATTTCTATATTGCCCATAAGAACCTCTCAATGGCAGTTTTTGCTGTATCTATTCGTTTATTGGTAAAGACTGACAAACCTCAGCCGGTTACAGCTGGCCAAAATGATGTGAAAGCTTGTAGTGGACTGAGTGATGTTCGTTTAGCTTGAGCAGACGTCTATTAGCAGCTTTCCACATATGCTCAGAGACTGGGCAATGAAAGCAATCTCATCTGCGGCTGACAAGTTAGGTCTGTTCTGTGTTGCTGGTCTATACTGTGATGAACGATTGTGATGACACAGAGTGGAATGAAGAAGCACTTGCTGCAAACAGGTCACCCTCAACAACTGATCCTTGCAGCTTGACATACGAGGTCCTCCACATTCCAGGCCCTCAACTACTCAGCAAATTCATAGTTGAGTACACATTCCAGGTCCTCAGCTACTCAGCAAATTCATAGTTGAGCAGCCTTTTTCATCTGAGCCATTACTCTGACTCCATCACATGATAAACACTTTAATGTAAACTAATATTTGCATTCTATTAAGCACTGTATGTATCATATCTGACTGGTCACTTGTTAATCATTAATCGCTACAATAGGTGTAAAAATTTAAGTAAAATATGGCCCGAGTATTTTTTTCATTCTGAACCAACACTCCATCAATGGATTCAATTAATACATCAATGTTGCACCCTGAATGTGCAAATTCTTTGTGGGAAGGTTAATAAATGTATTTATTGTAATGTAAGGTAATTACGACAATTTCTATAGCATCGTCAGTAGCAAGCTGCTTCATTACATTACTAGCACAGACAAAATCACCTACCAGGTATATAATTGTTTAGATACATGAACATTTCTGTGTGATAGCCAAGACCTGGCTATGAGCTATGGGTGAAGATATAGCATCATGGCCTGAGATTCCTTATATTATGTGGCCCTTCAGGTACACATTTGATCTTTTCTCACTGTATTTCTCTATTTCTCATCCTCTGCTGCATCCAGCTGGGCTATAGGAGTCTGCCCAGCTCCAGTTTTCACAGTAGCATAACATACCACTTAGGGCTTAAAATGGAAAGTTGTCTTTTATCAAATTCATAGATCTCTATCATTAATTGTGAACTCAGCTTGTACAGTAACAGTTGACAAGCAACCTGATTTATTAGTGTTGCAGTTGAAATTTATTCAGCTTGTCATACTGCACACGGTGATCATGATTCAGTACCAAACAACTGCTGGCTATTGCGCACTTATCCGATACAGCGCCGGTGAATAAGCCAGTCTCCGGTGAATAAGCTGGTCACTCTGACGTGGCTTTTGTGTGGCGCTGAGAAATTTCTTAGATTTACAATCTATGAGAGATAAACAAGACGTAAAAGCAAAGCTGAGAATTCTAGGGTGAGCTGGGTCACATGAACCTCCCTCCTCTGGAATCATGCACCCCTCACCTTGTCAATCACTGCTCAACAGTTATCATCTCCTTCCAAGCCACAGGAGTTAAAAATCACCTAAGAAAGCCAAGTTCTATTGATTGACAGGCGAGGCAGGTGGCCCGCGATTCAGATCACAATCTTTTCGTCAAATAGTCAATCTGACTGCTCTGTAGAAAGATTCTGTGCCAAGTAAGAACCTTAACATTGTCTACACTGCATCCATGGTAATCATTTATTAATTCACCTTTAGTCAATCAGCTTCTTTCACAGTTTGACAAAAAAAGGTATACATGCATAAATCATACAGCATACAGATAAAAAAAATACTTAGATCAAAACCTGTCACTCAATAATAATATATTATTTTATAATGAACAAAATATCTGAATGTAATTTTGCAAGTAAGCACTGGTAAATGGAAACATGGCATGGACAAAGGGAAATTTGGCACTGACAAATGGAAATCCAATCACGTTGAAACTATTTTGCTGCACACTAATATTCAAGTAAATTCACTGCGTAAAAAGTGATATTGTGCATCAAAAGAAACTATCCTTATTATATGAAACAATCAATTTCCACAATGTTTAACAACAAATCCATCTTTGTGCAAAAGATGATTTGCCATGACGACAGGTTATACAAAGCATCACAATTGAATAATTTAAAGCAAAAAATTACATGCATCCCATACATTTCAGATTTCCTTACTATTTATTATTCTGCAATGGAACAAAACGATGTCTGCGCTGTTTTGCATCATAACAGAAAGTCTGGTCTTCACTGTCAGCGCAAGACCAAAACATTTAAAAATAGTTTCAACAATAATAATTTCAAATAATGATACATGGTAAGCAACATCCAAATAAAGTATTTAAGAAAAAGGTTTCTACTGATTACGATAATTCAGAATGAACAGTAGGCCTACTGCTCCCATTGTAAAGTTGTACAAGCATTTTAACACATTTGAAATGAACAAAACCGATTTCTTTTATAAGAATAAAGACTAAGAGTACAGAAAACTGTAAATATTGTCAATAATGATTTGTACAACAACATCGCCTGGGTGACTGTGATAAGCATTCATAGTTTCTTTGCCTGTGAATTTTTCTGTTCTTGAACATCGTCTCGGATCAGCAAAGCACATTTAAAGCATTTTACTTTATTTATTTTAAAGAATGCATTTATAAAGAGCACTTAGTAAGCAAATGCTGTTTGAAAAGGTTGATTTAGGTTAACCGCTTCCTGGAAGCCAGCATTTAACACTTTAGCATTTCAATGCTGAGCAAAGGGCGTCTACTTAAATGCATTAGACGGCACCAGTCTGCTTCCAGCCAATCCACACTCTCCTCAGCCCTCTGACTGATTTATAAAGGAAGAAATGCAACAGACCCACTGTTGCATACAAATGCCTGCTGCCATCTAACGGCAGCGTGCTTCTCAAACTGCCCATCCTCCTTAGATACCCTCTGAGGGCTGGTTGGTATCAGGTGTAGCCAACCTCAGATGGGACGGGGGGGGGGCTTTATGGGAGACAATACATGATCCGAGGCAAATGCAGACAATACCACTGGCAAAATTCAATGTTCAGTTCTGCCTTTGGTAAAACTATAAAAGCAGATGTAAAGATAATCTAGGACAAAAAGAACAGGTCCAACACCAAAGTCTTGAAGGCAGCCGTTGAAAAGTAATTTTAAAGGTGCTTTTGTAATCAGATAGCAATGGCTAAGGCAGCTCATAAAGAAATGGCTGCATTATTACTGCCTAGTCATAACTGATATATCCTGGCCGAACATAACAACCGATTGAATATCAATTTCCTTAAAGTGATCTCCTTTATTGCTATACAAGGGCTAATAGTAGTGGGGTCAATTTCATCCATGTTAGACTAATTTTTGGATCATAAAGATATTGAAGAGTGTAGACATGGTTCAAATACATAGGCATAAAGTAGGTTATCTGATCCACTAACTAGAAGAGTATCGTAAATGAACCATATCACTCGTGTAACCAATCACTGATCAAGCGGCCTCAACCACACAAAATGAATTGCCAGACGCAATATATATAGTTAGCAGCCTTTACTCCAACTGTGCTGGTAAAATCAGAACCCAGACAGAAGGAGCATGTACCTATATGCCTTCCGGGGAATGCCATCATAATACAGTTGGCAGTTTCCGAAAGAGGGTAGTAAAATCATGGCAGCCATCTTAGCAACAGATGCCTAAGTAAACAGAGACTGACAGCCACTTCATTTCCTATTTATCTCCTCTCCACAGAGAATAATGCCCCAATGTCTTGCCATTCTGAAGCAGCAATTCCCTTACAACAAATCAGATAGCAACAGGCTAAATGCCAGGTAGCACAATCGCTCATTTGTAATGTGTCTTTTTTACAGAACTTTAGTCATCATGCCCTGTAGTTTTATGCAAAGCACTGCCATGCCACCACAGCCCTCCCTCCTCTGCTCAATAATAAATTCAAAATCACATGTAATGCAGTGGAAATCAAATCCAACCTGCTGTGGTGGAGGAGAAAATGCATCATTCAAAATGTTTCATTTGTGCAAATTTTAGTCTTTGAACAAACACACACTGTGCAGTAATCATCCATATTAATTAAACCACTACATGCACTGTAGCCATACTCAGATGATTGGTCATAAACATTACTACTTCTTCAGTTGGGTGTACAATATAATCATTAAAATCATTAAATCTCTACTATTCACTCGTTCATCCATACTTGTCATATTGCAATATGGTTTGGGCTTCCAATTATGCCTCTAGACTAAAAAGACTTGTCGTTCTGCAAAACAAAGCTGTTAGAATAATCTCAGGGTCGTTTACTTATGAGTCCACCGCTCAAACTTTCCACAAATTCAAAATTCCAAAACCTGAACAGATTAAAATCATCCAAATCTGTGAGTTTATTTTTAAATATAGGTCACATATGCTGCCACTTACTTTTGATGGTTATTTCCACTCAACCTCAGAAATTCACCGTTACGCAGTAAGATCTTCTGCAAACCTCAGAGGCATCTCCACTCGCACCAATTCACGAAAATTCTCCCTAAAAAACGCTGGCCCCGCGATATGGAATGATCTCCCGCTCCAACTCAGAAACGTCCATAGTTTCCTTTTGTTTAAAAGCCAACTACGCATGTATCTCTTCTCTCCGGTTGTTTCTTAAGTTTATCTTGTGTGCACGTTAGTTAACTAGTTAAGAGTTGTTCTTTGATAAATCATTCTTTGTTCTCTTTAAAACAGAGTCTTCTAGATATTTTCCGACCACCTTATCATCAGTATTACTTTACTTTAGGGTGACCCTTGTTAGCGGGGCTTAGGCCCTTTTAGGACTCCCCTTTGAACCAATATCATCATTGTTTATCATCGTTACTGTCAATTACTTTGTTCAACTGGTTTCAATAAAAAGCGTGGTTATGGTTATGGTTTGCAACAACTGATCAATCTTTTAAGACACTGATGTCACTCTGTATACTCTGAATATCCAATGAGCTGAAGCTGAATGCGTATTGGAGTATTCAAGTCTGCCCTCAGCTTTCAGAGTCTTAGCGTTCAATCATCAGTAAAAGTCCATCATTATTACATGTTGACCTATCATAGGACACGGTCAACATACATGTATGTACCCATATCAACTATCTCTACTATCCGATTTTGACCAGGATATGACTTTTGACATTTCACTTCAAGCAACCATCATCTTGCATTATGACAATGAAGGAGATGAGCAGTTCCTGGAGCAGCCATGTAGATGTAGTGTTAGTGACTTCATTTTCTCAGCCTCAGCATATGAGGATGGGTGGCCAGTCCTCTCCCTCGCCATCTCATCTTCCCACCGAGAGTGTACAATCAGTGTACTCATTATAGCTGAGTTTGCTAGGGACGCATGTGGAACAGAAATTTCGACATGAATTTATGCCGTGATGGGGATTTTAACGTCCGACCTCTTGGTTGACAGTCCAGCAAGCTAACCATTAGACTATCGCACACTTCACGATTAGGCATTGTCCAAACATGGTAGGTTGTAAGTAATCTAATTTAATTTAATGATTTCTGTACATCCATTTTCATAATTATTTTTAAAATTAGGACAATATCATCATTTTTTATAGAATAGATTACTTAGAATCTATCATGTTCAGACAACGGCGAATCCTGAGTTAGTCCCAAACCATCTGGATTCATTCCTTAATGGCAAGAATGTCTTCATGGTGGTATTAAGTGTCCACTATAAAACAGTATTTTTGTCCAAATGTTACTAAATACCTCGACAGAGCCTTCCATGAATTTTCTAGGCAGAACAGACCTAGAAGTCTTGCGGATTTCCGAATCGCCCCCATCCAACTGTCAACCTGGAAAGGCCATTTGGTGTGTGTGTGTGTGTGTGTGTGTGTGTGTGTGTGTGTGTGTGTGTGTGCGTGCGTGTGCGTGTGCGTGTGAGAGTTGAAGCTGCAAGGTCTTCATTGGCCCATAGATATTCCCTATCTGTAAACCTTAGCATCTGAACACTGTCCACAGTCAACCTTAGAAGGGTTTCAATGGTTAAATTCTTCCTTCTAACTAAATCTTACTAAAATTCCACTTGTCATTCTTCACTTTAAAGGATATAGTAACTTTAGGATAGTGGTCCAAGCGATTGACCAGTCTTTCATGGTACTATATAAACGTTGTGACAGAGCGTGAAGAGTGAGGAAAATGCAGGAATGCCAGAGACACTTATCAAACTTGCACAAGAGATATATCGAAAACAATCACCTGCGATAAAAGTAGAAAAAAAGATTACAGAATACTTTCAGGTGGAAACCGGAGTATGACAAGGATACATCTCATCACCATATCTGTTTAACCTAGATTAGTATTAGAAGCAGTACTGACACTCTGACTAAGCAATAAAAAATTAAATGCAGGGCTGGTGAATTATCTTCGATTTGCTGATAACATTGCTCTCCTCACTGGAAGAGGAACAGATCTACAGGAGATAATGACACTGTTGACAGAGTCAGATGAAACCAGTACAAGAATCAGCCTACAGATTAATGCAGAGATATCTAAACCGATGGGTATTGAAAACGAAAGGGACACAAATAACTATATGCATCCAAGGTTAAGCTACTGCACAAGTAGCTCAATCTGTCTATCTTTGAGGGCTAATAACCTGCCTATGGCAAAAGCAAAACCGACATACAAAGGAGAATTGTATACATCACACAAGCATTTACAAAATGAACAGGATACAGAGAAAAAGGTAAGTAAATGGCCTTGAGTTGCATCTGACAAGCAAACATGCATTATATTACATACATACTTGAAATAGACTATATCACAAGCAGATTTTATAGACATACCTGCAAAGCTAAAAGCAACTAGATACATCGATTAACAAAACTACTCTTAAACAGTCTAGATTTAACAATAGGTAGCATGGAAGGATGTTATCTCTAGTGAAGCGAGTGCGTCCTCAAGAACAGGCGGCAAGAGCTGACGAAGGCAGAGAAAAAACTAAGAAAAACAAGATAAGGAAATATTCGATGATTATACTATCCATTTTTCTAAATGGATCAAAATGATGGATAATGTGAAATCAAGATTAGAAAGTAATTCTCAGAGCAGAAATAAGTTGGCTACGGAAAATACAAATCTCAAGACTACAGAGATCAGAAATGATGTCATAAGACATATACATATATATATATATATGTATATATATATATATATGTATATTATGATACTATATCTAAATATCTATATATATACATATATATATATATATGTATATGTCTTATGACATCATTTCTGATCTCTGTAGTCTTGAGATTTGAATTTTCCGTAGCATAACTTAACTGCTATATATATATATATATATATATATATATATATATATATATATATATATATATATATATATATTCGTTTATTGAAACCTGAGTGACAAACCGCATTCAGTGACAATAGAGGTAATTACAGTGTCGAGAAGTTAACATAAAATTGAGTTACCATGTCTAAACAGTACCCTAGGTATAAAGTTAGTTGACAGTTCTTAGGTATCCAAACAGCTCTGTTAGACAAAGTCGTCCAGCGAAGACTCGGATGTTTTGGTCAAGTAGAGAGCATGCCATTGACAGAATCCATTACAAAGCACTACGTACAAGATTGGAAGGAAAGAGAAACAAAGGTACACGAAGACTGTGCTGGACAGACAATATAAATCAGGATACTGAGAGAAGCACTGGACTTGACAAATGACCGGGGCAGGGAAAATGGAGATCATTGATTGAATCCTAAGAACCCAAAGCTACCACATAGCTGGCATCATCAACTGATGATGATGAGGATGATGAGGATGATGATATAAACAATGATTCTCACTAAATGCATGTATATGTATGCCCATCCAATAATATTTATATATATACACTGGGGATACATGTACCGTTATATAAGTAGAAGGCATATATATAACTATGAAAGATGCGTTTAGATGCACCGTTAACGAAGCTGTGTCAAAACAAAGATGATTAGCTGGGCTTTCGACTGGCACCATCTGACAACGGCAATGGTGAAGTCATAAGCAAATATGGATGGTGATCATTATTTAACATGCTTGTCTAGCATTTTGTATATGGCTGCTCATCACTGACCTGAGACTCTGAACAGGTCAGACTGATTGGTGGATGGATAGAGAAGAGATGGTCCTCCTACTCTCCAGTGTCAGATCTGGTTTCCATGTCTTGACTCACTCACTCTACTCCTGCAATTCAATCCCCCTGTTCCTCCTCCTCCTCCTCCTCCTACTCCTTCCAACACCCCCTTGTCCCTTGCCTCCTTCTATCCCAAATTCCCACTCTCTCACCCTGCCCAAGGAAGTCTAGATAGATAGTCTAATCTAGAAGTCCTTGACCTGGCTCAAGGATATGTGCATCATATGCCATTAATGATGAACTTCTAGGTGGTGTATACTGAAGATGATATCTCCTGTTGTACCTCATGAACACAACTTGGTCCCAAAACTCTGAACATGATAATATCTGTCAACCTTGGATAGGAATTTTCTGACCAACCTCCAAGTGTGTACATGAGCCCAGCACTGATGATTCTTCTAGTCTTTTTTAAATTTTTTGCTTACTAATGAAATTTCTGTTTTAACATCATTTAAGCAAGCAAAGGGAGCATCTCTAATTAGTTTCTTCTGTACTGGTGCCATAAAAAAAATTCTAATTACAATTTCAAAGCTTAAAATTACAATTCTTTCATTTGGCTGAGAGGGAATGATATAGTGTCCTATCACTTGGCTGATGTTGCATCATACATTATCCATCCTCAAGTTTGCTTATGAGATTCAGATGGGGCTATGTACAGTCAACTAGAAGCAGAATCTGAGAATAAAGCAAAGCCATATTATTGTACCAAACAAGCTTTAAAAACTATTCATCAACCTAGATTTCTTGAAGGATAATTTATTAATATTTTTATCAAAAAGTCATCCGTCACAAACCCAACACAGAACTTCATAACAACACCTTAAACAGAACATCACATAACGATAGAAACAGATCTTGTCAGAGAATAACTTCTCATGAAACTCATGACCTTAATCAGAATTTTTCCAGACTTGGGACTGGCACTGCCAGAGTACAATCAGTGCTGGAGATCCTATGACACGTAAATGTGTACTAGTCCACAAATATGCAGAGGATGAATGCATACACTAGCATACATACAAAGGAATGATTCAAGATACCTCTCAGACAACTGTATTACTACCATTTCCAATCATCATCATCATCAGTTCCTGATGCCAACCATTTGGCAGTGATGGCTACAAATAAATTATCTCCATTGTTCTCGGTCATTTGTCAAGTCCACTGCTCCTCTTAGAGTTAGCCCAAGTGATGTTATGTCCTCATTTATATTATCTATCCAGTGTAATCTTGAACTGCCTTTGTTTCTTTTTCCTTGGAATCTTGCAAGTAGTGCATTTTGTGGGATTCAGTCAGCTGGCATTCTCTCTACATGTTCAATGCATTGGAGTCTTTTTTGAGTGACTTAGCCTAGCATTTCTAATAGTAAAGGGCAATTATTATTCCTGTGAATAGTTTGAAGCAGTCTTATGCTTGAGCATGTGAATCACCAAAGGTGTTAGATTTCACACATAGGTTAAGCAGAAAATAAAACAGCAGAATGAAATATATGGTAGTTGGTGTTGAGTCCTATCACTTCTGAGCCCTGTTCCATTTCATGGGATTTTTCATGCCTGACGAATCAAAGACCACCGGCTGAAAAATTAATAACACAAAACAACTGCTTCGCAGAGCTCAATGATTACCGACCCATTCACTTGCCAATCAATAACCGACCACAAAGCAAACACATAACAAAGCCGGCTTCTACTTTTGGAACAAGTGGTCCTAATGAAAGCCTCAAGCAATCCACGTTAAACCACACACAAGCAAGGGATCTGCCCTGGTTTATGATTCTGAAGGTTTCTGCCAAAGGCTTCCTTTGTCAACATGACACTTATTTTTGCACTCCGACAATGGAACTGTGACTAGGCAGTGAAAGAACTTTTGTGTAGAATACACCATGCAAAACCATGCTGAATGGGGATGGCTCCTGCCGCCATGGCCGCTCCATACACAACGTGTTAGATTCGCACTACTTCACCCAGAGAAATGCATCTATCTATCTATCTCACAGGTGTTGTTGGTAAAACTGACACCGTCACAAAGGACTAACAAGCCTGTCTTCAAATAGTGGTAAAAGAAAACACAATGGTCACCAATAAATCACCAAATCCTGCAAGCAAACTGCTTAATCACCAGCTGCCAAACGCTAAGGAGCAGCACAGCTTCAAAACCCACTGCCATTAACCATGTCCTATGAATCTTCAAACTGTTGTCAAAAACAGAATGACTAAACAAATGTTGCCATGATTTTCACATTCATCTGCTTCAATTTGTTTGAGCATAACTTCGGACAAAGTAATTTGTTCAAACACCTAGAGGTGAAACGCATTGAGAACAGAAGATCACAGCGGCACATAGACCAAAAAAGAGTTAATAAGAGTTTTTCAGAAGGGCTTTGAGATCCATTGGCACTACACTAGGAGCTCAAAATTATATCGTAATATACGGGCTCAATCTAACACTTGTAGATTACCCATTAAATACATGGAACTTGTTTCCCACTAACATTAAACAGGTGTCTAACTTAAAATATTTTTTTAAATGCTGGTTTGTACCTAATCAATGGAAAGTAATTCAATTACCTTGTTGGATTTAACAGTTAATAGTAGTCAAGTCTTAGTGGTTAAGAATTTGTATTGGCTGTTTGCATTTTGTTCCTTTGTGAGTTATTTTGATACTAAGGCACATTTGTCTTCCGTTTGGTTTACATGTCACTTATAAATGGTACCCCTATATAGCAGGAATGTTATGTCACCTTCTGGGACCCCATTGTTGTCTGCGTTCCAATTGTTCATTAGTTTCTAAGTTGTGCCTATCATTGTGTGTATTGTGTATTGGTTTACAAAGGCTTAAAAAAACGAAATAAAATGACACCACGTACACGTATCAATAAGGAGACAACAGAAGGCATTAAGAGATATTACTTTCAGAAATTAAAAGGAATTACACAGAAAAGAGAACTTTGCTTTAGAGGTAATGTTTAACAGTAATTGCTTAAGAGTTCTTCATCGGGCAGTGCAAGGTGGTCTGGTTGTTCTCCCACCCTCCTCTACTTCCACAATGCCACAAGGTATCCTTGCTTAAATTGTCAGACCTGCCTTCTAGAAAAGGCTAGACATCAAGCCACCTGTGACATGGCTTCTTGTTCTTACTCTGCCTCTATTTTGCCATAATTATATTCGAAAATGGTCTTATTTTGTCTAGTAAGAACTGGCAAAGCACCTCTGCTGAGCCTTCCTGTACTGGAGCTATATAAAGCGCATTTAAGAAGATGATTCAACTGCAAAAGAAAGAACAACCCTCTGCAGCTGATATGTTGTTATTTAACCAGTGCCAACTGTGAATTTCCCAGTGCAGTCATCCTACAGATTCATCCAACGCAATCCAGCACAGCAGACTCTTTCCGAGCGTGATGTCATGTTTGCATAGATGCAGTGCCATATTTATCTTTATCCACTGTAAGCCAATTACGGCCGAAGCAGAGGGCACAGGGTGCAATATCTCTGGCCTCTTGAGATGCCATTCACACTGATTTCCGGTGCCCTTCTTCGCTTCCTTTGTTTCACACTGACTTCAACCAGAAGCCTTGGACCAGAAGCTAATGTAACCTGGCAGGACACTAACAACATTATATAGCAGCAGCCACTCTGCAACAAACTGCTAGTAGCAGTATGAAAGATAGCAGTGATATACATCATATCAGCCTTATTCAGATTTGCCATCTTGAACTAATCAAGCCACAATCAGCCGAAACCAAACCAGAGAGTATCAAATTGAATTTGCAAATGAAATATTTATTGAGTCACCAAGAGGTAAAGCAGTGCAGAATTGCAAAGGTTATGCACAAGTAGGTACATATGTGTGACAGTATAATATCAACACACATAAATTTTGTTTTAAAGGAATGCATATATATATACACACACACACACACACACACGCGCATGCACTCATACAAACAAGATACACATAGAAGCATATATTTATACCGGTACAATATATTTATATATTGCCTCTGATTCAAGTATTGATGTCTGGCATGTAAATCTTATATAATTCTCATTATTATACATATATCATGTGTGTGTGTGCACGCATGTGTGTGTATGTGGGTGCGATGTATATATATATCTATATTTCTGCCAAGCACTTTTTGATTTCAACAAAGAATTTAGCACATGTGCCATATACAATGCAATTCTTGCATTTTACAAAGCCCTGTTCTTATTAACTACATTAAAAGCCAAGAATTAAATGAATACAGCAGACATTACGTAAAATATGTGTTATTCATTTCCTGGTCAGTTCAATTCATCTGACCTCTTGACTATCACAATGCCATTATGCCAAAACATAACCAGCATCTCGACAAAATAGTGCCAAAGACCATGTTACAACGGAAACTGAATAAGTCGCTTACAGTTTATCCAATCAGACGAAATAACTATAGATGCTCAACAGCCAAGAGGAAACAGGTGAGTTCTTAGCTTCAACGGAAATACTCCGTGCCACAATTATTACAGTTGAGGCTTGCAAGTCTAGTCTCAAGACATACTACTTCTCTAAAGTGTATCTTGACTGATGTTTGGATTTGTTAAAGTGCCCTTGTAATGGCATGTGCTGTGTTACGGTGTTGTAGAAATTGTCTGTTTCATCATCATCATCATCATCATCATCATCATCAACAACAACAACAACAACGCAGGGGCTAAGACAGAAATAGAAAGATAATATAGGAAACAGCAGACATTAATTTAGTCAAAATTCTTAGACTTCAACAGCTGGGTAAAGGGCAGTCACTGCCTCCTACAGAAAGACATTATTGTGACCTTTAAATGAAGTCTGTCTGTTGGCAGGCGACTATGAAAGCACTTTTACACCAGACAGTTTCAGTCATCAAACATTCTAGACACACTGGCATCTGGTCTCAGTAGACATTAGCTTTAAGAGTGCCTTGATTTTTTCTATAGAAATATCTACAAGAAAAATAGCCAAGCAAAAAAGCTATATGAATACAACATTTAAACCTAGAGCTATAATAACAGTTACCAATAGACAGGGTTCAATGGAAAATATTTGTAAATGTGGTGAAAGCCCTTTACTATTTGACAGTACAACAGAAGAGTGTGCTCTGTGAAGCCCCATAATTAGCACACTCTTGTAAATATTGTTCCTTTGACATAATGGTCCCCTTACAGGAAGGCATGACAACAACTACTACCTAAGCCTCCTAAGGCATACATGTGTAACAATTTAGTAGAAAAATACGCTCCATTCAAGGCATTCAAGCAGAAGAAAGCAACAAGAAGAGAAGCCTTGACAATGACACAAAGGCACACAGATAGACAGGAGGACAGACACTGGCAATGAAACATCTTTCAGCTAACAAGTTCAAGAGTAATGACACTCAATAAACTCATCTAGATCACACAAACAGAAGCACATAGGTCAAACAACAAACACAATCTTACTGCATCAAACCATACATCTATACATGTATCCCTATAGAAGGGAAATTCAGTTACAAGTAAGCAAGTAAGTACCAACAGGTAAGCATGCAAAAATCTGTACAATACAAGTAATCCAGTAAACTTGTACATATGCAGGTAAGTATAGAAAAAGTTAAGTAAAGCATGATGATCATTCATTTGTGGTATTATGTTTTCTCCTGAACAAATGTGGCCTTCATTGGTATTGTCCCACAAATAGACAAGCTTTATTTTCAGGTCTTATTGTTATAAGAATTGCCAATATCTCATGGCACAGCGCCGCATACTGCACTACAATAATTCGAACAAGGAATGCAGTTGTTCATTCATTCATTTCAAGAATTTATATACCACCCCTTCCAGAAGCCTACTCAGAGGTGCTCCCAGTCTACCCATGGTGATATGTAGCCATGTGGCCAACCTGCCACCTCAACAATAGAAAATATTTGGCCAATGTGAAGGCTGTCTTAACCAAATGCAGTACCTTGCATCAAACTTATCCAGTCGGTTCTAATTGGCCAACCTTGCCAAACCCAACATGAAATTGTNTATATATACACTGGGGATACATGTACCGTTATATAAGTAGAAGGCATATATATAACTATGAAAGATGCGTTTAGATGCACCGTTAACGAAGCTGTGTCAAAACAAAGATGATTAGCTGGGCTTTCGACTGGCACCATCTGACAACGGCAATGGTGAAGTCATAAGCAAATATGGATGGTGATCATTATTTAACATGCTTGTCTAGCATTTTGTATATGGCTGCTCATCACTGACCTGAGACTCTGAACAGGTCAGACTGATTGGTGGATGGATAGAGAAGAGATGGTCCTCCTACTCTCCAGTGTCAGATCTGGTTTCCATGTCTTGACTCACTCACTCTACTCCTGCAATTCAATCCCCCTGTTCCTCCTCCTCCTCCTCCTCCTACTCCTTCCAACACCCCCTTGTCCCTTGCCTCCTTCTATCCCAAATTCCCACTCTCTCACCCTGCCCCTTCTGCCCTCCTTTTCCCTAGACTCATTTCTATCTTGATAGATAGCAGACGGCACAGCAGGGTCCTGAATGGCCTCTGTAGCCCTTGCTGGGTAACTTAAGACTATGGCTCAGAGGTGGCGGACATCACTCCCCACTGTTAAGCCTCACCCCTTGGCAGTTGTCTGCAAGAAGGGCAAAAGAAACATCAGTTGTTTCATCCATAAAAGGCCAGGGGATGTTCTGCTCCGTATATAAATGGAAGCCCTAATTCTACCAGACACTGAATTAACACCACACCAGCAATTTAGATTAATAGTAGGCAAATGTGTCAAACTACCAACACCTCAGGATTATTACACAGGTGGGCAGGCAGGAATCTTTCCTTCTATCCACACACCCATCCATCCCTCTTTTGCTCATCCATCCATACATTCATCCATCCAAAGTTCCAGCCACAATGTACCATCCTACCCAACAGCAATCTGAAGACTTGCACCAGTTCAAATAATGCCTAAACAAGTAGAAAAGAAAGCAGATGCTTAACCAACCAACCAGAAACCATTTCCACCTTCAACATATGTGCACGCACACACAAACAATGTGTGCCAATGAGTGCACACAAACACGTGGACAAACATGTTTACCATGTTGTTACAGCAGAGCTATAAAACTCACTAAATTAGATGGCATAAGGTATAAGTATATGTTGTCCTGCTGCTTGTTTGATGTTTAATTCACCCAGAAGATCAATCAAACTCCAGTAACAGAGAATGATCAGGTTGCCAGCCAATGAAAAGAGGCAGCCTCAGAACATGAAGACTGGTGGCCAGTCCTCTCCTTCAGAACTTCACCAATTGAAATGAGTATCAACATACTGTAGGTCCACTAACTTCACTAAGAACAGAAGAAGAAGAAGAGTCCCTTAAGCTAGCCTTGAGACAGCCATGAGTATGAAGTGTTAGCGACTTCATTTTCTTAGCCTCGGCATATGAGGGAGGGAGGCCACTACTCTCTCTCACCGTCTCATCTTCTCACTGACAGTGAACGGTCAGTGTACTCATTATAACTGAGTTGGTTAGGGGGTGCTGGTGGAACAGAAATCTGGAACCAAATTTTCTGCCCTAGAGGGGATTTGAACCCCCGACCTAACGATTGACAGTCCAGCACGCTAACCACTACACTATCGAGACCCTAAAATAATATCCAGGGTTTCTCCTCAAAACTGATATTACCTGGAATACCGGTAGTATTGACACACACTGGAATTTATTTGGCAAGTGATATCTAATATCTGAATAGGCAAATGATAATTAATTTAACAAATACAAACTAATTAGGTTGATTAACCTAAACAGTAAACAAGGTTCAAGTTTCTGCTACCAAACTTGACCTTTCAGTTGACTGAATTGCTGCCCATTTGCCATTTATTACCATCTCTCTGATACAATTAGGCCTAGCCAATAATTAGAGAGCAAAGGTTATCCAGTCAGCATGCAAATGACGACTTTATAAAGCTTTAACAGTCAGTCCGCTCACGTAAAAACAGCTCTTAAACTTCCATAAGAGACATGGAATGTGAAAAGGTTCAAGAGAGCATTAATAAATTAGTAGTTACTCAGATCCAAGTCAACACTGCTTGTGTTTCCTTACAATTTATTATATTGTCTTCTCATCTCTGTTGTTAGCAGATTATTCCAAACAAGCACATTAATGCCAAGGCTTCAAATTATCCATCCGTCGCTGGACCCAATGCGTGGAACACTCTTCCCAACCATGTGAAGAAAGTGTCATCTTTAGAGACATTCAAATCTCAAAACTCAAGACCTATCTTTTTAAAAGTTCATATGACTGTCATTGATTTTTTAACTCATGTACAGCACCCAATTCTTCAGCTACGACGCTATGTAAATCGTCTCATTATTATTATTGTCATTATTATTATCACAGCTCTGAATATCAGACTTTCCCAAAAAATAGCATATAAATTGTAAGTGTGCTGTAAAGTGTGGAAGCACAAGTTGTTAGTCAATCCTCCAAAGGTGTTCAATTAACTGTAGCACAAAAACAATACACAAATCCACAGAGAAAAACTGCTAAAAGCAAAAGTTGTTCAACGATAAAAATATTGTAATTGCGATTAACCACTTCACTCTCTTGGTCCACTTTTTGATCGAATGTCAGCAGGATGCAAAGTTTTCCTGGAATTTAGTTTTCTGCATCAGTGAAAACCAAGACAATACACAAATTGATTGGTGCCTTCGGGAATCACTATCAGATTCTCAAGGAAATGAACCGATCCAAAAGACGATTGCGAAATGTAAGAGGTACAGCACCTGCAGCTACTCTTGCCACTACAGACATTCATATTAAAGCACATTCCATATAATCCACATGTGCAAAAGAAAACTTATATCTTATTACAAAAGCTTCTAGTAATTCACTACACAATCTACATTTAGGCAGCCAAATGGTAAGACAATGCTTTGGTGAAGTTATTCACAAAAATAGTTGCCAAATTGCTGACTTGCTTTATCAGTAGGGATGTTAAACGATAATCGGAAATCCGATTATCGGTTTTGAAAACGATTATCGGTTTTCATTATTGACAAAACGATTATCGAATTCTGCCTCTATATATATAAAACGGAGTCTTCCACAGCCAACGAGGTAATAGTAGACTCCCACAGCGACGTATTATTGCCTCTTATATATAAAACGGAGGCTGCCACAGCCAACGAAGTAATAGTAGAACCCGTACAGCGACGTATTATTGCCTCTTATATATAAAACGGAGGCTGCCACAGCCAACGAAGTAATAGTAGAACCCGTACAGCGACGTATTATTGCCTCATATAAAGCAGAGACTTCCACAACCAACGAGGTAATAGTAGAACCTCATACATGTACGTACCTTACGGTACGTAGCGATTATCGGTTTTCAGTAACTGGCATACTATGATAATATATTAAATTTTCTATGACGGCCAATAAAAAACGATAATCGGTTTAAAATCGGATTTCTAAAACCGATAATCGGTTTGCCCAAAAAACCGATATTAACAACCCTATTTATCAGGTCAGAAAATCTTTTCATTAAAGGATCATGCCTTCGGGTCCAAATAATCAGGGAGACGCGGAATAAATTGACCATACCGATTTACGTTTCGCTCAACACTCTCCCACATTACTATAACATCTAAATATATGGATAAAAATGAGTAACTCCTATGAAATAAATAATCACGGAGACATGGAATGAAATTAGCATTACCTTGCCAACTTCACCTTTTGCTCAAACACCCCCCTCACAGTGCCTATAGCTCCTTACTCATACTGATTGATAACAGGGTGACTCAGTTGCCCAGTTGGTAGGGCACTTGGCTTCCATTGTGGTCCGATCATTGTCCATTCAAGTGATCCAATCATTGTCCATTCAAGTGCTCCAAGCAGATGTTGCATAATGACATTGGCAAAGTTGTTTGCACAAGAGGATTGCCTCTTTTCATTGAACACAATGACATGCCCCCAACATCAGTTGGTAAGAAGCAACGTCCTGAGAGGCACTGGTTTCAGTCTAAGACTTCAGCATTAAGAGGAATGCACAGTTGCACACCAATGCTAAGTCCTGTTAAAAATATCAGAGACTAGCAGGTAATGTTCCAAAGCACACTAAAACATTGTCCAAGACATGATTTCATGCTTATGGTAATTTCTATTTTGGTATAAGCAACATAAACTGTGAGCTACAACAATGAGGAAATTAATTTTCTTTTGCACACCACTATTACACCAACTTTCCATAATTCAATGGCACGATGAACAATCAAGATATTTCGTGCATGCTGCTTGGAGCCTGTCATGCTTCAGGGAAATACATCATGATCTTGGCCTGCCTCTGTGCTGCTTGTATGATGAATTGAGTCACTGGAGACTTTCTTGGAGCAACTGGCATGATTCACTGCCATTGCCAATCAGGTCATACAATGCCATGTCAACTTCTTTCCTGAACTGATTTTTCTGTTTCTAACAACATGCTAACAAATGATGCTATATATTCATGCAATTTATTCTTTCTGAAATTAATCAGTCTGAGAATATTCTGAAAATCTAGTTTTAAAATAGAAGGAGTTTTATATTCAGTAAATATTTTCACCATCATATGCAAATCCTGTTTTCATCAAATTAATATCTCTGTCTCCAGTATTAACTGTCATTGCTACCTAGAACAGTCACCATGTAACAATAATCATAATTATCATCAACATCATCATCAATATTGATAACATCCGTCCCTTCATTCGTTCATTCGATAACTCACTCAAAACGAAACCAAACGATAAAATTACTGATAGAGCTGAGATTATTTCCTGATTGTCTATGCAGACCTTAATCTTCAGCCAATCTATTAGCACAGAGGTGGTTGTCTGTGGCATCCAGACATCACAGACCCTCCTGCGATATTTATCGGAGGCACTTTGTCCCGCTTTCACTTAAAGGCTGTTTTTGTTAGAACCTGGTATCTTTTCCAGTCAGTTTATGCTGCACCCTGGTTGCTCCAGGCTCTTCACAAGTGGCTGCACGATCCCAGCTGATCCCGACTTCTTTTGTTGTCTCTGAAAGCTGGCTTCCTGTTTCTCAACAGATCTCATCCGGATCCTTTGCGTTGCTTTGTTCCGTATAATTACATGAGCACAATCCAACCTCGGATGCGGAACATGGAAGACGCTACACAGCTAACTTTGATCGGTCTGCATGTCCTTCTGGCCAGAGAGACTGCAAGCAACTTTCATCAGCACTTGAGTGCTGTTCTGTTTGGCTGCAGTTGGGCTAGGAGTGTATCTAAGTACCCATCTTTAAGAGGCACTACATAAATGTTCTGAATGAGTGAACTAATGAACTAATGAATGAATGAATGAATGAATGACTAGCATGCAGTAGCCAAAAACACATAGAAGCATGGTATTGCTTTTGAGGGGTTTTACAATGTGCTTTATAAAAGTCCACATACAGCAGCTGATTGATTGCAATTTAACTCCAAGGATAAGTTGCTTCAAAGGAAAGGTTGCACAATCCACTTAAGTCAGCAAGACATCAATTTTCGACCTTTCAAACATAAATGACTGAATATTCCTCCAACTCTGTTGAAATGGGCAATCTATCAATTGTGCATGGCATGTGGCACAAAATATGCTCAAGATTATATGGGTCAGCACTGAATAAAGTTCTGCCAATATATAGCGGTGCCATATAAATCCTTGCAAGTAATCCCTCAATATAATACAATGGACTGCAGCAGAGAGGGAACAATGGGGTTAAAAGGTCACTTAGTTCAGCAGGTCCTGCCAGGGTCAGTCCTGAAGCCCAAGCCTCTGGGCAATGCATTAGCCCAGATATAGGGATTGAGGCTCAAGATTATATGGGTCAGGCAGGTCAATAATATTTAGACAACTGGACACCGGTCAGCAGCAAAGTGACCAACAGCCCATGTCAAACCCCTTGGGCAGTTCCCTATCAGCAGGCACACTCACTCAATCCATGTTTACATATTTAAATTCACTTTCCAAAGTCTATGTACTGATAAAATCTAGCACTAATGGATGCCTGAAGGTTTATGTAGATAGACTGTTGAATGTTGATAAGTTACCAGTCAGTTGGACTAATATCCACATTAGTCCTTCCATCTGACCAATTTCAAACAGCCTAAGACAAACCTCCCCATCTAATGAATAAACTTCAAGTCCAGAATTTCCTTGATTGGAAGAACTAAAAGCCTCTCCACTATGTTCAGTGCATTCCATCTGGGTTGGGATGACACATTATTACTCTACTTCCCCTATTATATCTACTTTGGTGTTATGATATATACTTTTTCTCTCAGTTGACTCTTTTTCACATGGTTTCAGTTGGATAACACAGCACCATTCTTTTTGCACACATCAACTACCGCATCAGTTCTTGATTCACTATTGGTGTCATTGTAGTGGATTATTATTTTGTCTAACTGCAGAATTTGCTCAGTGATTTCTGACATGCTGGAGTTTACTTTTGCCAGTTTGCAATAACTTTGCATGTTGGAATTACTCTTCATATCTGCCACGGACTTGTTCATTTTGACAGTATTTACTTTCCATAACATCCTGGCCTATATAGATGCAAAAGAAGGGCTGGGCTTCCTGGCATCCCGGAACCACGGACCTATGCAGTCTGTAGCCGGGTAATTTTCATCTAATTGGAAGAAGAGCACCACGGGTCATTGGACTGACCTCTGAACACCTGGCTCAAGGATATGTGCATCATATGCCATTAATGATGAACTTCTAGGTGGTGTGTAGTGTGCACTGAAGATGATATCTCCTGTTGTACCTGAACACAAAACTCTGAACATGATAATATCTGTCAACCTTGGATAGGAATTTGCTGATCAACCTCTAAGTGTGTACATGAGCCCAGCACTGATGATTCTTCTAGTCTTTTTTAATTGTTTTGCTTACTAATGAAATTTCTGTTTTAACATCATTTAAGCAAGCAAAGGGAGCATCTCTAATTAGTTTCTTCTGTACCGGTGCCATAAAAAATTCTAATTACAATTTCAAAGCTTAAAATTACAATTCTTTCATTTGCCTGAGCGGGAATGATATAGTGTCCTATCACTTGGCTGATGTTGCATCATACATTATCCATCCTCAAGTTTGCTTATGAGATTCAGATGGGTTACAGTCAACTAGAAGCAGAATCTGAGAATAAAGCAAAGCCATATTATTGTACCAAACATCTTTAAAAACTATTCATCAACCTACATTTCGTGAAGGATAATTTATTAATATTTTTATCGGAAAGTCATCCCTCACAAACCCAACACAGAACTTCATAAGAACATCTTAAACAGAACATCACATAAAGATAGAAACATATATCTTGTCAGAGAATAACTTCTCATGAAACTCATGACCTTAATCAGAATATGAACAGAATATGAAAAACACTGGAAGCTTCAGCAGAACCAGTAAAACGCTGGTCTTTCAAGCTCATACAGAAACCTGGAATCTTAGCACTGACAGAGGGTTAGGCTCCCACCATTACGTAAGACAGAGATAAGACTAATTGCCAATATAACCAAACACAGATAGCATCTGTCCAAACAATGAAAACCACATTTGTATGCTTTTGTTTCATGGCACCTTAGCTCATCAGTTCATAGCAGTTCTATTTTTGGGTTGTCTTCCTGGACTGATTTTGTGTGCAGCCCATACATCTTTCACCAAATAAAAACCAATATCTTATGATTAAGAGATTGTGTGCCTAGATGGGCAATAAGAGGTAATATGGACAAAGGCAGCTATAAGCAGCTACCAAGATGACAGAAACTGTCTCAATAAGAATCATGGCCTGGATTGGAAAGACAGTCAATAGGAGAACTGGAGATGTCCTGATAAGGAAAGGGTCTCAACAGTCTTGATTATCTCTTTTGGCCGATTCAGTCAAGCTGTTTCTTTCTGAAATGCAGTTTCACCAAATCAGCTGGCAACATCAAGTAAGTCCTGAAGAGTTTGGGTGGTGGCATATTGGTCAAGATAAGGGTATCTGGTGGCCATATATCTGAAAAGCAGAACCAATGCGCTGGCCTTTGACCTTTCACTTGGGTCACATCCATCACATACAGATGTCAAACCAGTACCTAGAGAAAACACTATCCATTTATCAACATCAAACTGATGCATAGATTTTCTGCTTCTAAACAGCTCAAATGAAAAATAGTTTCTGCTTGTCAAATACACAGGCCACACACATTTATATTTGCATGTACAAGATGCTATGAATTAATTTTAATGCATATAGACTAGTAGGCACTTACAGTATGGTATTTTATTTGCTTATAAAGGTGAAAACATGCAATCATTTGATTTTCTCCTTAATGGCAAATCACATTAATATTTTCTCTTTTACAAGTAAATACAATGCCAGGTAGTAGAACTTTCAGTTGAATGATACTGTGTAAAGTGTAATAACAAAGATCATTGGCATCACTCTCCTCCTTTTTCCAGACTTGGGACTGGCACTGCCAGAGTACAATCAGCGGTGGAGATCCTATGACAGGTAAATGTGTACTAGTCTACAAATATGCAGAGGATGAATGCATACACTAACATACATACAAAGGAATGATTCAAGATACCTCTCAGACAACTGTATTACTACCATTTCTAATCATCATCATCATCATCAGTTCCTGATGCCAACCATTTGGCAGTGATAGCTACAAATAAATGATCTCCATTGTGCAGTCATTTGTCAAATTCCTGCTCCTCTTAGTGTTAGTCCAAATGATTTTATGTCCTGATTTATATTATCTATCCAACTAAATCTTGAACTGCCTTTGTTTCTTTTTCCTTTGAATCTTGCATTGTATTGTATTTTCGTTTATTCAAAACTGGCTGTCATAACGCAGCCAACGACAAAAGTGCGTAACTTATTGTTATTATAAAGGAGCTAAGACTAATTATAGATATGGGTAATGTTCATATCTGTACTGGATAAAAGTATTGGATTGAATGGGTCGGTAATCATTGAGCAAGTATTGGATTGTTGTACACTATTGTTGTGCAAGTAGTGCATTTTGTCGGATTCGGTCAGCTGGCATTCTCTCTACATGTTCAAACCATGTTTGGAGTCTTCATTGAATGACTTAGCCTAGCATTTCTAACAGTAAAGGGCAATTATTATTCCAGTGAATAGTTTGAAGCAGTCTTATGCTTGAGCATGTGAATCACCAAAGGTGTTAGATTTCACACATAGCTTAAGCAGAAAATAAAACAACAGAATGACATATATGGTAGTTGATGTTGAGTCCTATCACTTCTGAGCCCTGTTCCATTTCATAGGATTTTTCATGCCTGACGAATCAAAGACCACCGGCTGAAAAATTAATAACACAAAACAACTGCATCACAGAGCTCAATGATTACCGACCCATTCACTTGCCAATCAATAACCGACCACAAAGCAAACACATAACAAAGCCGGCTTCTACTTTTGGAACAAGTGGTCCTAATGAAAGCCTCAAGCAATCCACGTTAAACCACACACACTAGCAAGGGATCTGGCCTGGTTTATGATTCGGAAGGTTTCTGCCAACGGCTTCCTTTGTCAACATGACACTTATTTTTGCACTCCGACAATGGAACTGTGACTATAGGCAGTGAAAGAACTTTTGTGTAGAATACACCATGCAAAACCATGCTGAATGGGGATGGCTCCTGCCGCCATGAACGCTCCATACACAACGTGCTAGATTCGCACTACTTCACCCAGAGAAATGCATCTATCTCACAGGTGTTGTTGGTAAAACTGACACCGTCACAAAGGCCTAACAAGCCTGTCTTCAAATAGTGGTAAAAGAAAACACAATGGTCACCAATAAATCACCAAATCCTGCAAGCAAACTGCTTAATCACCAGCTGCCAAACGCTAAGGAGCAGCACAGCTTCAAAACCCACTGCCATTAACCATGTCCTATGAATCTTCAAACTGTTGTCAAAAACAGAATGACTAAACAAATGTTGCCATGATTTTCACATTCATCTGTTTCAATATGTTAGAGCATAACTTCGGACAAAGTAATTTGTTCAAACACCTAGAGGTGAAACGCATTGAGAACAGAAGATCACAGCGGCACATAGACCAAAAAAGAGTTAATAAGAGTTTTTTCAGAAGGGCTTTGAGATCCATTCGCACTACACTAGGAGCTCACAATTATATCGTAATATACGGGCTCAATCTAACTCTTGTAGATTATCCATTAAATACATGGAACTTGTTTCCCACTAACATTAAACAGGTGTCTAACTTAAAATATTTGTTTAAATGCTGGTTCGTACCTAATCAATGGAAAGTAATTCAATTACCTTGTTGGATTTAACAGTTATTAGCAGTCAAGTCTTAGTGGTTAAGAATTTGTATTGGCTGTTTGCATTTTGTTCATTTGTGAGTTATTTTGATTTTGATACTAAGGCACATTTGTCTTCCGTTTGGTTTACATGTCACTTATAAATGGTGCCCTATATAGCAGGAATGTTACACCTTCTGGGACCCCATTGTTGTCTGCGTTCCAATTGTTCATTAGTTTCTAAGTTGTGCCTATCATTGTGTGTACTGTATATTGGTTTACAAAGGTCTACAATAAAATGATACCACGTACACGTATCAATAAGGAGACAATAGAAGGCATTAAAAGATATTACTTTCAAAAATTAAAAGGAATAATACACACAGAACAGTTCCTTTAGAGGTAATGTTTTAAAGTAATTGCTTAAGGGTTCTTCATTGGGCCGTGCAAGGTGGTCTGGTTGGTCTCCCACCCTCCTCTACTTCCACCTGTAGTGCCACACAGCATCCTTTCTTAAATTGTCAGACCTGGCTTCTAGAAAAGGCTAGACATCATGCCACCTGTGACATGGCTTCTTGTTCTTACTCTGCCTCTATTTTGCCAGGAGTATATTTGAAACTGGTCTTATTTTGTCTAGTAAGGAGTGGCAAAGCACCTCTGCTGAGCCTTCCTGTACTGGAGCTATATAAAGCGCATTTAAGATGACGATTCAACTGCAAAAGAAAGAACAACCCTCAGCTGATATGTTGTTATTTAACCAGTGCCAACTGTGAATTTCCCAGTGCAGTCATCCCACAGATTCATCCAACACAATCCAGCACAGCAGACCCTTTCGGAGGAGCGTGATGTCATGTTTGCATAGATGCAGTGCCATATTTATCTTTATCCACTGTAAGCCAATTACGGCTGCAGCAGAGGGCACAGGGTGCAATATCTCTGGCCTCTTGAGATTCCATTCACACTGATTTCCGGTGCCCTTCTTCGCTTCCTTTGTTTCACACTGACTTCAACCAGAAGCCTTGGACCAGAAGCTAATGTAACCTGGCAGGACACTAACAACATATAGCAGCTCAGCCACTCTGCAACAAACTGCTAGTAGCAGTCTGAAAGATAGCAGTGATATACATCATACCAGCCTTATTCAGATTTGCCATCTTGAACTAATCAAGCCACAATCAGCCGAAACCAAAGCAGAGAGTATCAAATTGAATTTGCAAATGAAATATTTATTGAGTCACCAAGAGGTAAAGCAGTGCAGAATTGCAAAGGTTATGCACAAGTAGGTACGTATGTGTGTATAATATCAACACACATAAATTTTGTTTAAAGGAATGCATATACACACACAAACATGCACTCATACAAACAAGATACACATAGAAGCATATATATATATATATATATACCAGTACTATATATTGCCTCTGATTCAAGTATTGATGTCTGGCATGTAAATATTATGTAATTCTCATTATTATACATATATCATGCGTGTGCGTGCGTGTGTGTATGTGTGTGTGTATATATGTATACTTCTGCCAAGCACTTTTTGATTTCAACAAAGAATTTAGCACATGTATGTGCCGTATACAATGCACTTCTTGCAGTTTACAGAGCCCTGTTCTTATTAACTACACTAAAAGTCAAGAATTAAATGAATACAACAGGGGTCGTCCATAAATGACGTCACGCACCTAGGGGTCGGAAATTTGTGACAATGTGTGACATGGGGTGGGGGTCTGAGAGGTGTGACGTCACACCAGGTCTATGTAATTAAATTTAGCAATTAACAACAATTTAATTTTAACAATAACAGCACTAATAGTGAGTATTAAATTTTCATTATTTTTTTATTATTTTAGTGTATACGGGCACCATTATTAATAATTTTCTAATTATTTCAATATTTGGTCACCGTTAGATTTAAAATATGCAAGCTCTCCCAATTTGTTCCATGAAAAGAGCATTTTGCTATGCCATGGAAATTTGGTTTTTAGTGGGGAGGGGGGGTCAGAGCTTTTGTGACGTCATTTTTCAAGAGGTGTTACTTTTTGTGAGAAGAGTGATGAGCAGTGTTTCCGTTAACGCCCAAACGGCCGTTTTTACGTCCGTAAAAATGTCCAAAACGTCCAAATTTCTCAGGCTAGGCGTAAAATTCCAAAGAGCTACGTCCAAAATTCTAGGTCAGGACGCAGGAGTACGTCCTCTTTTTAACTCTAACGGAAAACTGGTGACGAGGGGGAGTTCAAAATCGGCCAAAATTGTGTGACGTCATTTATGGACGGCCCCACAGACATTACGTAAAATATGTGTTATTCATTTCCAGGTCAGTTCAATTCATCTGATCTCTGGACAATCACAATGCCATCATGCCAAAACATAAGCAGCATCTCAACAAAGAAGTGCCAAAGACCATGTTACAACAGAAACTGAATAAGTCGCTTACAGTTTATCCACTCAGACGATATAACTATAGATGCTCAACAGCCAAGAGGAAACAGGTGAGTCCTTAGCTTCGACGGAAATACTCCGTGCCACAATTATTACAGTTGAGGCTTGCAAGTCTAGTCTCAAGACATACTACTTCTCTAAAGTGTATCTTGACTGATGTTTGGATTTGTTAAAGTGCCCTTGTAATGGCATGTGCTGTGTTACGGTGTTGTAGAAATTGTCTGTTTCATCATCATCATCATCATCATCATCATCATCATCATCATCATCATCATCATCATCATCATCATCATCATCATCATCATCATCATCATCATCATCATCATCATCATCATCATCATCATCATCATCATCATCATCATCATCATCATCATCATCATCATCATCAACTTTAGGCAGTGGCTAAGACAAATAAATGCATTTTATAGAAGATAATATAGGAGGAAACAGCAGACATTAATTTAGTCGAAATTCTTAGACTTCAACAGTTGGGTAAAGTGCAGTCACTGCCTCCTACAGTAAGACATTATTGTGACCTTTTGAAGTCTGTCTGTTGGCAGGTGACTATGAATGCACTTTCACACCACTGTGACACCAGACAGTTTCAGTCATCAAACATTCTAGACACACTGGCATCTGGTCTCAGTAGACATTAGCCTTAAGAGTGCCTTGATTTTTTCTATAGAAATATCTGCAAGAAAAATAGCCAAGCAAAAAAGCTATATGAATACAACATCCAAACCTAGAGCTATAACAACAGTTACCAAAAGACACGGTTCAATGGAAAATATTTGTAATGTGGTGAAAGCCCTTCACTATTTGACAGTACAACAGAAGAGTGTGCTCTGTGAAGCCCCATAATTAGCACACTCTTGTAAATATTGTTCCTTTGACATAATGGTCCCCTTACAGGAAGGCATGACAACAACTACTACCTAAGGCATACATGTGTAACAATTTAGTAGAAAAATACGCTCCATTCAAGGCATTCAAGCAGAAGAAAGCAACAAGAAGAGAAGCCTTGACAATGACACAAAGGCACACATATAGACAGGAGGACAGACACTGGTAATGAAATATCTTTCAGGTAACAAGTTCAAGAGTAATGACACTCAATAAACTTATCTAGATCACACAAACAGAAGCACATAGGTCATAGGTCAAACAACAAACACAATCTTACTGCATCAAACCATACATCCATACATGTATCCCTATAGAAGGACAATTCAGTTACAAGTAAGCAAGTAAGTACCAAAAGGTAAGCATGCAAAAATCTGTACAATACAAGTAATCCAGTAAACTTGTACATATGCAGGTAAGTATAGAAAAAGTTAAGTAAAGCATGATGATCATTCATTTGTGGTATTATGTTTTCTCCTGAACAAATGTGGCCTTCATTGGTATTGTCCCACAAATAGACAAGCTTTATTTTCAGGTCTTATTGTTATAAGAATTGCCAATATCTCATGGCACAGCGCCGCATACTGCACTACAATAATTCGAACAAGGAATGCAGTTGTTCATTCATTCATTTCAAGAATTTATATACCACCCCTTCCAGAAGCCTACTCAGAGGTGCTCCCAGTCTAACCACGGTGATATGTAGCCATATGGCCAACCTGCCACCTCAACAATAGAAAATATTTGGCCAATGTGAAGGCTGTCTTAACCAAATGCAGTACCTTGCATCAAACTTATCCAGTCGATTCTAATTAAGACCAAATATTGATAAACTAGACAAGGGTTTTCCTTTGCAAACCAACAGCACTGTACACACATTAAACACAGCACTCTAGTCTCTAAACAGCACCTTCAGTAAACATTAAATATTTACAAATACAGACAGAAAATTTTTTAAATAATCATATTAATTAATTTTTATGAAAACATGAAACCGTGCATATAATAACAGAGGTCTAAAAGTGCAGTCCTAAAAGTACTAGAAGAAGAGATTTTTCACTTGGAATTGAGTGCACTCACTGTCAGTGTAAGTATACAGCATAAAGCATATTCGATTACCAACATCCCTGTAACATCCTCCAGCTGAATCATGTCCTTCTACTCTGCACTTCCTCTCTCACACTCCCTAGCATATTACACATCTCCATAATCAGTTTGCATTCTCCCTAGCATATTACACATACAACATGATACAAGCTGTATTCCTGTGCCCCTCTCACAAAATAAATTTCATCACATGAATGAATCAAACAACAAAACAAAGGCGGTGAATTACTCATTCCCATCGACTGACCAAAACACCTGATAAAGTGCACTGATACACCTTGGCACAACTCAGGTAGCATCATGGGCAATGCCATAAATCCATGCCATCAGACGCAAAAATTAAATAATCATCACAACTGCCTCCTTATCACTTTTCCCTTTTATAAGGTGCAGCCTTTCAGACTTCCGGTATGTCTGTGTCTCAAAGCAGCTCAGCTAGAACTGTTTCCTGCTCTGTTCATCTGTGGCAGATGGCACAGGGGCGATGTTGCAATCAGGTGTGAACCACAGGCATAAAAGTATGACCTTAGTTTTAAATCAGTTCAGCATTTTGGGAATCATAAACATAATAAGCAGGATTTCCGTTTTGAACTATAATTGCTCAGCACAATATGATTTTAGTTTTGAATCATGCTGAATCACCTGAAACAAGCTACTATGTACAATGACATGTCGCAGAGTTCTACAGTTAAATATTTGGCAAGCTTATAGAATCGGGGGGCTGAAGGATACAGTGCATAAGTTTACTGGCATCAGGGTCATGAGTGTCGGTAAGGGTCAGATTAGGCGTCAGTGTCGGTTAGGGTCAGGGTCGTTATTAGAAAACCTGGTACCATCCGGCGTCCGTGCAGCAAAGATACTCTATAATCCTTCAGCCCTGATGCTATAAGTTTGCCAAATATTTTAATATAGCCTACATATGTATGTAATTATCTGAACACTCAAATATCACCTTTCTAACCCTCACATGTTTCTTGGGCTATAGCTTTTAATAGTTTTAATTTTGAGTTGAAGATCATTTCAGAATGACAATCCAATGCATAAAAAGCACAAAATCTTCAAATCACTGTACACGAGCACAAAACCAATAGGTTCCCACGTGCTGAAGTGAGCAGAGTTCGTCAAGCCAGCCACCTCGATACAGGAACACAGAGCTCCCTGATATTTTCAGAAGACTTACCATCAGTGCATCCCCAAAGAAGGATCTTAAATGTAATTTTACCTCAACCAGTAGCCAGCACATATGCTCTAAGTAGTTTCGAAAAACATGCAACTCAAGTTTACATGATTAGAGTCTTTTCCACATCATGACCCTAGTTTTGTACAAATCACTGAATACGTTAGCCTCACTCTGTTTCAACTGTTACTGTAGGTCTAACGGCTTTTAATGACCATAACAAAAGCCAGCACTTCAAACCCAAGACGATGCACTTGCTCATAAACGTCAGAACTCACATTTCACTAAGTCCCACCAAAAACACAAACTGCAGTCAAAGAGTGATTAATCCGAAATTAGAAATCTTACCAAACGTGATTCCAAGAAGCAAGCAAAACGCTCCAATTCCAAGAAAACCGGTGCGAAACATTGCACGATTCATTTGCGTTTAACTCAGACGCAGCACAAACAGTCGACGAACTCCATTAAATCCAAATCGAAAGCGTTGTTCTTCTTAAAACCATTGTTTACCATATCCACATGAATCCCTCAGCACTTGCAATCGTTACGTCCAGGTAGGGAGGTGGGTAGATAGCTCGAAAGGTAGGTAGGCAAGCCTTCGTTTCGGCAAAAATCAGATAACAATTCTTTAGTAAAACTGCGATCAATGACTAAATAACTGTGGGAAGCTGGTGTGGAAAACGTTGTAAACGATGCATTAAAGCTACGAACACGGTTCGATTTTTCTGCTTGCACTCATACACGCGATCGCCGCAATTCACACGGAATCCACTTCTTTACAATGATCGCCACTTCATTCACGCCGTTTAAAATCAATCCGATCGATAGCACCAGCTAGAAAAGACCCCTTACTGTCAAGCAACCACTAGATGGCGTCATTCTGTTGGCTGGATCCGTAGTCTTTGCTCCGTGTTCTCTAAGAAGGCACCGTTAAATAAATAAATATCATCATCGTTGTAATCAACGACCTCTTATATATATAACAGGACACAATAATAATAGGACAGGTCGTAATCGTAAATTCATATCTCGATGGTTCTTTAAAGTTACGAAATCTGGTCAGAGAAGAATGGTAACTCGTTAAAATACTGTTGTAATCCAGATGCATCCTTATCCACAGATGTCGCCCGCTTCAATTTTTACGTCTGATATTTAAATGTGATACTGTATTCCCCACAGATAATGTTTTACTCTGCAAAATAATGTACTTATTTGTTGATTTTCTTCATAAATATAATTATTGACCGAAAGCATTTGTTATGCAAACAAGACGCGATACTATCCTGTCTGCCAAAGGGCCGCCCTCAGCCTAGTCACACGACGGTAAATGGGGAACTTCTAATCCTGTGCATTATAGGTCCTTGCCGAAAAGCTAAGCGCATTATGGCCCCGGCTTCTTCACGAGCGGCGTTGTTCAAAGATACCATTTGAAGAATACAACCCGGTTTGCTAGAGAGACAGACAGACAGACAGACAGACAGACAGAGACAAAAAGACAGAGAGGAGACAGACAGACAAACGCAGACAAGACAGATTGAGACAGAGCAGAGACAGAGACAGACAGACAGATATAGACAGACAGACCAAGAGACAGAGAGGAGACACACAGACAGAGACAGACAAGACAGACAGAGACAGACATACAGAAACAGACATACAGAAACAGACAGACAGAGACAGACAGAGACAGACAGAGACAGACAGACATGCATACAGACAGACAGAGTCGACAGATAGACAGACCCAGACAGACACAGACAGACACAGAAAAAGATACAGACGAGAGAGAGAGAGGAGGAGGAGAAAGAGGAGGAGAAAGAGGAGGAGGAGGAGGAGGAGGAGCGAAGGATGGAGGGCGAGGGGAGAGGGACAGAGACAGAACTTGTGTTTCTAAGAAAACAAACTTACAAACGTCATTTCTTTCTTTTGGATCTTCTGAGAGTTGTTCCTAATGGTAGGCCTACGCGTTGTTACCGTTGTACGCAATAATATTATAGGCCTACACGTAACAAATTTTCTGACGAAATGAGGCAACAAAAATTCTTCCCACGGAAAATGTAATTAGCTAACGGCGATGATTAATGCTGATGGAAATAAAGAACGAAAATAGGAACGCTAAAGCAAAGAAGTAGGCCTAATTGCGAGAAATGTCTGAACGTAGGCAAAAAATTATTTACAAAATCATCACTAGACACTTTGGTCTTTGGGTACTTGAAATTTGAAACTTTAATTAAGCTGGTTCCAAACAATCTGATACGTAAAAGAAGTCATCGGTTATTTCCATGCGCGTAACTAGCAATAGGCCTACGCAATTACGCAACTGCGTAAAGATTTTAACCGCTCTCAACATGTTTTGACCATTTAGATTACATTTTGAGAATCTAGATTACTATTATTCGTTGAATTTCTATTGTGCAGACTTTGTTGTAGTACGGTCAGAAAAAACATTTCCCTTCGCGGACTTAGTGAAAGACACTGCAAATTTCGTGACACTTTTGAAATTTCGATCACAGACCGACACTAGTTTAGGTTAAATCATCGAAAGCTAATTTCATCTGGTCCACGCAAAGCCTAGTAGGCCCTACATAAGTCCGTTGATTAAAAATGAGCTGGTCCACCTGCGTGGCCAGCTCTCCTGCAACCGATTTAATAAAGAATATGCTTACTTACTTACTTGCTTATTGCCATTATTAATACTAATACTAATACTAATACTAATACTAATACTAATACTAATTATTCTAATAATAATAATAAAAACAATAAAAATTATTATTATTATTATTATTATTATTATTATTATCATTAATTTTATGTTATTATTATCACGTCTAAAGCACAGCGTTTTATTAAAAGATATTCGAATCAGAACTCTTTCGAGCGATGCGATAATATCGTATTGACGGTATTTCCGTCCGCCTCATTGTTGATGACGTCGTCGTCTTTGTCCACCCAAGATGTTTTGTGGTAGGGTCTGAAGATCGCCTGTGAAGAGGCGCTGAAAGATCTCGTCAGTGAAGAGGAGCTGGATGATGTCGCCTTTCTCAAGGCACTGACAGACCTCGCCTATGAAGAGGCACTGAAAGATCTCGCCTGTGAAGAGGCACTGAAAGATCTCGCCTGTGAAGAGGCGCTGAAAGATCTCGTCTGTGAAGAGGCGTTGGATGATGTCGCCTTTCTCAAGGCACTGACAGACCTCGCCTATGAAGAGGCGATCAAAGATGTCGTAAGAGGCGCTTAAAGACCTCGTCTGTGAAGAGGCGCTAAAAGATCTCGCCTATGAAGAGGCGCTGAAAGATCTCGCCTGTGAAGAAGCGCTGAAAGATCTCGCTTGTAAAGAGGCGCTGAAAGAACTCGCCTGTGAAGAGGCGCTGAAAGATCTCGTCAGTGAAGAGGCGCTGGATGATGTCGCCTTTCTCAAGGCACTGACAGACCTCGCATATGAAGAGGCGCTCAAAGATCTCGTCTGTGAAGAGGCGCTGAAAGACCTCGTCTGTGAAGAGGCGCTGCAAGATCTCGTCTGTGAAGAGGCGCTGAAAGACCTCGTCTGTGAAGAGGCGCTGAAAGACCTCGTCTGTGAAGAGGCGCTGAAAGATCTCGTCTGTGAAGAGGCGCTGAAAGATTTCGTCTGTGAAGAGGCGCTGAAAGACCTCGTCTGTGAAGAGGCGCTGCAAGATCTCGTCTGTGAAGAGGCGCTGAAAGACCTCGTCTGTGAAGAGGCGCTGCAAGATCTCGTCTGTGAAGAGGCGCTGAAAGATCTCGTCTGTGAAGAGGCGCTGAAAGATCTCGTCTGTGAAGAGGCGCTGAAAGATCTTGCATGTGAAGAGGCGCTGAAAGATCTCACCTATGAAGAGGCGCTGAAAGATCTCGTCTGTGAATAGGCGCTGAAAGATCTCGCCTGTGAATAGGCGCTGGATGATGTCGTATGTGAAGAGGCGCTTAAAGACCTCGCCTATGAAGAGGCGCTGAAAGATCTCGTCTGTGAATAGGCGCTGAAAGATCTCGCCTGTGAATAGGCGCTGGATGATGTCGTATGTGAAGAGGCGCTTAAAGACCTCGCCTATGAAGAGGCGCTGAAAGATCTCGTCCCTGTGAAGAGGCGATGGATGATGTCACCTTTCTCAAGGCACTGACAAACCTCGCCTATGAAGAGGCACTGAAAGACATCGTCTGTGAAGAGGCACTGAAAGATCTCGCCTGTGAAGAGGCGCTGAAAGATCTCATCTGTGAAGAGGCGCTGAAAGATGTCGTCTGTGAAGAGGCACTGAAAGACCTCGTCTGTGAAGAGGCGCTGAAAGATCTCATCTGTGAAGAGGCGCTGGATGATGTCGCCTTTCTCAAGGCACTGACAGACCTCGCCTATGAAGAGGCGCTCAAAGATCTCGTCTGTGAAGAGGCGCTGAAAGACCTCGTCTGTGAAGAGGCGCTGCAAGATCTCGTCTGTGAAGAGGCGCTGAAAGACCTCGTCTGTGAAGAGGCGCTGAAAGATCTCGTCTGTGAAGAGGCGCTGAAAGATTTCGTCTGTGAAGAGGCGCTGAAAGATCTTGCATGTGAAGAGGCGCTGAAAGACCTCGTCTGTGAAGAGGCGCTGAAAGATCTCGTCTGTGAAGAGGCGCTGAAAGACCTCGCCTGTGAAGATGCGCTGAAAGATCTCGTCTGTGAAGAGGCGCTGGATGACGTCGCCTTTCTCAAGGCACTGACAGACCTCGCCTATGGAGAGGCGCTGAAAGATCTTGTCTGTGAAGAGGCGCTGAAAGACCTCGTCTGTGAAGAGGCTCTGCAAGACCTCGTCTGTGAAGAGGCGCTGAAAGACCTCGTCTGTGAAGAGGCGCTGAAAGATCTCGTCTGTGAAGAGGCACTGAAAGATCTCGTCTGTGAAGAGGCGCTGAAAGATCTTGCATGTGAAGAGGCGCTGAAAGATCTCGCCTGTGAAGAGGCGCTGAAAGATCTCGTCAGTGAAGAGGCGCTGGATGATGTCGCCTTTCTCAAGGCACTGACAGACCTCGCCTATGAAGAGGCGCTCAAAGATCTCGTATGTGAAGAGGCGCTGAAAGACCTCGTATGTGAAGAGGCGCTGAAAGATCTCGCCTGTGAAGAGGCGCTGAAAGATCTCGCCTGTGAAGAGACGCTGAAAGATCTCGTCTGTGAAGAGGCGCTGAAAGATCTCGTATGTAAAGACGCACCTATGGATCTCGCCTGTGAAGAAGAGCTGAAAGATCTCGTCTGTAAAGAGGCGCTGGATTGGATTGGATCCACAGTTTAACGGCAGCTTATGACAACATAGGCCGTTTCCGCCGACAAAGATTATTTTTGGCATATTACAGCTCTTTGCAGTGATGATGTCGCCTTTCTTAATTAAGGCACCGACAGATCTCGAAACTGCGTAAATTTTGGGAAACCCTGGTTACGCCACTGCTCCCTACCCTCCATTTAGCTCTCTAAGAGAGTGAAATGGAGGGTAGGGGAAGAGAGCCTCTTCCCCCCACCCTCCATTTCGCTCTCTTCCTCCCTACCCTGCATTTGCTCTCTTCTTCCCTACCCTCCATTTCGCTCTCTTCCTTCAACGCTCCATTTCGGTCTCTTCCTCCCTACCCTCCATTTCACTCTCATCCTCTCTACCCTCCATTTCGCTCTCTTCCTCCCTACACTCCATTTCTGCTCTCTTTATCCCTACCCTCCATTCCGCTCTCTGCCTCTCAACGCTCCATTTTGCTCTCATCCTCCCTACCCTCCATTTCGCTCTCTTCCTCCTTACCCTCCATTTCGCTTTCTTCCTCTCTACCCTCCATTTCGCTCTCTTCCTCCCAACGCTCCATTTCGCTTTCTTCCTCCTTACCCTCCATTTTGCTCTCTTCCTCCCACCCTCCATTTCGTTCTCTTCCTCCCTAGCCTCCATTTCTGCTCTCTTCCTCCTTACCCTCCATTTTGCTCTCTTCCTCCCACCACTCCATTTTGCTCTCTTCCTCCCACCCCTCTATTTCGCTCTCTTCCTCCCACCCCTCGATTTCGCTCTCTTCCTCCCTACCCTCTATTTCGTTCTCTTCCTCCTTACTCCATTTTGGTCTCTTCCTCCCTACATTCTGCGACAATTATACTGTCTCGAGTTTACTGACCACACAGGTGGATCAGCTCATTTTGAATCAACGGACTTAGGCCTATGTATACTGGGCATTGCTTGGAACAGATGACATTAGCCTACGATGATTTAAACTACTATCGGTCTGGGATCGAAATTTCAGAAGTGCTCGAAATTTCCGGAGTCATGAGTTAGCGTCCGCGAAGGAAAATGTTTGCCGACCTCACAAACCTCACAATAACAAAGTCTGCACAATAGAAATTAACGAATAAGAGTAATCTATAATGTCAATAAGTAATCTAAACGGTTTGTAGTTTTTGAGAACTGCTAAAATCTTTACGCAGTTGCGTAATTGCGTAATGATAGTTACGCGCCTGGTGGGTAATGCTGAGTGAGTAGGTTCTTTTAAGTTTGGCCATTGAAACAAGGTAGCTTAATTACGGTCTATAGATGTAAGACATGTCCAGTTAGTAGCTTGTTTAGCGACATCTAATAGCTCCCAGAGATTTGCCTTATTCTTGGTAGGCCTTAGCAGGGGCGCAACCACGGTCCAGAAGTTGGGGGACCTACTAGATTGTCTGAGTGGGGGATTGCGAGCCCCGAAGGCGCGAAGCCCCTAACAACTAGGGGTATGACTATCGGCCCTCGGGGCTCCGCCCCAGAAGCCGAAGCAATTTTGAGCATTTGATACCAAATGGAGTGCATTTTGGGCTCTTGTTTGCCTCACAATTTTCAAAAGTTGGGGGGACCGTCCCAACCTGTTCGAAAGTTGGGGGACGCGTCCCACGGGTCCCATAGGGTCGTTGCGCCTATGGGCCTTAGGTCGACGTCGACGACCTATGAATTGCGATTTGAGACGCAGACCTACATGTATATTTATTTTGTGGTGAATAAACTACTTACTTACTTACATTTACTTACTTACTTACTTACTTACTATACGATTTCGTTTCACATTCATAACTCACTAGACAACAGCAGACGGCGTTCGAACACATCCGAACACATTCGCTAGGTGGCGTATTTCATAACTTACGAAGCTATATGGAAGTTATGGTCTCAGCTTAGGCTACCATGCAGTTTACCATGCAGTGTCAAAGACTCGTTATCTTTGAGCTGATGACTAACATACGTATGTCCATTGTGCTTTATTAGTTTATTGTTTCTGGCTTAGGCTAATGCAGCAATGCTGCACGTGCCTCATTGCTCTTCTCGTTCCTATACTATCACAATCACAGGTGCACGTATGTGAATTAAGTGCAGTGGACATACGTTAGTTATCAGCTCAAAGATAACGAGTCTTTATGTAGCAAGCAATTAGCAGGTAAATAAGTAAGTAAGTAAGTAAGTATCGAAGTAAGTAAGTAATGTGATAAACAGAACAGTTAACAGAATTTGGCAGGGAGCGGCGATTAGGCTGCAACAGGCAATGCACTCTACAGAGATAATTATATAGTGTTTCTGACTTTCCTCTCATCCTATAATAGGTTCTGTACATATAGGCCTATGCAGAATCAGGATCGATATCCAACAGAAGAAAACTGGGGAAAAGAATTTGAAAGCAATAGGTGTTGTCCGAAAAGACAGGACGCACAAAATTCGAAAGAAAAGGGAAGAATATAATTGTATATCAGAGATGGGTACGATTAGCTAGAACTGCTAATCGATTAGAATTAGAATTAGTTCCTGAAATTTGCTAATTGATTAGAATTAGAATTAGCAAAAGGTTCTAGCTAATCGATTAGAATTAGAATGAGCAGCAGCTAATCGATTAGCAATTAGAATTAAATTTTGATAATCGATAGTTCGACACATATTTGCTTCACGAATTTGTCAAATTGTAATCAGAGCACAGAAAGTTACTACAGCAAGTTGTTGTAGCCTATTACAATACCTAAAGCTTTAGCTTCTTACAATACTTGAAGCTGTAGCCTATTTCGTACAATGCCTAAAGCTGTAGCCTATTACAATATCTAAAGCTGCACAACTGCTATGTGTGAGAACATTCCAAAAGCCAGCAAGCAACACCCATCGGTCAATACATGCTGCAATTATTGACATTGCTACTGCATAAGTTCACTATTGCATTTTGCAATTAGCATGTCTTGAATCAGTGCATCACTTAGCCTACAGCGCCTAACGTCTACAATGTAGCCACAAAACTATATACGCGTTCCATGGCAGCTGAGATTGCAGGAACACAGTGATGCTGTAGATGAAGAACATGAAGACATGCAAATCTTTCAGTGTTGCATGAGCAGAATGGACAGATAACCATGAACAGATCATTGCAGGTTTTAAACAGCCTTCAGATAAATAAGTAAGTAAGGAATTCTTGAAAACTCAATATTAATAAACTCATTCTTAATGAATGCGTTCTCAGCTTAATTTTCACACATCTAATCGATCAGCTAATTGATTTTCGATTAGAATTAGCTGAAAATTGCTAATCGATTAGAATTAGAATTAGCATCAGTCTGATGCTAATTCTAATTGTAATCGATTAGCTGTCATCTGATGCCATCAGATGACAGCTAATCGATTAGAATTAGAATTAGCTGTTTGTCTAATCGATTAGCTAATCGATTAGCATCTAATCGATTAGTTACCCATCTCTGTTGTATATAGGGTTGTGCCTGTGGCTGTGAATAAGCTGGTTCCCGTGACTTGGCTTTTTGGACGCTGTTGAAATCTCGAGATTACGATTATGGAGGCAAAATGTATAACGAATGATATGCAAAATCTGTGTAACGGAGAGGATTGATTCACCTATCTACAGCCACACTCGTTATTGGCATTAAAGTTACGCTTACGGCGACAGACGAGAAGCATACAGACAGACAGACAGAAAGTCAAACAGACAGATAGACAGACAGTCAGACAGACAGGCAGACAGGCAGACAGACAGACAGACAGTCAGACAGACAGTCAGTCAGACAGACAGACAAACAAACAAACAGATATTCACAAACACACACAAACACAAACACAAACACACAAACACACATCTAGGGATTCGTCAGACGGAAAAGGACAATAAACGCGATGCATAACCTATTGTCCTATTAATTAGGACTCTCTTAGTTTTCATAAATGGTGGTCAGAGACTCAGAGCTCAGTTGCTGTCTGTCTGTGTGCCTTCTTCTGACTTCCTAAACCTCTAACACGCACATAATAGACAAGTACAGAGAGTGAGGAGAGCTATAGATAGATATATCGACAGAAGGGGATAGACGAAGGGAGAGAAAGCGATATACATTTATAGACAGACAAACAGACAGACAGACAGACAGACAGAGACAGGGACAAAGAAAGAAAGAAACATACAGACAGAGACAGAGACCTACGACAGACAGAGACAGACAGAGACAGACAGAGACAGACAGAGACAGAGACAGACAGAGACAGACAGAGACAGAGAGAGACAGAGACAGAGACAGACAGAGACAGAGACAGACAGAGACAGACAGAGACAGACAGAGACAGGCAGAGACAGAGACAGGCAGAGACAGAGACAGACAGAAACAGATAGAGACAGAGACAGGCAGAGACAGAGACAGACAGAGACAGACAAAGACAGAGAGACAGAGACAGAGACAGAGACAGACAGAGACAGAGTGAGACATAGCGAACTATCGAACGAGCAAATGAAAGATAGGCGATTGAGCGATAGATAATTCGACAAGATTTCATGTTGGCAACAAGCTGACCTTATCAGTTAGGAATGTCCAGTTTTCAATCGGGGCCTAGAGAAAACACACACGGGCCATGACAGAGGACAGTGCACTCGATTATAGGCTCAAACAAGTCTGATTAGAGGAGATTCTATTCTTCAAGTTCACCTTTACATCAAAACTTTTGATTGATTAATAATTGTTCGCATTTAGGCCTAATCTACGGGCGGGGTCCACAAGGTCACGGTTCAACTAAGATAACGGATTTAGGTCTGCTTAAGGTCCTTGAGCGGATCCGACATTAGAAGGCCTATCGGAACGGCATAGCACCAACGTCACTGCATAAGTTGGAGCTTCGCGTGGACCCGAACACGACGAAGGCTGACTTTTATCTCGCAACAGTTACAACGACGCAGAAAGACGATCAAAGATGGCTTCTCGTCGAACAATTCTGATCCTTTTCTCAGTAGTTTCGGCTTTCGTCGTGTAAGTCTGCTTCATTACTTATTAGTTGTTACTATTTATGTTCGAGTATCTGTTTAGGCCTATATCTGTCTAGGCCTAATTTATATGGTAACTGATCAGATGACTTCACGTAGTTCGTTCGTTCTAATGTTCATCGCTAAATCTAGATCATTTGTTTTTCACGGACACAAAATCAGTAAGGCAAATGACTAATGACGTTCCATGGTGAAGCGCACTCGGGAGGTGTTTATTTCTTCTATTCGGCCATTGAGCCAGCAATGAACGAATCCCAAGGTCATAGTCTCTGGAAAAATGCATGGCAGGACTTGCCGTTTACTTCTCAGCTGGCGCCGATAGACAGAGAACTCTACTGTTTGGTGACAGAGACAAGTAGGCTATGCGAGATGCATGAACTTATCCAGGGAGTCAGCTCTCCAGGCTCGAACCCGCATTAGTTGGAATGCAGACTAGGCGCACTACCGATAGACCGCCGTGGGGCAATCCAAATTAGGTTCCATGTCTCTCTTCAGCATTCGGTAAATCAGCAGAGTTGTATGGTCTCCAGACTCAGTCTTGGTCTCGAGACAGGTTTTTCATGTCTTTGTCTCGGTGTCGGAACTTATTGTCTTGGTCTCGGTCTCGGTCTCGCGGTCATTTCTTGACTTTTTGGAAACTGTCTTGGAGCAAAAGTCTTGTATGGGCACTCGTAACGAAAAACAAAAACTTTGAGATTTTCTCGCGTCTTATTGGAAAAGTATTCAGCCTACCTGCAACTTCAGGTCCTGTAGAAAGGGTTTTCAGCTATAGTAGACTTTTATGCGTCATCATTGTGCACATTTAGCCGACGCTATGCTTGAGGATCTGGTATTCATCCAATGTAATGGTATACATATAGGCAAGCTGGGAAGCTGATACATGACTCCGACATGAGTTGTTTTTATCGTTTACTCTGTAATCTCTGCTACCCTGTGAAATAATGCCGAAAAGCCGCAGTCTTGAACTGTCTTGGACCTTATGTCTTGGTCTCGGTCTCGGTGTTGGTACCTCACTGTCTTAGTCTCGGTCTTGGAACTCAACTGTCTTGACCTTGTCTTGGTCTTGACGTTTTAAGTCTTGCATACAAGTCTGGGTAAATGAAGTCTCGCAGTTCATCTATAATCCAGAGCAAGTAATCTCTTTGGCGGATTTTCAGAACACTAGTTATGAATATACTGCGAACTAATATAGTAAGCCTATTACAATAAATAGGCTATACTTTATATCAAGCATTGACTTGTGCCACTGCCAACATAATGCTGAAACAAATGCCTGAATAGCATTTTGGCTCAAGTTGCTAAAATTACTTTATGACTAAGAAAGAAAATACAGGCGTTAAATGTGAACTAATATAAGCCTTTCTTTGGTAGGCTACCGTATATTGTATTGTGCCACTGCCAACCTTGAGAAACAAATGCCTGAGCATTGCTCAAATTCCAAGATACAGGCTAAATGTAGCTCTTTAGCCTTGTGTCTTGGCCTTGAGATAGGAGATGCGATCGTAGCTTAGCCTTGTTGCCTATACGATACGATCGGCCTTGGACACTGTAAATTAACTCCTGCATATGCATAAAAGTGGATTCATCCTACCAGTTAGATATTTTTCATTATTCTTTGCCGATGACACCAGGGAATACAGGGATTTTATATTATACAGCTTCATTTATAGGAATTTTAGAGAATACAAATGCGGAACATAATAACGACTTTTGTCGCAGCCTGCGCTATAGCCTAGGTACATATTATAGCAAAAGTAGGAAAATTGTAAATCTTTCAAAGGATAACAGGCTGCATACGCTTACTGCCTATATGCATTAACTCACTCCATTCAGTCACACGCCTTTCCTATCCTCAGTTCCTTTCCCTTCTCCTCTCCTTCCATTTCCTCAGTAGCATGCATAATGGAATCTGCCACGCTTTCCCCAATGATTCCACCAATCATCATCATCATCATCATCATCATCATCGTCATCATCATCATCATCATCATCATCATCATCATCATCATCATCATCATCATCATCATCATCATCATCATCATCATCATCATCATAGAGAAGAACTGAGAAGTAGGCTATTGTCGTGGCGTAACCGTATAAAGACATTATGTGCCTCATTCGTTGCGTGGACAATGGATATTAATTATAGGCCTATTATATAGCCTATAGGCTACCTGGAGTTTAAATGCGTGTAGCCGTATTAAACACGTTGAGAATAAATGACGACGACTTAGCGAATCTGGGACTAAATAGTAATTTAATCAATCAATTAATCAATCAACGAAACTTGATATAGCGCCCCTTCAAGATATCTACTCAGAGGCGCTCAATTTCGCCACTTGAGACTCATGGAAGCCTTTCTATAGAAAGTCTCCGCAGAATAAGCCGAGATCCCCAAAGTCAGAGATCATCTGAGGCACAAACACGTCCATCCAAAGACTTCATTCTCCTCTAACTTGCCAAATTGCGTTCATTTGTCGAGGGCAGAATTTGAGGAACCTTGCTGATTGTCTTAATGCACGTCACCGAATAAAAGAGCGTATTTAACAATATAGTAATTATAGTATATACCCTATTCCTCTATCTGTTGGGTGCCCGGTCGAGCCCCTGGTCCAGCGGAGACCAAAGCATGGCAGCCATAGCCACAACGGCAAAACCAAGCCACATTACCATTGGTATATGAACTGTATGTTATGTATACAAGTATGTATGTAATAATGCAGAGCGTTGATGACAAATTCACTTTCAAATTATATAAAGTTTATTAGACTAATAGTCCTAGAACTGTATGTATGCATGTACGTATGCATGCATGTATTTATTATGTATGCATGTATATATGTATGCATGTATATATCTATGTATGTATGTATGTACAGGGGCGGAGACTTAGGGGGGGACAGGGGGGACGGTACCCCCCGAAACTTGAGGTGGGGGACGGAGCTGCTTATATCCCCCCAATATTTCTGAAAATATTTCATGAATATAATAATAATAGCTATGAGTGACAGCTGGTTCTTATCATCACTCAAATAATAGAGCAATTTTGTTCGGATGACTGCTTAAAATGCTACCATTACAGTGTGGAAATTCAAAAAATTTAAATAGGGGAGGGGAACATCCCCTCCCAAACCCCTCCCCCAAACTCAAACACGACTCAAACTACATGTAAGTGTATACGAGTGGTAATTGGTTCCTATATATCAGCACTCAAATTATAGAGCAATTTTGTTCAGATGACTGCTTAAAATGCTACCATTACAGTGTGGAAATTCAAAAAATTTTAAATAGGGGAGGGGAACATCCCCTCCCAAACCCCTCCCCCAAACTCAAACACGACTCAAACTACATGTAAGTGTATACGAGTGATAATTGGTTCCTATATATCAGCACTCAAATTATAGAGCAATTTTGTTCAGATGACTGCTTAAAATGCTACCATTACAGTGTGGAAATTCAAAATTTTTAAATAGGGGAGGGGGCACATCCCCCCTCCCCAAACCCCTCCCCAAACTCAAACACGACTCAAACTACATGTAAGCTACGAGCGATAGTTGGTTCCTATCAGCACTCAAATTATAGAGCAATTTTGTTTAGATGACTGCTTAAAATGCTACCATTACAGTGTGGAAATTCCAAAAATTTCGGCCGATCCTTCGCCGGGCCCCCAAACCCAAGACCAAGTCTCCGCCTATGTGTATGTATGTATTTGTGTGTGTGTATGTATTTGTATGTATATATGTATGTATGTATGTATGTATGTATGTATGTATGTATGTATGTATGTATGTATGTATGTATGTATGTATGTATGTATGTATGTATGTATGTATGTATGTATGTATGTAGGAATGTATACGAAGACATTTGACAGACCGAGCACCTGCTATGTGCCTGCTATATGATTTGCTGTTTGATGTCATCATGCATCTGTGTCTTGTTTCTTGTCAGGTCCAGTAAAGGTGCAACAGTTATTACAGATCCAGGTCGGTTGTTTTGCTTTATCAGATTATGCACGGGCTGCACGTATAACGCAGACATTTAGAATTGAATCTAATTGGAATAATTGATTCACACTCAAAACTTTTGCCCTTTAAACGTGTAGCGTATGTCCTTGAGACCCCACAAAATCTCATTACTAAATGCCGCATAGGCCTACGTAATAAGATCCAACGCTTAGGTCTGCATAGAGAGGACCCGTAACAAAAAGCATTCTGGATAATTTAGGAACTTCAGCACAGGCGGAAGTTCATAGGAGCCCGGCTCTATTTTGAGAAGGAGGTCAAGCCATCAAGTGGACAATAATTCAGCTCCAAATCAGTAGGCCTGAAAGCAGTTATTACGAACGCCAACAGTAGGCTACCTAGGCTAGACCTAATATTTAGTGACAGTTATGTAAACGTAGGGTTGTGTGCTCGACTGCGTTATATATATAGCCTACTGAATAAGAAACTATGATGGACCTACTGAAGTTACTAAGTTTCTTATATAAACTGAACTGAGTCGAACAACACAATTGATCGTCAAATAGTTAAAGACCATGCGACTATTCGCATAATTGTAACCCATATTGCAAGGTTAGGGCCTACTATTAGCCTAGGGTCATTCAAATTTTCAGAACTGTTGCAAAACTTGAAAGTTAGGCCTATGTTGTGTATGAGTGAATTAGTGAGGCTTAATTCTCGAGCGCTTTTGTGAGGTGCTCAAAAACCGCTATATTAAGTGCCTAGATGATTAGAACTAATTAACTTTGTTTGCTTTTATGTTGACGTTCCAGCTTCAACAGCGACGTCAGCAGTTACTATGAACCACCAACAGTGCCACCAACGACAGCAGCTGTAGAAGAACTAAGCACTCCATCTGTTCCCTCCTTGTCAGTCGATCCTAGTGCGCCTACGGAGGATGCGACTGACGGAACGACCACCACTATGCCACCGACGCCGGAGCCGACTACCCCTCCTCCAGGTGATATGGAGGGATTCGACGATCTGGGAACGGTCGACTACATCATCATCGGAGTAACGTGTGGAGTCTGTGCAGGAATCATCATTGGAGGAATCATAATTTTCGCCAGAAAACGCAACCGGTATGCAAATAATCACAGACAACTAATTAGGCCTATAGCCTAGGAGTAGGCCTACAAACCATACGATGCACTCCCCTCTGTGCACTTCTGGATCCGCCCATTATTTAGCCATACCCATTCTGTAAACTACTGTTCGATTTACAAGCCCTCCATATAGACTGAATTATTGTTCCATTTTACGGCATAGTAGAGTTGCACTTAAAAATTTCACACATACGGACTATATTCATTCATTCATTTCAGGGAATTTATATAGCGCCCCTTCAAGAAGCCTACTCAGAGGCGCTCCCAGTCCAACCACGGTGATACAAGTAAGTCTTAAGGAGCCTGTAGAACGTAGATGAATTATCCCTAGGTAACAGACGTATCTATATGTAGATATAATTGGGGACCTTAGGCTTAGATCGAATCTAACAGTGATCGATGGTCGCCTAAACAATGGAGACAAATGAGTTTATACTTTAAAGTAGCGTAGCCATCTGCTAAAGCAACGCTCTTTCTATTGGGGCTATACAGTTGGACCGAGTTGATTTATTATGGTAGGCCCTAATGTCTTTTATGCGGACCTCCTTCTGTTTGGAATTAGTTAACGCTATCAACATCAATCCGTTTTAAAATGCTGCAGTCCCATGGATTACAAGCTATGCTCGTACATAACAACATGCTGGACAAGCTGCATTGGGTTCCCATGCAGAGTCACAGACACATTTATGATCCTAGTAGGCTTACTAGTGCATAACAGCCGTGTCCCACTCCCATCCTTTCTTATAGAGCTATGTATTACATTGTTATCCATACCTGGCCGTAGGACTCTTCGCTGTGCAGCTTCTGGTTGTCCAACCCTTCAATCCCGTAGGCCCTACGTCCGGCACAATGATCAATATTCGAAGTTTCACCAGGGTCGTCCTCTTATCCTGGAGCAGACATTCATGGGGTTTGCGACATGAGTAGTTTCTTCTCCTTTCTATGCCAATGGTTAAATATTCTCCTCCATTGAGTTCTTGTAGGCTACTGCCACACCTGTGACGAGCTTTTGAAGATGCAATATATAAATGCGAACCAAGGGCCTAAGTATTACAAATTATAGTGATGGAAGAAATCGAAGCCCATAACCAAACTGAGTCACTGACTATAACTTTACAGGTGTATTCTATGCTGTCCTCTTATTTTCCAAAACAAACTGTAACTGACGGGGGCATGTAGCCCCCTGACCCATTGATCTGCCCTTGCCCTCTCCCTTTATGTCTGCATTCCAACACCAAATGCACAGAAATAGCCTACTACCCGAGTTAGAAACGCTACATCCGCATTGCGGCATTGGGAATAGCGCCTTCCCTATTTCGCATTTGGATGACCCCTCATTGCAGACATTTTGAATGGACAACCTCCATAGTCCAGTAGAGAGTGACATGGGGAATTTCCCCGCGGGGAAACCGCGGTAAATCCCGCGGTAATGGGGACAACAATTGCGGTAATACCGCGGTAATGGGGACAACAATTGCGGTAATACCGTGGTAATGGGGTTTACTCTCGCGGTAATACCGCGGTAATGGGGAATGAGCCGGCAATAAACCCGGGTGATGTTAAGAACTTGAGAACTGATAAGGAGATTTTATTATTTCTTGAAGCCCACGGTCAGAAATAGTCAGGACTTGGTTAATGCAGACTGTCCATAAGATAACAACAGACTCATGCAGTCAGCAATACAAATAGTTTTGTAAGCTAAAAACTGTTATTTTTAAATTTGAATTTGTGTACACTTTTTGCGGGGAATGTGATGTCGTCCTGCGGGGATGGGGTGGGGATGGGGAGAAACCTGCGGGGACACACACACACACAGTGACCGGATAATACGAGGTTGACACTCGTGCTGCACACGTTACAGGCCAAGTGCTCTAACCACTCGGCTACTATCACACACACACACACACACACACACACACACACACACACACACACACACACATTTCGTTGTCATTGGTCGCATTGGATTTTTTGTTTTCAGTAAGGGCAAGGAAGATGCAAATGCTCTGGTCCAACACGGCCACCATCCAGAATACATCACGGAGCTCGGAGAAGGAGTTACAAATTACAAAGTTGAACATTAGTCCGGTTGTTGGACTCGGCAGTGACGTCAGCACCTGAAGAGGGCGTGTTTGGGTGACGTCGCGAAGGACACAAATACACAAACAATATATTTAATAAAAAAACGCATCTTCCTAAAAGAATTAATAAGTTAGAATTAGTATCTTAATTAGGGCATGGACATTAAATCGACGAAGATTCCTTGGAATTATAGGATTATGTTTAATACTATTACTAGCATTAGACTGTTGGCTTTGCCTTGAGATACGGAAAGACAACCTTTGCCAACTGTAATATTTCTGCACTGTTGTCAGCTGCAACACCTTCAACATGTGCTGTACCATTGCCTTCTATATTACTGGTAGGCCACAATGCTGATTGTGTGACGTCAAAAACCTAGTCTGTCGGCTTTCGTGAATAGTGGATTAATGGGCACAGAAATTAGACATGAAATTATAGCAATTCAGAAAAGTTATGCTACGGTATGATACCTAGTAATTGTAACAAGTAGCTTCTATTGCACCAGTGTCTAATGCTCAAGGCATCAACCGAAGGCAGCTGACAACATCACTAGAGCTATCATATCTCGCACGAATCTCGCACGATGTATGCCTCTCCCCATGGTGGGGCCTAGCGAGTGGAAGGGACAAAACCGACCTCAAGGGCTTCACGAACAGGCTCAGGCGTACTGCCAACTTACATCCTGATGCTCCAATAATCCGAGAGTCTTTGTCAAAATGTACCATTTAACACTAAATTCCATCTTTTGAACCTTCCTGTTAACATTAGTTTTATATTTTGATTCTTTATTATTCTTTTGAACTAGCTGTTTTTTTTGTGTGCCAATAAACGAATATAATAATAATAATGAACTTTATAACAGAAACATGTACTAACTAACAACCTCAACCATAAGTGATAATACTGTCAATAATTGTTACTGTTCACCTACAGCGTTTTGCCTGTTTTTTGGAAATAAAAGAATATATATACATACATATATACATTTTTATACAAGCTAAATTTGGTTCAGACAAGGCCACATGTTTTCAGATTGGCCGGGATGCAGGTTAAAGAAGTTGCCTCTAAAACAGTGCTTCCCAAACTTTTCAGTGTCACGGACCGGCAGGAATTTTTCAGACAGCTGAAGGACCGGTGCCCAATTTATTGCTTATTATATCTTCTTCGATCACCTAAGTTCTTCAAATATATATTAAAATTGATTTAAATGCTTGTTTAGCCAAGTCTATGACTATATTGCTCTTTAAATGCGAGTCTAATAATTGTTTTTGTTATGACTTTTAAAAATATTATAATGGCTGTTATATTTTATATTAGAATGAAACTTAATTATCTGTATTATAACATTTAATAAGAATGCATAACAAATCGTGGAATTTGGTACCAAATTGTTTAGTAACATTGGCAGGAGAGGATATTGTTAGGAAAACGTAACAAATTTAAGTACAGTTCTAAGTATAAAACAAGTGTTAAACAAGTTAATGCTAGCTGAACTAAAATCATAATCAGTAACAGTGACTAGCTAGTGCGAACGGTGGACCTGTTTACTGCTTGCAAGCTTATCAAGTCGTGGTTCGATTGTGGACAGTGCTACACGCAAAGGAGAACGAATATCCATACTGTTCCTATATTTTGTCTTAATGATGCTCATGGACGAAAACCCACTCTCACACAGGTAAGTGGAAGGAAATGGGAGAAGAGCTTTCAGAGCAATTTCAGCAAGTTCAGGATATTCTGCTTTGACATGAATCCAAAAAGATGCTAGTGATGGCATTGTGTTGAAAACCATCTTCAATCCTTCGTCAGCAGCTAGATCCAACAATTTATCTTCCAAAGTGACAGTTCAACGAGCCTTCGATGCTATAAATGAATTTCGGATTCAACCAGTTCCTATCTGAGGATCGTCTTCGGTCGGAAAGTAAACTCAAAATGGTCAATTAAATTAGTCAAGTGCTCACTGATGACCTTCCGTAGAGATGGGATATCAAGCGCTTCGCCTGCATCTATTTATGTCTGCATTATCTGAATCAGATGAATTTGAAGAATCAGTTTCTATTTCTGGCTCCACATTTCTATTTTTCCTCTTAAGAAACATGTCCATTGAGCCTTGCTTCGCCATCTATAAATTGGGTAAACAAAGTGAAATTACTATTTAATAGTAGCGCGGGGGAGTATATATATGCTAGTGCTGTTTATTAATATATTTAATACTTTTCATTGCTATAATTTTCAAATTTATAATATAATATATTAGAATTGCACTTACAGTTTTGAATGTGGAAGCAGACGTGTTTATTTTCTCTTCACGGATACACTGACCAGATTATTAAAGACGATGGACATACGTCACATCCGGTTTCTTTGCCGGTCAAAAAATCGCAAATGTTAAGAGCAAAATTTCTAGTTTTCGCTTACAATTTTGGCTGAAATACATTTACTTGTAGGACGAATCTTTTAATTTATGGAAATTTTAGGCTATATGAAAAATATGGTGGAACCATTTCTTGATTCTGAGACATTTTGACCATTGTTTTGACTCACGTCGCGGACCGGCAGCTGAGGTCTCGCGGACCGGCACCGGTCCGCGGACCACAGTTTGGGAAGCACTGCTCTAAAATCTATGCCCCATTCACTAATAAGCAAAGTTCTTATTGAACTTGATGAAGGCCAAAGTACATTTCAGCCACAAACTGAGATAAGCAGTGATTTTTTGCCACCTGACTGAAAACTACATACAAGAAGCTTCCCTTCAATGACCAACACAAAGGATTTTTTGCCAAAGTTGTTTCTACATAAATTTTCATGTGCTGAAATTCGGTAGAGCACTATGGGTGGCTTCCATATCCCAAGCACTGCAGGTTTCCACACGGCTGACTATAAATGGAACAGATGCAGTGGTTCAAAAGGCCTGGTTGATTCATATCCAACTAACTTATGAAGATAAAAATCAGATTAAATGCTTTCATGAATAATAAAAGTGATGTTATTCTGGTCTTTCCCAAACAGTGCACCTGTAGGGTAATTGTAAGAAGGAGAGCAGTTCTTAATCTATCCCTCTGGCTGCAACTGGTATGAAATGTTAACAACTCCGGTTTTCTTAGCCCTACATAGGAATGTAGGTGGCCGTCCCCTCTCTCTCTCCACCTGACCTTTAAAACAACAGGGCATGTTCAGGACACTCAATATATCCAAGTTGGTTACGGGAACAAGTGGAGCCGAAATCTGAGAACAAATGTCTGCCAGAGAGGGACTTTGAACCCCACACCTTTTCAATTGACAGTCCCGATGCTAATCATAAGACGAAAGTGCAACTCCTACAATTTCTGCAAAAAATCCATAACATTGGAGCAGTTGAATTTTCTGAACTTAAATTCAGTAGTTGTATATTCCTGTAGCTCTGCTAACTTCACTTGAAACTTTAGTAGGTAACAGCTTGTGGAGGAAGCAGATTGTCACAGCTAAGCACAACTTGAAAAAACACTTTCATATACATATAATGTGTAAACATTTCTTAGTAGAGTTAATTGCTAATTTATAGCACATCTCTGTCAAGTTATTATTACAAGCCTCTATCAGCAACTGGTCTCAAATGCAAGCCCTTCTGGTCCAGGTAGACGAATCCAAAGGCAAAATAACAACCATGCGTTCTAAAATGGACAACATTTCTCTAGAATTGTGTCGCTCAACAGTAAAATTGTAACAAGTCTAGTTTACAAGAAGCAGAGAAGTTTCAACACAATCTTTGCTCAGTTTAAATTTGAAAATTGGTTTGTAGATGCCATAGATGTGGTAAAAGTAATAAGAGTGTGCCACATAATGAATGGCTGACCCAACATCATATGAAATAAAAACATACAAACAACGAATGTGCTTTTAAAGCCTTTATACGAATAACACCTTTCAGACGGTGGCAAAAAACTTTGCTTGCAAAGAAATAACTGTTTTGGTTTTGATTCTCAGACTAGGACAGGATTTTATCACTGTCCAGTACACAATCTCTCTCAGTCTTTCTTTAGAGCTATCACTGAAATAATTATAACACCAGTTGGAAGTAATAGAAAGTTCATCGAATAGATCACGTGCTTAATCACCACTTTGACTGTTCTTCTTGTGCAAAACTGACTTGAATATGCATTCTGAATTTCACAGGATGTACCATAGTTTGACCTCAGATAACAGGTCGACATGCTAGCAATTAGCCACAATGCCACCAGTAACATACCGGCTAATACAAGGCCAATACAATACAAGGGTTGACCATTCACATACATGCAAGGAAAGACAGTCTGAACTTCAGCTATTCTGTGGCTATTATATATTCAACCAGGTAATAAACAAGAAAACGAGCTGTCTAATATGCCTAGGGCAAAAGACTGAAGTTCCTAATACCATAAACTGGTACCACTACCAACACAAGTGTGCTGAAAGAGATCCTCATTTACTCTCTACCGAAGATACTGATCGATTAAAGTTCAACGACTGAATTGCAATCAAGCAAAGTTGTTAATAAAAATTCTGGAGAGTTGCTGTTTTCCACATTTGATACAGAATTGTGATCAGCCAGACAAACCAAATATATGCCCCTTCACAAAATGCTAACAGACAATTTCAAAGATCTATTCAGCAGAAGCTCATTAAAAACAATTACTGAATAGCATTCATAGGTCTAATTTGCATGAAAATCTTGATCCATCATGAAGCAGAAACTTACATATAAGCAATGTAATAATCTCCAAAAAATGCCTAAACAGAAACATCAACATCATGCGCTTCAGTCTGGAATAAAGGAGTCCTCAGCAATTTCTCAAAGTTACATTACGAGTCCAATGTCTATAGCTTACATCTGTCTGCTTACGCTCTCATGTTATATCATACGCTGTGCCATTTCTAAACACAGCTTAACCCTTTAACGACCGATGGTAGTGATTTTACATGTATTTTACTACCGTATGGTCGTTAAAGGGTTAAACAAATTCTGTTTCAGTGAGTGTGTTGGTCCTCAAATTGATCTGCCTGGTAGTTGCTAAATTTCATTCTGTTTATTTATTAGACTTTACTGCTTCAAACAAAGTATTATAAATACTACCCATCCTTAATGAAGCAATTACATTTCAAATACATATAAAAAACTTAAAATCTTTACTGTACTTTTATCAAGTCCGATTCAAGACCACTTGCAGACATGAACTTGTTTTTTTGCTACTTTAGCTGCTTATAGAATAGTAACAACAGCAAACAATGTATGTTGAAATCATTATGACTTTGACTTAAATTATTATGATTATGACAAATAAGCCTAGACAAAACATAAAAAACTTAAACAAATTTTCACATCTGCACAAAAACGCAGACATCACGTTGAATAGTAGAGATCGTTCGAATAAAGATCGGGACTCGTGAGCGGAAACAAAAGCAAAAACCAGAGCACGAGTCCCATGACAAATGCAATCGCTACAAAGTATCGTGTCGGTGCTTGCTGTGCAAATACTTCCTCAAAGTTTGGAAAACCCATGTGGTTGCAAAACGCATGAGCCAACAGTGGTGCCACCAAGTGACCTGCACAAAACAGAAACAGATTTGTATTGTAAAATAACAGACTGACAGTGTCTCATATAATACCAATCAATACCCAGTATCTCTTGTGCCAGGCAAGTGGCAAAGGCTACTGGTAATGATCAAAAGCAATCCATTATATGCATATATTGGACTGCTTACAATTCACTACCATTGCTTATTCAACAACTTGAAGACAATAATTGTTGAAGCTTATGTACACCATGAATTCTGCCCCTAAAGACTTTCAGTCTCACCTCTTCAAGAATTCCTACTCTAATCCATCCAATCCTCCACCTTCCAAGATTTCTTGTTCTCAATGAAACATGCTTTAACAGGTTCTCTTCCTCCTCTCTCATTACTGGATTTGGATCATCCCTTGACCATATCTGGACAACCCTTCTGACATGATGCAGCGCTCATGAATATGCTGGTGCCCTGTGCTTTGCTTGCCATGACAGTAGTGCTTTAGAAATTTGAAGTTTACGATTACTATTAGTTTTACGATTATGACTTAACAAGGACGTGGTTGACTGAGAGTCACATGGATCTAAACAATAATAAAACAATCTACATGTGCTTATGAGAAGGTCCATGACAGGCAAGCTTAAAGTAACATTGTGGATAATGCCATGTTCACATAGGGGTCATTCCGTCTCAAATCAACAAATTTTTTGCAAGTTTCCCACTCGACCATCTCATAAGCTAGGTGTCCTGCAAATTTCATCAATTTACCTGCAATAATAATGGACTTACGGCCTACTGAATATGGCAGCAAATTAAGTAACACGATTTTCAAATCGCGAAAAACAGGGTCACCCCAGTCGTCCTTCGTAAATTCCGTAAAAAATAAAATACTACAAATATTGCTGTAAATTTTTGCACACCATGTTCTAATACATCAATGCACATTCTGTGCAAATTTCATCAAAATCTGAGATGGTCGAGTGGGAAGCATTTGTTGAATTGAGATGGAATGACCCTTCTTAGTTTGTCCAAAGAAAGAGAAGATGATATAAAAAATTAAAACTAAAGATTTTTCCCAGCAGCTGGATTAATCAAAAATCTAAGACTAATTGTTTTGGATTATCTGCAAATTCCACTCCAATAGTTCAAGAAATCTGTCTAGTCAATTTACTTAGTAGCTGTATTGTAGGCAATCCACTAATAACTAAAACACTGCATATGTAAGACCTTATGTTCAAGAGAGAAAACAGTGGCAGACAGTTTTCTGCAACTAACCTGTTCTCAAAAACAGAAAGGCAGAATATACTCCGAAGATGGTCGTGTACCCAAACTGAAATGCTGAAAAAAAAATAATGAATCAAATAACGAACTTTCAGTCTAATTTCGCAAACTGGTGCTTTTCTATCCTTGAACATTCAGTTTAGAAAAAAGCCCAGATCAAATGCACCACTAACAATACTACAACCACACATAGTCAAGGCACACACACTATACTGAAAGGTCTTTGGAAATACTGTCATTAATGTGTAGCAGTATTGTGCACTGTTCAGTGTCTCTCCTCTTTTGTGACAAATTTATTAACCTCCTTAGCGTTTCATTTTCTCAAACACGAGCCGTGGTTGACTGCATTGTTTTATGTATGCATGTATGATGCATGAATATACATGTGTAATGTATATATGTGATATGTAAACATGCATAGCCATATATGCATACATTTACATATATACATATGTATATATGTACAAATACATGTATAAGATTTACATATATATATATATATATATATACAGATATATGGATGTAATGTATGTATGTATGTATGTATGGATATATCTGAATATATATGTACATATACATCTGAATGTATGTAAATATATACATGTGTAGGTATAATTATATATAATTATGTAGGTATATATATGTATTTATATATGTATATGTATGAAAACATGTATGTATGTATGTATGTATGTAATTCTCATGTACAGAAATGCAGAATATACTATATATGTACATATACATCTAAGAAAAACAATAAATATATACATGTGTAGGTATAATTATATATAATTATGTGGAGTATATATGTATTTATATATGTATAGAAATGTATGTATGTATGTATGTATGTACTGTATGTATGTATGTATGAGCCCGAGCACTTAGTGAAAGGGGTTAACGCCGCTTTGTCATTAAAATGCAGCCCGAGTAACGTTCAGTTCTGGGTTAACGTGACAAAGGAGGTTAATGCCCAATTGGCCATATTGATGCCTTGTGCATTAGACACTGGTGCAATAGAAGTCACTAATTACAATTATCCACTTACACTTCTGGGCCTTCTTCCAAGCAATATTCACCCCAAATCGTTTCATTTAACATCATTTTTATCTTCCAGTCCTTATGGTCTGTTCAATGCATGTCTCCCCTGTTGCAGCTCCCCAACAAGACCAATTAAACGTAATCTGCGTTCTCAGACATAGGTAGAAACTGGTACACTTGTCATTCTAATCTTATTCTCCTCGCTGATGATGTCTCTTAATTTTCTGGGTACTCTGAAATATCAGTGAACTGTTTTGATTAATACAACTGAGAAAGTGTGTCAAACTATTACAATCATAGTTAATCTAGTGTTTTAATATTGCATCCAGTTCAGTTCTCGTTAGTCCAATATATCAAACTTAGTGTTCTATTCTTATCAATTCCATTTAAAACTATTAACCAAAGTGCTAAATAAACTAATAAAGCAGAGACTATTCATTCCGATCATTTATATAGCGCCTCTTCAAGAGACCTACTCAGAGGCTATGTCACACAGATTATGTTAAACGAACCTGCTCGTAGCACTGCAACTTTCACAGTAACGCCCTCTTGTATTTTTTCATACAAATGATGTATATGGGCTACAGAAAAAGCAGAAATCTCTCTTTAGATCAACTGACAAATGTCATCAGTCTACAGTGTGAACACAACTTAACACAGAAAGTATGTAATGTCTCTTCAAGTAATGAACACTTTCAAATGTAGGCCTACTGGTAAACAAAACTTTAAGCTCTGCATGCTGGAGCTGCAGACTGTGTACCCATTGTGAAACATCAAACCAGCAAATTAACATCTAGTTTATCTTCCCGTCCTTATGGTGTTCATCTGACTTTTAAAATAATAAACATAATCACATATCAATAATTGCATTTCGAAATTTGATAAGCTATCTTAATGATTGTGAAAATTATATATTTTAAAATCTAATGCTAGTTTTCTAACATTGTGAGCACAGTAAAATAAACGTATTGAAACTTAGCCATAGTTTTATGGTGGCAACCAGTGTTTCCGTTAACTCCCAAACGGCCGTTTTTACGTCCATAACAAATGTCTAAAAGTCCAAATTTCTCAGGCTAGGCGTAAAATTACAAAGAGCTACGTCTAAAATTCGAGGTCAGGAAGTAAGTATACGTCCTCTTTTTGGAAATGCTGGTGGCAACATCTTACTGTATTAATTATAGTTCACAATGACAGCATATGTACCTCAAGCGTAAGACTGTAATTCTACCTGAAACTTTATTACTGTTACAGTGTTATTTAAATCTGAATAGTTTACATTTTTTAGTTAAATGATAATGTCATGACAACAGAAACTTTATTTACCGACTCCGAAAAACAATGGACAGATAATTAACGACCAATTCTCTCCAAATGATGGAACAAGAACAGGCAGCATACATGCTCGGAAAACAAACTCTTCTGTCAACGGGCCCTATGAAGAAACAACAGCAAATTGCAATAGTAATTAACAAATTGTAATAGTAATTAACAAATTGCAATAGTACAGTAATTAAGAACTTCAGTAGTGCAAGGAATCAAAAGATGGCATTCTAAATCAAGATGCTGTCAGGTCAATACCAAGAGAGTATGTCAGAGACCAATGTCTGCAAGAGATATCATTGATATATTAATATTTCTGGAGAACTATACACTACTCATGTATGTATACATGTATGAACTACATGTATCAAAACACTTAGCATAACACCTTTTAAATACCTCACTTAAGTGCTCTGCATGAAGTGATTTAACCAAGCGCGTTTTACGACAGTTTAAAAATGTTTGCTGCACATAGCCAAATGCAACAGTACAAAAATAAAAGAAAAAGTTTTAGCTCTTTTCCCCAGAAATTTTTACAGCAAATTTGTGATTGACTGCTTGATTGACATGATGCTTGCAGAGACTGCCTGGAAATATGTTTCTTTCACCAAGCTAAGCATGACTGATGTTAAAATATGACTCACCACAATGTGATTTCTCAACCAAATCACATTCCTGAAGTTCTGAAACCAGTAATTCCGATCTGCAACAAAAAGAAATCAGCAAAGTGTCTAACTTTGTGTCTCTTTCTTTTGTTCTAAATATTATAACCTTCTTTATTTGGCTCTTAGACAAAGAAGGAGAAATTGAGGTTCCAAAGTAGAAAGAAGATTATTACAATAAATTTATAATAATTTGTATATTATAATTTGCCCTGAATCAGTAATAAATGAAAATGAGAGGTGAAAAGATACATAAAACTAATACCAAAAAGACAAATAATCTTAATAAATAATACAAATTCTCTTACCCTTGTATAACTTAAAGATTCCATCAACATAGTGAAGTGAAAGAGGACCAAGAAACAAAATCTAATACAACAAAAAGAAACATGCAATTTAAGGAAACATTTATACTAGACCAAATAACATCCATCAAATTTCACCAGGTTCCTGGAAAAATCAGGAAACGAGCACACTTTACAATAGGGATGCAATTCACCTACATGAGGAAACTAAAGACAGCAAACAACTAAACACAAGTTGGAAATATCACTATACAATAATTACTAAATTACTAATTAGTGATTATTTAATAGCTACAGTCTTTACAGAAACACAATTGCTATGACCTGAGTACTTAGTTTATCGAATTTTATCACATCACTTTAAATTCTGAAGAATTTAATATCACTGATCAAACTTTAACGCTTTTAACAGATTATCAGTCTCTCTCAGTTAACAACCAGTGCTTCAGTTCTTGCAAACAGAGCAGTAAGCTGAAGTTTAGTGCATGTCATGCCCTGTGCATTCAGAAGTAATCCATTTAGAATAACCACATATTAAAACTTATTAATATGTTTTATTTGATTTACTATTCAGTTTCTTATTCAGATTTTACGATTTTACTATATCTACATAACATTTCTATTCTAAATTTTAAAACCTTAATGCTTTAGGTTCTTAAGCAATCTTTAAAATATCACAAATTACCACTAACCATCGTGAGCAGAAGGGGAAGAATAGAGGCGAAAATTGCTCCCTGATATCGCAAACCAAGCCATGTGAACACATCTCGAGCCTAGTACATCAGAATAAAAGCATCCTCAAAGGATTACCATATTAAATTTGACATCCTAGTCTAACATTTACATGAATAGCATCATCATAACCAAAAGCAACAGTTCTCCTGTTTTCTGATAGATGTTATGCCACCGAGTCTGGATATGCCTCAATACTTGCATTTTAGGATGTAAGCTCACTAAGTCTACTCGCTTAGCATAATTGGCTTCTGTCAGGCATGTCAGATGTAAGTCATAATAGCATCACCAGTCATTCAACAAATCAACACTCACTGACCCTGAAGACGATTCACTACAGCAACTGTGGCTATGGCAGGCTTACCAAAGTACAGGATCATACAATTGACTTGGTTTACTTTCAGTTTAACTTTTAATGGCTGTTCTTCACAGATTGACTTCTTTTCACAGATTGCAACTCTTAATAGCAAAATAAATCTACTTAGTCAATTTTCTTAGTAGTTATATTGTAGGAAATCAACTAAAATTAAAACAAGTTAAGTTAAACCATTTGCATGCCATATAGTTTCAGCCCTTGGCCCCTAGTTCTGGCCCCAGTCAGATATTTTGGAGATTTGTAGTCCAATTCAAACCTTAAAAACATAAAATCTCATCAATCACTGAAGCTAGGAGTAAGAGTGTAACCGACAAATTTGCTTAATTTTAATTGAATTCTGAACAACTGCATGGCATTTACTTCTTTGTATACATACATTAATCTACACTTATTTTTTTCAGATGCAGCAGTTTTAAAAAGCACTATAGGTAAAAATATCATCAGTTTTCACCTAAAATGTGCTATGTTGAGTGTTTTCATACATACATGCATACATACAATACATACATGGTACATCAACAAATACCAATTATCTGAAACATCGCAAACAATGTTTATACTTAAACTTTCTTTGTATTGTATTGTATTTGAACACTTGTTATAGCGCCCCAACCAGATTTCCCATTCAAGGCGCCCGACTACTGCGCGAACGCTGAATCGGAGTTTCACGCTGAAGCGCATGAGCAATTGCGAGTGAAGGACTTGCCCAGGGTCCCTACGCGGCGACTTTGAGGTGGATTCGAACCCGCAACCCTCCAGCTGCAAGGCACCGAACATACCCCTAAACCACCGCGCCCCAGTTGTATTGTGATGTGTTGTATTGTGTGTTGTATTGTACTCCACGTTCTTTACAATGTGTTCAAGTTTTATATAAACCAATGAAGTGCTGTTCTAATTAGCAGTACTACGCCAAAGTTCAAATGACTTGCTATACATATATTATTTTGTGGTACTCTACAATGCACGTTGCCTTGTAATCCAACAGTGTGGTAGCATTCAAAGCAAGGCAACATATGCTGGTACTCTGCAGGTCCCACTTATTGGGATATTTTATTTATAAACAGTCATATTCATGTGGCCATGTATCTCCAGGATGTTGTCAGTTGTCTCAGTAGTCTGGGTGTTATGATGAACTTTGTCACAAGGACAAACTGCAAAAGATGCCCAAATGCTCCCTTTATGACATCAGACCAACTACTGCTTGTGCATGTGATCCCAGGTCTTTGTTTACAATGCATTTGCCAGCATAATTAATTTTTTCTGTGACAACAGGATGCAAAAAGTCAAGTGAAAAAAGTGGCAAATATTTAGATTGCAGTTGACTTTTCATTGTATGAATAAGTGTGTTGACACACTTTCACTAAAATCTTTCAACCAATTTTTGTTGTAGGCTGATGCAACATCAGAGCTGGTTTAGTTTAGTTGACATGGCACTACAACCCTGAATTTTTCCTCAGTTTCACTGGAAAGTCCATTAGATTACTAGTATGAATCTTACTACGAGTAACTTGCAAAAATTAACTTACAGGCTTTAACTCTTGAGTTCCCTTGGGTTACTTTTTCTTCCTGTTCAGGACCTTGGTGTTACCTTGGCCTAGGAGCTCACTTTCACGCAACACATCAATCTACTTTGTCGCGTTTGCTATTACCAACTGCATCAGCTTAGGGGGTTATCTCACTCTCTGACGCCTAATGCTGCTTTCAGTCTCATCCACACCTTTGTGGTCTCTCGCCTTGACTACTGTAGTGTCCACATCTATGATGGGCTCCCAGCAGTTCGGATTCGGTGCCTAGACCAGGTTTTGCAAGCAGTGGCATGTCTCATTGGTCATATCCAAAAATTTGGCCAAGTCTCAGAGTACATGCAGACTGTACTAGACTGGCTTCCATTTCCACAGTGGATTGCCTATAGGGTTTCTCCACTGGTCTGGCACTCCATGGATGGGCTCACTCCCCTATACCTGCAGGAACTCTGCTGTTCCACCTCAGGTTCCAGTGGTGACCTGCTCTCCAGTCGGCTGATCAAGCTGAACTCTTAATCCCTCGCTCCAGGACTACTATTAACACATTGACCCCCGCCATATTTTTTCTCTTCACGCCACGGGAAATGTGGGAAAAAGTAAAAAAATGCTCCCAGTGCAAGAGTCCGAGCAAAAAGATGGTCTTAAGACAGCGAAAGGAAGCACAGGTCTGGACCACCGGTAAATATCAAAGAACAAGTTGATGTAGGTCTTTAGTTGGTTCCATAGTGAAGGGCCAATGAAGGCAAAAGCTCGAGATTTAGCCATAGCAGTCCTCGCTCGTAGGACAAGAAGGTCAAGGTGATCAAGTGAGAGAAGCAGACAGTGAGAGGTGGCAGAGATAGGTCGGCGAATGAAACAGTACCAGAGCCTCCAACTGCCCATTGACTGTTCATTCACAGGTATACAGACTTATTGCATGTTGTTGGTTACAAAAGCAATGAGTAAGGACTTGATATCTCACCTTCACTGAATGCGATTTTGTGCTGCATAGCCAGAAGAAAGGCACGGCCAAAAAACAGACAATAAAAACCCGTAAAAATCGTTCCTTTATTGTCTCAGGGTGGTCCCTCCTGAAAATAAAAAAAAACATAAGTACGAACTAGATTAAAAGCTACGCCAAAACTTAGAATTACAAAACTAATTGTTCAGCTATAAGAGTTCATTTTATGTACAGCCCATGATTGAGAACAACATCAGCACTGATAAGACTAATGGCAAAACATAGGTTTCGATGTGTGCTGGTTTGAGAAGTCTAAATCGTACAGGTATGAAAAACTGTAAGACAAGTACCACACAGGACAGCCGACAGAGGCACCGCGGACAAAACTGGATGAAGAGCACGAGGCCAAAGACTCGACGGTGGGCGATTATTAAGCAGTCCACCACCAGCACAGAACGGCGGCAGAGGGAAATAATCTGTTTGTAACAATAACCATATTTGTACATACGAAAACAGTAACCTGGCTACGTACCCGTATTTTCGTGATGCGCGAATATAAAGACTCGCCACATAACCGACGGCCAATGTAAGACAAAATAATACAGCACTTAAGTAACCGAAATCAAACACAACCAGCGGCCATGAGAACGCCGCCATCTTTCTTGACAACACAGACGAAATATATTTTCCAAATTGATTACGCTTAGGTATGACGTCAATTATTAGTTAGCAAATTATCTTCGTCGTCGTTGGAATCATCATCACTGCAAGCTGCCGATGCGGAACCATTTGGCAGTGATGGATGCTAACAACATCATCATCATATTCGTTTAATTTCAAAATAATCCAGTTGACAAAACGCAACAGGTTACAAGTAACACAATTAGATAATAGAGTCAGGCTAAAGATAATAATTCAAAACAGATACAAGTAATTATAATACAATTAATATGTATCTTTAAACAAGATTCTTGGTATGTAATTACATTTATCATTGATTGGGAGATTAAAATTATGAATTCTGGGTCGTAAGTTATATTTGATTTGCTGTGTAGGCGGGAAAATTCCTCGGAGAACATGACATGATTCCCACAAATAGCCCGAAATAAGCCATTTTCTCGGTCATTGGCAGTGGCGTAACGAGGGGGGCAGGGGGCGGCCGCCCCCGGGCGCAGGACAGGGGGCGCAAAATTAGGCTTTAGAAAATTTTTTTTTTAAAGAAATCAGGCAAGAATAGCTAAAAAAAGTACAAAAAGTAACTATTATGGGGCCGTCCATAAAACGTACACTTAATATCAAAGTTCTTATCAATTACCACTCAACGGTAACTTCTAACATACAGCTCTCTACTGCATTAAACCAACTACTACACTGTATTGTTCAAATTCACTGTCATCAGCAGTTTCTAAGTTTGGCGCGCTAACTGCACGTGTAGAGAATCTATCGTCAGCCAAAGTTTAGGCTACTTTAGGCCAAGCGCCCACGAGCCGACAGCGCAACTAAGGCCTAAGACTAAAACGCTTAACAATCGATACACATTATATATATATATATATATCAACCTAAGGAACACCTGTGCTCATTATATATGCAAAACATTAGTTCACATTACCTCCTTCCCTTTCTTTGGATTGAGCAAATTAAACTTAAAAATTTGCGAAATCATCAGGTACTAAATTATGCAATAAACTTAATACTATATAATACAGTAAAATAAACAATCTTATAATCTAGATAAACAATCTGCTACAACATTTAATCGTCCTTTCTTATAATTAACTTCTACATCAAAAGTTTGCAGTGCTAAAGCCCAACGCACCAGTTTAGCAGACTTAGACATAGATTCAGTCAGATAAGTTAAAGGATTGTGATCGGTAAAGATGTGAACTTTAGATCCAATTATTATCTCTTTCAACTTATTTAGAGCCCAAACAATAGCATAGGCTTCTTTCTCTACAGTTGCCCATCTCTTCTGAGTGTCAGTCAATTTCTGACTTATAAATGATACAGGGCGTTCTATTCCCTTATCATCCATCTGTGTTAAAACAGCTCCTACTGCAAAATCACTACTATCACAGTACAAATTAAAAGGTTTTCCAACATCAAAAACATATAAAACAACTTTAGAGCGTACAGCATCTTTAAGTAAATTAAATGCCTGTTGATGTCTATCAGTCCAATCAATCTTATCTGGAACATGTTTGCTTGTCAAATCAGATAGAGGCTTCGCAATCTGTGCAAAATCTTTGATAAACTGTCTATAGTAACCAAAAAATCCCAGCAATTGCTTAATTTGTTTCTTCGTTTCTGGGGTTTTCAAATTAATTAAACTTTCAATTCTATCTGGATTCATTTGAATCGTTCCAGAACCAACCACATGACCGATGAACTTTACCTCACTCTTACCAAAGATACATTTCTTTAAGTTCAGAGTAATGTTATGCAGTCTCATTTGCATTAAATATGCATCTAAATGCTGTAAATGAATCTTCCAGTCATCTGAATGCACAGCAATGTCATCTACATAGGGCTCAGCAAATTCATTTATAGGCTGTAAAACCATGTTAATTGCTTTAACAAATGTTCTTCCTGAGTTGATCATTCCGAAAGGAACACGAGTAAACTCGTACAGTCCATTGTGAGTAACAAAAGCAGTTTTCCATTGATCAGTTTGCTTAACAGGACAAGTCCAGTAAGCACTTCGACAATCAAAAATCGAGATCACATTTGATTTTCCAACTTTGTGCAAAACATCTTTTACAATCGGCATTGGATATTTACAATCCACAGTGAACGAGTTAATGTATCTGTAGTCGCAGGCAAGTCTCAGAGAACCGTCTTTCTTTTTAACAATTACCAGCGGACTTGCCATTCTGCTCGAAGATGGTTTTATAATGTTGGCTTGAAGCATTTCTTTAATTTGTCGTTCAACTTCTGCTCGATAGATGAGTGGAATTCGGTAAGCCATAAATTCTTTTTCACGAAATTCCGGTTTCAGTTCAATTTCATGCTCAACCAATGTACATAGTCCAGGCTTTTCAGAAAATCGATCAGAATATCTGTTCAGTACTTCCAGCAATTGTTTTTGTTGAGATAATGTTAAATGACTAATCTGTTCAGGATCAAGATTCAGTGAATTCTTTTCATCTTGCAAGTCATTCTTCGTCAACAACTCAACCACTGAACCAAAGTCTTCATCTTCTTCAACGATTAATCCACAACTCATTGCTCTTGTAATGTACTTTCTGATTTTATTTGCGTGAATTATCTTTCGACAATCGTCACCCATATCAATCAAATAAGAGTACTTGGACCTTCGTTGTATGACAGTACATGGACCATGCCATCGTGAAATCAGTTTATTTGTTGACGTCGGATACAACACAATAACTTTTTCACCCGGTTCAAATTCTTTATGTTTCGCTCTTTTGTTGTATTGATTCGTATACTGTAATTGCTTCTCTCGTGTATATGATTCTGCAAACAGTAATGCTTTTTTCATCTTGTCTCTGCTGTGTTCTTCGAATTTCTTTGCGTCTGCAATCTGCATCTGTTGTTCTTCATCTTTCTCATTTTCTTGAAACAAATCTGCTATCTCCACATCACATTCATTATCCTCTTTCGTTTCATTTAGATTACCATTCTTGCATGCAGCCATCTCTTGTTCACTCATTTCTGCTGTTATACCGTCTTGTATTAAACTTTGTTGATCATCACTTTCGTTTTCCTCTTCACTTGAACTTTCAGTTTCACTTTCCTCTTCGACATCTACCACTTTCTTTCGCTGACTCTGCAATCTCGTCGTTACATTCGCTTGCACATCTCCTTGTATCATTTTCACTTGTGGCACGGCTTTAAGTTCTGCAATGATTTCTGGATGCAACAAGAATCTTTCTGTGCTTCCCATTTTTGCAATACTAGCACACATCAATGTCACATAAGGTGTAAGTGAACATTTGACTTTATGCGGAATTACCTCTTCTTCCACATCGTTACAACACAGCCTTACATCAACTTTCACCAACTTTGCAGGAATGGCATCTCCTGCCACGCATTGTAAGTTCACTTTTCCAATCTGCTCCACCTTCATGCCTTCCAGTAATTCTTCACTAATCACCGGAACCTCTGCTCCAGAATCAATCAGTGCTTTTACTTTTATTGGTTCTTTTCCTGCTGTTCCACGAATTTCTACCTCGACGTACTGCAATACCACTTTCTTCAATGTTGTACTTTCATCTCTTCCAGCCATTTCTTTCTGCATTCCATTGTGCAATAGAATTTCTTTCTGAATATCAGGTGAAAGGTGACATTTCATCACTGACTTTACTTCAGTTTCATTGTTCTGATGTTCTGTGGCTTGACTTTCAGAATTATCAACCACTTGAATTCGATTCACCCTCGAATGTTCTTGTTTTCCATAATTTGAGGTTGTAACAGGAACTGGACAGAATTTCATCAAATGCCTGTCTGATCCACAGTTATGACAACGTTTCACCACTGCACCTCGTTGTTCGATGCTTTCTTTTCTCTTATATGGAGTAAACGATGCATTGCCTTCTCTCGCGACAAACCTTGGTGGTGATTTGTTATATACCTGACGTTGTCTGGTCATCATCGACTCTCTATTCTCATGAACAACCGGAGAATTTGGTTTCACTTCTGCACCTCTGAACTGATTTCCTGTTTCTTGATTGCTCTTCCAATGAAAACCAAAATTTGGAGTGAACTGTTGATTTCTTTTTACATTGGGTACAAAATCAAAACTTGTCTTATTCGGAATTGCCAAACCAATTCGATTATTAACATGAATGTCTGCTAGGTCTGCCACAACACTAGCTTCGTAACAATCAGTTCCTTCCTTCGACAATACAAACTGTAGTGGACCTGGTGGTAGTGATTCTTTCAACTTATCCGCCACTAATAAATCAAACAGCTTCTCAAAATTCTTTTCCACTTTGCGACTTTTCACATAATAGTTCAGCAAGTTCTTCAGCCTAGCTGTAAACATTGTATACGTTTCTTCAGCTGTCTTCTTCGCATCAATAAACTTCGATCTGTACTCTCTCGGTGTCAACTTGAATTCTTTTAACAAGTGCTGTTTCACGACTTGATAATCGTCTAAATCATCGAATGACAATCTGTTTAGAACAGTTCTAGCTTTCGGAGTCATCAATGGCAATAGTAACTTCACCCAGAATTGTTCTTGCACGTTGAAACTACGAAACGCATTCTCAACCGTTTCGAAATATAATGGCACCTCCATCATATCGTTTGGCATTTTAGGTAACACGTGTTTCATGGCATCACCAATTTTCTTTATTTTCGAAACCATCGTTTCACTTTCTTCCTGTTTCCTTTTCTGTTCTTCTCGTTCTTCTTCTCTTCTTTGCTCTTGAGCTTCTCTATTTCGCTTCTCCTCTTTGAGTTGTGCTTCTTTTAATGCTATTTTTTGTTGTTCCAACTTTAAACGTTCTTGTCTTTCCTCTTCCGCCTTCTCCATGCTTTCTTTCTGTAATTTCAGTTCTTCTTGTCTAACCTGTTCTGCTCGCTCCAACTCTGAAATTCGCACTTTTTCCTTTTCTTCTTCACGTAGTCTCTTCTCTTCAATCTGTTGCTGACGTATCTCTTCGTCACTTTTCCGCGCCTTTTCAAATTCAATCATCTGCTCTAATCTTCTCCTTTCAGCATCTTCTCTATCTTTTCTCAATTGCTCTAATTGAATTTCAAATTGCTGCCTTTGCAATTCTTCTTTCTCTCTTTGAAGACGTAATTCTTCCTGTCGTGCATTTTCTGCTTTCTCTTCTTTTTCTCTCTGAAGACGTTCTGCCTTCTCTTCCTTTTCTCTCTGAAGACGTTCTGCCTTCTCTTCCTTTTCTCTCTGAAGACGTAATTCTTCCTGTCGCATTTCTTTCTCTTCTTGTCTCCGTTTCTCCTCTTTTTCTTTCTCTTCTTGTCTTCGTATCTCCTCTCTTTCTTTCTCTTCTTGTCTTCGTTTCTCCTCTCTTTCTTCTTTCATCATCATCCACTGCATCATCATCTCCATAGACATAAGTCCAGGCGGTTTTTCAATAACCTTTTCCACAACACCGCCGACAGCACCTTCTTCTTCTGCTTCTTCCTTAAGCCAGACTTCAGCTAGCGCTTCTAACATGTCCTCACGTGACATATCTTTCAGTTTCTCTTCTTCAAAACCAGCCTTCAACAAGCGCTGTTTTAATCTTTCAGAAGACATCTTCTTCAGTTCTGCTTGTTTTTTGACACTTAATTTCTCCATCTTACTTCTTTACTTCAGTGCTGTCCTTTCTGGAAAACACCAGTTTTCTTTTGTGTTTGAAGTATTGGGAATTGTTCTTTGTTTGATAACAACCAACTTTTATACCTTTGTCGTTGAGGCTTTCGTTGTCGTAGATTTACCAATGATTTGAATGCGTATTCACCAGTCGACGTTGTTTCGAATCCCAGACGTTGTTTCGAATCCCAGACGTTGTTTCGAATCCCAGACGTTGTTTCGAATCCCAGACGTTGTTTCGAATCCCAGACGTTGTTTCGAATTCCACCGCTGCTGCCACCAAATATGTCACCAACTCTTTTCTTTCTTAGTTGTGACCTACCTCAAGAACTTTCCTTATCTCTACATATAAATTGCTCAACGTCTTCTAACTGTTTAAGAATTAAATTGACACAGTTCTTTGAATGTTTCTCCTTTCTTCAAACACAGTTATTTCAAACGTACACTTAATATCAAAGTTCTTATCAATTACCACTCAACGGTAACTTCTAACATACAGCTCTCTACTGCATTAAACCAACTACTGAACACCTGTGCTCATTATATATGCAAAACATTAGTTCACATATTTATTTTTTATTTTATTTATAATTTATTTTTATTTTTTTAGTAGAATTTCATAGCTTTAAAAATAAATTTCAAAAATTTTCTGAAACATTTTAATTAGTTTTATGTCAAAATAGCATGAAATGCATATATCTCCTGAATGTGTTTTTCACGATTCCTCTCGCTAGGAGCGCTAGTAATAATGCTGTTGCGAAGCCTTGTTTATGTATTAGCCTTGCTTTCGGAAGTATTATTATTTCTATGTTGAAAGTGTGACGTACTTTAGGGGGGTCAGAGTTTTGTGACAGTTTGTGACAGGGGGGGGGGGTAAAAATGGTCAAAAATAGCGTGACGTACTTTATGGACGGCCCCTATGCACGAGTCTGACAGGGGCGCGGGCGCCAAGGGGGGCGCAAAATGAGGCTTCTGACAATGTAACCACTTTTTCATGAAAAAAGACGGAAAAGCAAAAAAAAGGTCATCAGAATTTTTGGCGGAAGTAAGAAAAAAAATTTCAGGAAATTCTTGCCCCCGGGCGCACGAACCCCTAGTTACGCCACTGGTCATTGGTCAAGTTTAATGCTTTCTCTGATCAATACTAATCCAAGTCTGAATTATTATGTCTTCGTTTATAATATTACATTGGCCTATTGTCTGTCCAGCGCAGTTCCTTTGTTTCTATTTTATTTGAATCTTGCAAATCTAAGCTGCTGCAAAACAAATTCTAGATTTGTGCTAGAAGCCTAGAACCCAGGAGAACCATTTGGACCACCATGAACAAGTCCCTGAAGGATTTGAGAAAAATACGCGAGAGACGTGGGACTATAGCCTACTTGGACTCATGAAGAAATTCTCGACAACAGTCGTGAAGAACTAATCTCACAGAGTTAATCTTCGGCCTTCATACAGCATGGAGGAAGGATCAGGACAGCAGAGTGTGGCGTGGCATATTCATAGCCTAGTAGACATGGCTACGCTCAGGTGAGTTTGCCGCCAGACAGAGAGAGATTATAGGCTATCTTACCAAGAGACAGGAAATGTATTAACTTACATGTAAGTACAAAAGTACGAAACTTCAAACTTGCCGTCACTGTCTTGCATTTGCTAGCTTTCACTAGGCCTACCCTTTCTAGCCACAACATTGTCGTGATTTTTAGTCATGTATTTAAATAGCGATTTAAATAGCGCCTTTTCAAGAGAAATTCATCAGAGTCGCTCGATCCCGATCGACCTAACGTCAAAAGTCCAGGATCGAATAGAATGGTTTCAGATGCTTACAGAATTAATACAGGTAAATTAAGACCAATGCACTTATATAATAGGCCTCAAGTGCAACCTATTCTATTCCATAAAGTTTGACCGATTACAGCGAAGCTTCCATGCTGTATACACCACAGATCGTATAGTTCGGACCAAGGGAACAAGTCATCCCGTTCAACAGAGCGAAGATATCTAGGCCTACTCATTCTACTGTCAGGCATGGATGAAACAAGAACACACCGCTCACTGAGATAAGATGAAGCACAACTTAAAGCAGTTACGCGTAGCATTAGGCCTACGATCTTAAACTCAGTGTAGTTGCGTATCATCCAATAAACGAATAATCGAATATAGCACAATCACCTACCCGTGTTGGACTTGCATTGTAGTAGCATGATTGGACATGATATAGTCTACAATCACTCTACATCAGTGAGCAGCATTTTTTTTTATCTCAGAGGAGGATCGAACCCACATGTTTCGTGTTGAAAGGCGAGCGCTCAAACAAATCAGCTGAATCATGGAAGAGGAAAGTTTTCAATACTGATCAGACATTTAGAAGCATAGGCTACTTAATAATCGACCGCCTAAGGCCAAATTTTTTGGGAATGGAGAGTAGGCCTATAGCAAGTAGCCTACTAACCAAATAATTACTTATGAAAAAGTGAACGAAACCTTTTAAATCTGAAGAATTTCAAGTGCCTCAATGTAAGAAAACAAAAATGCAGTGTTTGTTCAGTAAGTAGGACCCATATTTGCCAATTGGGTTTATTTATTTGAAACCATAAGAAAAACGACTAAATTATTCGGTTGAAAAAAGATGAAACTGGGAGATTCAGAACTTAATTTTAAACACAAAAATATTAGTTATAAATGGAAGAAACTCCAGCTTCCGGGGTTTCGCCTCAGACCCCCAGCAGCTAAGGTACGTGGCACTACGTGCCCTCTATGTTCCACTGTTTCTCCGCTTTGTCCTCTTCAACCTCGTAACTCTGGCGACGCCACTGCCTGGTACTACCACGTGGGCCTACACTTTGTATTGTGACGGTGGTGTCTGATCACCACCACTTTTTAAAGCGGTGGTGAAAGTCACCGTCACTCTTTGGCCCCTTGCTGAAATATTTTGATTTTAATCAAGTTCAAGCAACGACTCTTGTATCGTTGCATGCTTAACTATAGTCTATCAGTGTCGTCAACATACGAAAAGTTGTGAAACAGAATGTAGGCTAGGCATGGACTTCGTTATCTGCGAGTGACTTTAAAGTGGCGGACAAAGCATAACAAATTCGAATATATAGGATAGAGGAAGCAGGGAGGAGGGAGAGGAGAGGGAAAAGGAAAGGGGAGATCACCACTTTGTGGGTAAAGTTACGCCCTTGGATCCAATCGATCATTCCTATTTTAAGTCAGCATTTTGGCGAAAAACTTTAAGACGGCACTTTGATCATCCCGCCTATGTGTCTGTTCAGTACACGTCTGTTGAAGACTGGAAGGTCATTCACCCCTATTTTTATATGTAGGCTACATAATACCCCGACTGCTTGACAGTGTCTGTGGACTAAGTGAGAAAAGTAGACAAGCATTTGAGTGGTATAGCTAAACAAAAGCTACGTCAATAAAAGGGGCTTAGAGCTGTTAACCTTAAGCTGCTAACAATTTCTTTTGAAAGATACTGCTACGACAGACTGTCACAGACACAGGTTACTACGTTATGTGCCAAATATTCATGCATTGACTATATTCGGTGAAATCGACAAAACTCTAAGAGGGCTATCAGCGCAGACGCCAGAAACAGCAAAGAGCAAGCAAAATACCCATCGCATTCAGTTTTCCCTCGGAAGGCCAGGTATACTCCACTGCGCGTAGACCTACGTGTGCCTTCTAGTGTGCCTTACTACCATGTAGGCTTAAGTTCTTGTGAACTAACGTCAGAAGCTAATTTCAATTATAGCTCCTGTTACAACGTGATCGTATTACTCACTTCATTTGTCGTCATGAGAAAAGCGTATGCCTACTAAATCATCTTTCGCCATCGATCTAAGGAAATAGCAACCAGTGGCCGCCGCAGTATCGCGGACTGTAGCCTATACATGTATACCAGCGCCAGCATCCGCATAGCTGGCTGATGACTCCGTCGGTCTCTCTTCCTTGATAGAATTTCAAAAAGGAAGAAATTAGGTCCTTGCGACTGCTCTCTCTCTCTCTCTCTCTCTCTCTCTCTCTCTCTCTCTCTCTCTCTCTCTCTCTCTCTCTCTCTCTCTCTCTCTCTCTCTCTCTCTCTCTCTCTCTCTCTCTCTCTCTCTCTCTCTCTCTCTCTCTCTCTCTCTCTCTCTCTCTCTCTCTCTCTCTCTCTCTCTCTCTCTCTCTCTCTCTCTCTCTCTCTCTCTCTCTCTCTCTCTTATCTGTCGTCTTCGTCTCTCTGCTATACCACTCAAATGCTTGTCTACTTTTCTCACTCTCTCTCTCTCTCTCTCTCTCTCTCTCTCTCTCTCTCTCTCTCTCTCTCTCTCTCTCTCTCTCTCTCTCTCTCTCTCTCTCTCTCTCTCTCTCTCTCTCTCTCTCTCTCTCTCTCTCTCTCTCTCTCTCTCTCTCTCTCTCTCTCTCTCTCTCTCTCTCTCTCTCTCTCTCTCTCTCTCTCTCTCTCTCTCTCTCTCTCTCTCTCTCTCTCTCTCTCTCTCTCTCTCTCTCTCTCTCTCTCTCTCTCTCTCTCTCTCTCTCTCTCTCTATTCTCGTCCTCTTTCTAATTTCTCGTTTCTGAGCACAGAAAAAACGGAGACGGTATAAGATCTACTGACTTGGAGCCGATGGAGCGATGACTGAAAACTGGATACTTCTCTTTTATATATATATATATATATATATATATATATATATATATAATATAGGGATGTACACTGATGTAGTTATGTATACAGTATGGCTATATATGCTCCAGCATATTATTAAGTATTGAAATTTGACGGCAGCACCGTCTGCTTGAGGAAGTGCATAAATAGCACGTTATTTTATTTGTGGGACGCGGTGGTGCAGGGGTATGTTCGGTGCCTTGCATCCGGAGGGTTGCGGGTTCGAATTCACCTCAAGCCCCCGGGTAGGGAGTTAGGGACCCTGGTAAGTCCTTCGCTCGCAGTTGCTCAAGCGCTTCGGCGTGAAACTCCGATTCAGTGTCCGCTCTGTAGTCGGGAGCGCCTCTGAGTAGAAATCTTGAAGGGGCGATATAACAAGTGCTCATACATAATATATATATATACACACAGGAATCAGGCGTAATAAGTATATTATATAGGGCCAATATAATAATGACACTATATAGGTCTCAAGATTGGGGAAACTGGCTTAACTGGCTAGGCAATATAAATCTGAACTTGCTATAGTCTATCACTTCAGGAAAGTATGACAGATAGATGAACTTGAATAGTTGTAAACTGAATGGAACTGAAGTCATTTGTTGTAGTTTCCTTGCATTATTTTATGGCTTTCACGTTGTGCTGTAACCATAGTTCTGGTCTGCAGACAGGGACAATAGCCTCCCCTTGTGGCCTTGGATCAGGGACAATAACCCCTTGTGGCCTTGGATCAGGGACAATAATTACCCCCTGTGCCATGGGCTTGGATCAGGGACAATAACCCTCCCCCTTGTGGCCTTGGATCCGTCCTTGCCTCTAAGTAACTCCGGAGGACGATCTTCAATAGTCTAAAACTCTAAATGACTTCAGGGTTCGAAAGAGTGACAGGTTTCACGACAGGCGAATGATGCTAGAACACATGCAGCAGTGAAAGTCTCCGATGACCACCTCTCGCACACACGTCGAACCAGGCCAACAGAGTCTACTTTAGCTTGACAGTTGACATTTCTATACCACCCCATACTTACATAGACGACCAGAGTTTTTCAGGTCTATCTTTATCACTTACCCAACGCATCAAAGAGCCTTAAATTATTAATTTTACCGATTCGTTGTTAGCATGGAGAGAGTGGAGAGAGACAGAAGAGTTGAAAGAGACAGAGACAGAGACAGAGACAGAGACAGACACACACAAACAGACAGAGACAGACAGCCATAGACAGATACAGACAGAGAGACAGACAGAGACAGAGACAGACAGAGACAGATACAGACAGAGACGGACTTAGACAGACAGAGACAGACAGACTACAGCTGCTACAATACGTATCCGGCCTACGTTTTATTATATAGGACATTCGGCGACATGTTAACAAGAAATGCGCAAAAATTGATCTAACATGTGGCTTGATCGATCGATATGTTATATTGCAGAATAAAGACGTTTAACCAAGTACACACGTAGCCTATACACAGCAATACACAGCAATACACAGTCATAAGAATAGATTAAGGCCAGAACTATACGCCATTAACATCTGCTACCAAATCAAAATCGCCCGCAGAAAATTTCTGCGTCAATATGCAATTTATTTTATACGTGCCCATTGAAAATCATTAATTTAACAAAAGTAGGTCTGCGTAGCCCACATCATTATACGAAAAAGAATTTATTATAAAATGCTGAAAGCCGATCTTTGTTTCGGTATAAATGATGTATATATAGCCTAGGCCTACATGTAACAGATGTATGTCAAGATTAAAAAAATTGGGCCTAATAGTTAGATAGAAATAATCTATTCTCATGAGGCGCCATTTCCCGTAACAACATTCGCAGATATATACGTGCAGTTCAACTTAAACATGCACGACTTTATAAGCAGAGAGAAAATGGAATGAGGAGGAAAAATTGATTATGATTAAAATAGTTAAGTCATCGTTATGTCTTAAACATATTCACCGACCAAATATGCATAATTATGCCCTACATAATTACAGTATAATTAAACACAAGCACACACTGATTGTTCTCTTATCAACTTTGCAATTCATTCATTCATTCATTCAGAGCATTTATATAGCGCCCCTTCAAGAAACTACTCAGGAGCGCTCCCGGCCCAGCCACGAAGCCCAGCAATGCCGTAGAATAAGCCCCATGAAGAGATGAACGAGAAGATTAAGAGGAAGAAAAGACAGGTATACAGGCTAGATGACAAATGGAATACAGAAATTGTGAGGAGCAGGCCAACAGCTACAGGTCATAAGAATTATATAAATCCACTGTTTATTTACAATTTTCTCGCTGTGTAAAAACACCAAAAACATTCAGTTACTCCTTTTGCAGCAAATCATTTAGCCTATACACAGAGGTTTTAAAGGCGCTGCATAAATATCCGACTGAATACGTTAGGCCTATACAAAACAGATAGAACGATTAGTGCAGAAAAACAAGAACGACAACAAGAGTGCATTGCGTTCTGCAAAGGATCACAGTCGCCCTTAACATTTAGGCTACAGAAATACATCTCGCCCATTCTTGTCACAATTGGCTTTCAATAATTAGCATCACTTACTTAGCTAATAATAAAAACGTGAAATTTAAATATCTTTAGTGCTAAAACAAAATATGCGGGTAACAAAGTATGCAATTTAAGTGCACTTGAGTAACCATGGTCCTGCAATGTTCAGTTCTGCGGTTGTAAAATCTTCCGGACAGAACACCTTTAGGCCAAATCGATATCCTTGTGACAGCGCAACAATTAATAAGCAAAGACAAGCCAATTTGGGATCACATTATCGGGAATTGAACCCCGTAGGCCTATGTAGGCTACGTGAAATGAAACAATGCTAGAAAAAACGAATAATTGCATTAATACCACGCATCACAGGAACAACGCTGAATAGGAGAGATCTGTCAGAGGCGTATAGCGAGGAATAAATTTCGGAAGGGTTTAGAGTTTTCAGGGGTTCCATTGGAAATGGTCATATTTTTCTACATTTTTAGGTTCTAATAACAGTAATTCATTCATTTCCGGTGGGGGTTTGAACCCGTAAAACCACCCCCTAAATACGCCCGTGAGATCTCTGCATCTTGTGCGACATTCTACGAGCCACCCTTCGCCAAGCTCAAGAACAGATTTCCAGTACTAGGTTTTACACAACCGCATAAGGTCAGAAAAGACGCCATATAAATATCTCGAAATGCATATTCACACACATATTTTGGAATTTACATACAGGTCCTATATCGCTACTTTATAATGGCTGAATCATCAGTTGGTGATTCTTCATGCACGAGAAGAACTTGCAATATTATTTCGAAGGCACTAGAACTGCGTCTACTACACGCACAAGAACACGAAACCGAGAATTAATAAGCTAAGTAGGTGTTGACAGTAGTTGGCCCTGCTGGGTCAGACAGAGAGGCGCAGAAATCAGCCAAGTTAAATTACTAAAACATTGAGCCTTAGAAAAATGTTTTCCTGCAGAGTGGAATCATCATAAAATCAATGGCCTTCGTAAAGAATAGGTCGACGCATTGACAGCTGATACAATCTCGTCCTTGTAACGCAGCATCGTCTTGTCTTGCTCGTAGGAGCCGCAGTTCATTCCCATTCCGTGGAGACAGATCCTGTAATGGTGCAGAAAGGCCACGTCCGTTTCCACCGGATGAACCTGGAGATCGGCCCAGATGGGCTTGCTTACGTGGTGAATACCTTTCTCGAAAATCGAGAAAGCCTTCACCATGCACTTGGTCCGAATTCTATCGAAATTGGACGTTCGCTCAAAATAGATCAGCGTCTGAATGTCGAGTTTGTTCGTGGCCATCGATTCGGGTTCTTCTGGAACCGGTTTGAAGAAGGCACTTTTGAACTGAAACGCGCACCGTTTCGGCTTGTCAAGCACCTGCAACATATCTGACCAGTGGCGCGACGTTTGAGGCACCATGAATTCGTCGATATCGTTGAAAGCCACGTAGCTGGCAGAGGCCATCGAGCGGTACAGACAGTCCTGAATCGAGACGAGCTGTCCGTGATACCAGATTCCTTCGTCGATCGACCGATCCAACTTCCATGGAATGACGCTCACGAACCCCTTTTCCCGCGAGTAGTAGTCCAGAACCTCACTCACTTCGGGGGACAAATCGAAGTCGTACATGGTCACGTGCTCAGCGCCGAGAACCCGAGAAACTTCGAGAAATTCCACCAGACGAGCTACGTTGATGCTTCCGAATAGAGGTGGTACACAGATGGCGAAGTCGCGCCGCTGTGGCACAGGCTCGATGGTTCGAATCCTCAAGCGAACCGTTTCAACGATGACACCGGCGCGAACGGTTCCGATCGCCACCGAACACGTTGGACCGGATATCGACGGGGGAACGGGACAGGACAGAATGAATCCACCGTAGATACGTCCGTGGTTTTCACACATTTCGTAGTAACCGATGCGTGACGTGAGCGGTGAGCCGTGATCCACCACATCGAACGAACAGTTCAATTCAGGCCGAGCGTTACTTCGAATGATAGCCATTATCCGGATGTAGGATCCGTTCTGGCGATTGTCGAAGTCGTTTGGTCGAGAGTCCCAGAAAGCGGAATAGACGAAGACCTCGGAAGCGACTGATCTGAATCGAAACTCTTCATCTTTCTCAGAGTCCTTGCATCCGACAGGAATGTTGACGTCGTTCAAGGACGAGAGATTATTCCCGCGCTCTTTACTCACAGGTTGTTCCATCCGGTTCAAGTGAGCTTCCGGGTATAAGGGTGCTTCATGTCTGGCGTCTACATCCGGTTCCTGTTGTTCGTCACGGGAGTTGGCCTTTCGGACAAGGTCGTTTCGCTGCATACCATCGAAGACAAGCTGCATGTCTTCGTCACGCGAACCGGCGCGAGGTCTTTTGTGATTTAAGGAGGCGTCCGCGTCTGCCCCGATCTCTACCCTATTCCAATCCTCTTTTGATGGACCTCGAGACAGCTGGAGATCAGAATGGAAGATATACATGGCGAGGAAATAGACGGCTCCGAGAGCCAGAATCACATAACGGAACCCACATCGCCGGAAAATCGCCAGAGGACGGGCCATGTCACGTGATCACGTTGTCCCGTTATGCTAGCTGACAACTAAGCCACTTCCGCTCCAATATGAGATCTGTTCTGTCGTCAGTTCCGTGCTGTTCCCGTCTTTTGGAACATGCAGGAGCTGCTGCTGTAGCTTCTGCTATATGGCCACGTCCAGTTCTACATTGCTTCCTTTCCTCTCTCTCTCAGTTCCGTTTCCCTGTCACTTGAGTTTCGTACTTTTTACTCCAACTCCTTTTCCAGTTACTCTTCTCTGTCACTGCATGGATTACGTCTCCACTCTTTCTTCCCCCATTCATCTGCGTTCATTTATCACTCCTGGTCTTCTGTCGGTGACACTTCTATATCGATTTTACTGCCTTGACAATCCTGATTTTTTGCAGTCTATCCATGCACCTGTCTTTGCTGTTCAACTGCTGCGTCGAAGACAGATGTGACACCTGTCAATCATTCATCGATCCGCTGGTGACACGTGTCAATTGTGTTCGCGACTGCGTGGCCGATCCTCAATCCTGACAACACACAAATAATTAAAAATCGATTACATGTATTGTAATGCTTTATAACAAAGACAGTATTGAAGTTTGGCTGGAGTACATAGTGAAAGCAAAGAAAGGAATTACATAGTGTATGGATTTACGACTTTTCCAAAAGAACATGCCAATTCATCCTGTCATAGATGCATTAGTACCACGTGGAATAGCCTTAGCCGTCAAAGCCCGTCATGAAAGAGAAGAATAGATTTGCGGATTATGTGGATAAGGAGTGGCAGCAATTGTTGTCTGGTTACAGCACCACAGCAGCGCTACTATATACGCTACTACCCATTAGATAACTAACAAACGAGGAAGATGGTCGGACCATCATTCTGGAATAAGTTGCCTAAGAAGTAAGAACCTTCGACAAGAACTCCTCACTGATCCTCAGCCATTGTTTGCATCTTTTCTGGAGGCGCTTGAAGACCATACAGACTGCTATGGCTTCACGTTGTTAGGGCGAGAATGCCTCTGACGAGTTTCTCATAGAATTGTGAATACAAAGTCCAATTACGATGACGAGTGTATATAAAGTCAGTTATATATATATATATTTATATATATAACTGACTGGTATATATATATATGCCCGGTATAGAAGGAGTTTTAGGTAGGGCTGCGGAAGTTAACGATCAATTAGAGATCTTTTGTTTAGCTCAGCCGGTTATATTGTAAAAAAAACACGTCACTCACAAGAACCTATAGCAGTGTTAACATGACTGTTTGTTGTGTAACTGGTTGACAGAAGACATTTGAACAGAAAAACTTAAACAACACTACTAATATAATAATAATAATAATAATATTCGTTTATTCTGACACAAGTTGACATGGCCGCAGCTTGTTTACAAACATTTTAAGTTAAATATGAACAAATAGCTACTAAGAAACTACTAACTAGTACTAAATATTAATAATACTATTAGAAGATAATCAATGAATAATATTGTACTGTCATTGCTTATTGGGAATACATTTGGTCAAAGTTAACTATTAATTAATCGTTAATTCTGAAATAGTTAACTATTAAACTTTTTTATTCGTTTAACAGCCCAACCCTAGTTGTAGGTAGTTAAGTCGTCTGGCCAAAACATGAACTCTTTAATAAAAGCCAGAACATTTTAGTTCGTCAATTAGCTTTTCTGATTAGGGTTTGATCTACTGAGACCTGGTTTCTATATTAGTAGCCAAGGCTCCGATAGTAATGGTTTTGTAAAAGACCCCGAAAAGGTGAATCGTATTAGAAATCGACGACGTTTGTCTCTAGTCATTCTACGAGAGACAGAGCTGCTGTATATTTTGCGGTATACACAGCCGTTATTATTCCCATTTCCGAGCCACGACCAGTAGCGTACAAAGCACGATCGACGAATCGACGGATCGAACAAGAGGAACGAAGAACGAGTGTCTGCTTGTTTTCTGGCGCTATATAGCTTGAGAAGTCTTGCTTCTGCACCCGGTGGCAATAAATAATCGAACAGTTTGCGTGATGACTTAGGAGGAGAGAACTCTCGATTTCCTATATAAGCAGCAAAAGGCAAATCATGGATCGAGACACATGGACGAACAGACAGACAGACAGGCAGGCAGGCACACAGACAGACAGATACACACACAGGCAGATAGACAGACAGACAGACGGACGGACGGACGAACAGACGTCTGTAGACAGAGACAGTATTGCCTCCAACTGAAGGTTTGTTGGCCAAGCTCGACATCGAACAATCAAACAATAGTACAGGTAAATCAGGTGCTGCGTGCAAGACACCTACGACCCAGGAGGAGTAACCCCTTTCATAAGCATGACATAGCAATTTATACACAGTGCACACACACAGACAGCCGATCACTCAATTACTCTGCACAGCCGGTGCAACTCCACGACATGTCTATAGGCCTCTGGGGGTATCGAAATGTTGTGGTCTATACAGCCTAAAATATGTCATGATCGATGAACACGGTAATTACAGTAGCCGACAACTGCAATTAAATTGACCAAAAGTATTCTTCATTGCGTCCTCGAGTCTCTGTAATTAACCTCGTTCACAAATGTCTTGAGAAACTGCAATGACGCCACACTAATGTCGTCATTATCATCACTATCATATTCGTCATCGTCGTCGTCGTCATCATAATCTTACTCCTTCTTTTCTTCTTTTTCCTCCTCCTTCTGTTAACACTCTCTTGTTTATCAAGCGCCACTGTCTTATAACGACTAATGACCTAACATCAATCGATGGCAGATGTAAGTGAAGGACATGCTGAAGGTCCTTCCTAAACAGTAACCGTTTCAGCGGAGACACGAACCCAGATCTTTGAGTTGCAAGGTGAGTGCTCTAACCGTTCAGCCACCGTGTCCCATAAGTATTGCGAAAATGAATTATCTTTCAAATGCTTAAACACTTTGTGAAGATCATTAGCGTCGCCCTCCTCTTTTAACCAGGCTTGGGACTGGCACTGTCAGAGCACAAACAGTGGCGGAGTTCACTTGATGAAGTGTTTCGTATTTAAAATATCTTAATCACACCGTGTCGCCTGCTAAGGACGTCCGCAAAGGAGCTCCGTGGAAGAGATCAGTCGGACCCGGACCACCGTGGAGACGGCGGATCTTTACCCACTCAACTTCGGGTAAATACACAGCCCAAGACCGAAAGGAGTGGCGAACAGTCGTGGCAACGCTTCGGAGAGGTGCAAGCCATTGATGAATATGGTGGTGGACTGGTGGTGGTGATGATGGTGGTGGTGGTATTGGTGGTGGTGATGATGGTGGTGGTGGTGGTGGTATTGGTGGTGGTGGTGACTGTGATGATGATGATAACGACCATAATGATGATGACGTGATGATGACGTGGCAAATGAAAATACAGCAACAGAAGGTATCATCCCTATGTGACGTTGTTTCCGAATCTCTTTCATCTTGGGCCATGATCGACCTAATTTAGCCTATGGTTGGAGTGATATAACCGGTGATGAGCTACACACCCGTTTCGCATATTACAATGACGCCATGCATGGTCCTTCATCTCTCTTTACCTGTCTTCAGTGGATTTTGTCTCACTGCTCTTCAGTGGCATTTATTCCACACAATTAGCGACTATATGGTGGAAGACAAGCAGAAGAAACAATGTCCACAACCAGAACCAGTGATTTATTTTGCTTGTTTACCAAAGACCATTAGCGTCACCCTCCTCCTTTATCCAGGCTTGGGACTGGCACTGTCAGAGTGCAAACAGTGTCGGAGTTTTTTGTGGTTTCTCATTCAGATACAAAGCTTCTTACCAGCCCATTGCAAGGATTTCAACTAGTCAAAATCTGTTCCACGTTTTGTCACACACTTTCTTTAGTCCGATCATGCCATGCCTGTTAAGTTTGGGACGCTTCAAATACCACTAACATAGTTATCGGGCTATAGCCACTGCTAAAATAAAGCCATCAAAGTTTTCTAATACTTATAAAGTCGTACTCAGAAACTTGAAATATTGAGATGAAATAGAGAAAGTTTCTCCAAATAACGACAACAAACCTCAGGGCAAACGTAGCTTAAAAAATCCCAAATTTTGTACTTTTCTACCTTTTCTCCAAGCGGGTCACATAGGCCTCTCTCGTCCGTCTCTCTCTCTCTCTCTCTCTCTCTCTCTCTCTCTCTCTCTCTCTATATATATATATATATATATATATATATATATATATATATATATATATAAGCACATAACCATAACCAAAATTTTTATTGACACATATACACATATATATATATATATATACACACACACACACACAAACACACGTCTGCATTGGTGTCTAAGGTGTATGATAATGATTTATGTACATAGCCTATTTTTAAATTTGTACGGCCTACGTATGAAGATCCTGTTCATATGTGAACAAATGATCACAGACTGCATGAGACCAACGCAGGTATACATCATTCAGAACCTGGCTACCTAGTGTACAACATGACTGACAACAAAAATAACTCCGCAACAAAGATCGATGAAACAATAAATAGACGGCGAGAAACAGCGATAGAGAAAGACCGTCAATTCTATAGACAGGTAGACCGTTGGCCACCGTAGGAGAGACAGGCAAACATATAAAGACAGACTTATAACACAAATATAGGCCTAGACAAACGCACACAGACAGGCAGAGACAATCTACCGTACCAACCGACTGACAGTCTGTCGCGTGATTCTCTCTATCACGTCCTTAAACAGAGACACATACGAATAGACGAATATTACTGAAACTGAGCGACACAAAGAAGCAATAATAATTTTTATATCCCGCAGCGTTAACACACGACGTTCGTTTCACAGCGGAAACCACTGAAGTTTTTTTTTACCCGGATCGTCACATGGCCGTCTGATGATCATGACGAGACCCAAGTCAGGACAGCAGGTCAACAATACACACGAGATCCAGTCGTCATATACAACCCAATAACATACATGTATTAAGAACCGACCTGTTATAAGAGACAGAAGAACCGGGGGCGATTCGATGTCCATCATATCTATACCATGCTCTGTACAGTAGTCCAAATTTAACAAACCTTTGAAACGCACTATACTCGTGTTGGGCCTACAAGGCAAATAAATGTTTAGCAGTAGTATGACAGTCCATAATGGGCCTGGCCTAACTAACCACTGATTATATATATTAGAAGGCCTATGTATATACACACCCACACTCAGCTGTGACACACAAAGACCCGCATTAGACGGCTAGGCTCTTGTCACAGAGAAGCCTCTGTACTATATATAATAGGTCAACTCATAGACAGACATATGACAAGATATCAGCGATTTCGGCCTACAGGCCTAGACCCGTGACTCGCCCTGCAGTGGATAGCGAAGGCCACCGTTTCCGGAGATGGGTAAACAGGCCTAATAGGAAGATAGGTCTATCGACACTTCACTCGGTCATTAAATCTAGCACATTAGCTAAATGAGCTCATGATCAACTCACAAAAGGTAGTTCCATTTATCTGGATAACTTAACCGCTAAGCGTAACAAGAATCATAACGTAACAATAGCCTAAACATAGTTTTAATGTGCTTCAAGCCTGTTTATATATATACAGTACTGCCTTTTATTGTGGGAAACATTGAGCCCTTAATTAATACGTCTACTGAAAAAGCCTTAGGTCAGAAACGATCCCATAAATCATTCGCTTACTCCATGCAGTTAGACTGTCAAGTGAGATATGGAGAGGTTATTATATATGCTATATATATATATATATATATATATTATATATATATATATATATATTCGTTTAATAATGAATCACTAGGTTGACACACCGCAACCCATTACAGAAAGTGGTATTGCCAGATAAAAAGAAGAATGGAAATAATTAATAGTTTTGAAATATCTGTTCCAGCAAAGGGCGACTTGTTCAACGGGGCAACATCAAACTCCTAAATAAAATCCGTGGGATATAATTCCTGTCATCTTTAAGCGGTAGCACAAAGTTCAGCTATAAACGGAAGCTCCTACATTAAATAGCAACAACGTCTTAAACAGCAGCAAGGATTTTAGACGGGCATGGGCGCAGGATTTCTTTGGGGGGCAAAGAATTTTTTAAGGGGCAAAGTTTTGAATTGTTGGCACAGAGGACTAAACGAGGGTGCCGAAAGCAACCTATTACGTCATCCTCAGCGCTCGCTACCGCTACCTACTGGCGCGGATCCCAACAGCCGCCAGCGCTTTTGGAAGCATTTGATATGATATGGAGCCTGCTGCTAGCGTTCTGGGATCTGTTTGCAGCTATATCTGAACGTTTATTTCAAACACAAAACTGTTAAAAGTTTCAATGTTGTTATATATTTTAAAATTTTCAGGTTATCTTGACTAGTTTGGATAAAAAATAAAACTGTGGAAAAATCATAGCCATTTATTGTTAAAAACTAAGATGATAAGTAGCTTTTTATATGCGCAAAATCCGGGGGAACAAATGCCCCTTGTCCCTTTGGACCAGGGCTTATTCTAACGTGCAGCCGGACACAAAGTGTGCAGTTGGGAAAGAAATTTGTGCAGTTAAAATTCAGATTTTGTGCAGTTATTTTTTGTAGACCAAATTGTATAAACCAACAGTCCCCAGACCCAGTGACAATTTGTGTGAAAGAAATGAGGCACGAATAGTTACTTAAATAAAATGGGAGGCTTCTGATAATTTTTCTTCTGGAAAAAAAAAAAAGACGGGAAATCCCAAAAAGTCATGAGAAATTTTGGTGGAACTAAGAAACAAAATTTTGCTGGAAACTCTCGTTACTACCCCTCGAAAATTCTATGGGAAAGTATCGTTACTTCGTTACTACCCCCCTCGAAAAAGTCTTGGAAAACTCTTGTTATTAACCCCTTGAAAATCTAGGAAAACTCTCGTTACTACCCCCCAAAAATTCTTGGGAAACTATCGTTACTACCCCCCTCGAGAAAATTGCCGGGTTGTCAACCAGACCTCCCAATTCGGCCCTCATGTGCAGTTAATAAAATTCCTTAGAATAAGCCCTGCTTTGGACGCCCATGTAGACGGGCGCTATTAGTTACACCATAGTTATGCCCGAGGATGATGATGGTCTCAGATTGTCACTAAAAGCATGAAGAAGAAACTTTTAATTGTCCATTTTCTTTTTTCGGATATTGATTTTCAATTCCAAACTTTTAAACTAGATCTGTAGCGTTGTGAAATTCAAAATCTTTGAATTAGGATGAGTTATGTATTGTGGCCTTTCAGTAACCTAAACTACTCTAGACTACATGTATCACATTGGATCAATTCCCTGGGTATACATACAGATAATCTCTGAAGGTTCTTCAATACGCTCAAATCAAATCGAGGTAATGGCACGACAGACGTTTTACTCTAGACAAACCTGCCTCTGCTATTATTGGGGTCTATTCTTATAATGACAATTATAGCTCTCATATTAGAACACGTGACCTTTAAAAACCTTGCAACTGGAATTTACATCCGGTTTATCGTAGATCAGTCCGCTTCAAAACAAGAGCACACATATGGCGTTGCCAGTTTAGTGCACGAAAACCAGGGCCCTGATAAGCATTGCAACCTTTGCATAATACATCATTGCATAATTAATCATGTTATCAAGTACCTGGATGATTGGTTCTCGTCCTTCGTTGCGAAGGAAGAGGCCTGATAAGATAATATTTCAGATATCCGATAACAGCTCCTAGTGCAACTTTGTGTTCCTGAAGGATGACCCTTACCTAGGGTCAACTAATGATTGTACTGATGATGATTGTACTACTGATGATGATTGTACTACTGACGATGACGATGACGATGATGATGATAGCAATAAGCCCACATTTCTGTATCCGGACAATTTGTTTCTATCATCTGAGAGATCATGTCTACTTCGGGTTAAAAAAAACAATAATAACAATAACGAGTTGAAGAGTTATGGTCTTTCCAGACATAACTTTATTTGTCTGTTGACATTATTTTAAGAACCGGATGCATAAGGTAGGGTAGAGGCGGATTTAAATCTGCACTGTCTTGTAATGAAGGTTATTTATAATGGTAGGCCCAGAGTGTTAATTGCATACCCAATCCAAGACCACGTAGGCTAATTAGTAATTAGACAAAACAATATACATGCAGCATACACGTGTTTGGTACAGAACTCGAATAAGGTCAGCACAAGGAACCAAATTAACACGGCATCGAATTCACGACTGATATTCAGTTCTGGTTTGCATTCATCCAAAATTTGTAAACATACAAAGTAAGTAGGAACATGATGCATAGTTGTCTGGTTGTGTCCCTCCCCTCCCCCATCCATCGATCACGGAAACGAGGGCGCATGGGGTGGACAATCATATTATTCCAGCAGTGAATGACACTGGGCGGGGCGCTTTTTTAGGCCTACAACCCTGTAAATTCAAGGAAACGTGAAACTTCAACACGTACCAGATATCCACGCTTTTCCAGTTGCGCAATGCTTCATAAATCAACATGTAAATTGTAAAAGCATAGGTTAGAGATGTTAAGGTTGGACGAATTTTAGCAACACAAAGTTAAGCTCGTTTTATCATTGATATTACGTCTGATAGACCTATTATCAGTTTAATTCTTGCGGATCCAGCCTGTAGCAGAGTGGAATTGAGCAGCGCCGAGCCCAGTAAGTATAGTTGAATGGCGAACATCCAAGGAATCCCAGGTCATATATATAGTTCCAAATCAACCCTTCATCCTTTTGTGTTCGTTATATAAACGCAATTCTTTAAGGTTAAAAGAGTGTAATCTAACAATTTATAAGTGTAGCTTAAACACAGTATATATGTTACAGGCAATGTGTAAAATCAGGGATTTTGTAAAATGCCTGAAATTTTTAGGCAATTTGTAAAATCCCCAATTCACTCATTGGCACTTTACAAAATCCCTGAAAAAACCAGGGATTTTGTAAATTCCCTGAAATCTGATGATGAAAATTTGACAGATTGCCTGAAAGTGACGAAAATTATCGAAGTTTTACAAAATACCTGAAAAAACCAGGGATTTTGTAAAATTAAATCTGATGATTACAGGCAATGTGTAAAATCAAGGGATTTTGTGAAATGTTTAGGCAATTTGTAAAATCCCCAATTCACTCTGGCACTTTATAAAATCCCGATATAAAAATCAGGGATTTTGTAAAATCCCATAAATCTGATCATGTCCGCCTTTTGTGTCCGACATGTTCGCCGGCTATATATGTGTCAAGTCATGTGGTCGGGGCCGTGACTTGTTTGTTCCCTTCCTCTTAGGAGCCTAAATAGAGCTTTGAGTTGTCGTGACGGATTGTCAATTAATAAGAATAAATAAATAAATAGCATTAAATAAATAAATAAATATAATTAAATTTATTTATTTAATCAATTAATTAATTAATTAAATTTAATACATAAATAAAAAAAAATAAAATAAAAATAAAATAAAAATAAATAAAAATAAATAATTAATTAATTAAATTATTAATTATCTAATTAATTAAATGAATTAAATAATTAAATTTATTTATTCATATAATTGTTTAATAAATTGTTAAATAAATAATTAATAATTTAATTAATTAATTATTTATTTTTATTTCTATTTATTTAATAAAATAAAATAAATAATTATATGAATAAATAAATTTATTTATTCATATAATTATTTATTTTATTTTATTTTTTATAAAAAAAAAAAAATTAAATAAATAATTATATGAATAAATAAATTTAATTATTTAATTCATTTAATTAATTAGATAATTAATAATTTAATCAATTAATTATTTATTTTTATTTTTATTTATTTTTATTTTATTTTTATTTTTTTTTTTATTTATATATTAAATTTAATTAATTAATTAATTGATTAAATAAATAAATATAATTATATTTATTCATTTATTTTATTTTATTTTATTTATTTATTTATTTATTTATTTATTCTTATTAATTGACAATCCGTCACGACAACTCAAAGCTCTATTTAGGCTCCTAAGAGGAAGGGAACAAAGTAACAAACAAGTCACGGCCCCGACCACATGACTTGAAACATAGCCGGCGAACATGTCGGACACGCAGCCAAAGGCGGACATGATCAGATTTATGGGATTTTACAAAATCCCTGGTTTTTTTATATCCCGGGATTTTATAAAGTGTCCGAGTGAATTGGGGATTTTACAAATTGCCTAAACATTTCACAAAATCCCTGATTTTACACATTGCCTGTAATCATCAGATTTAAGGAATTTACAAAATCCCTGGTTTTTTCAGGTATTTTGTAAAACTTCGATAATTTTCGTCACTTTCAGGCAATCTGTCAAATTTTCATCATCAGATTTCAGGGAATTTACAAAATCCCTGGTTTTTTCAGGGATTTTGTAAAGTGCCCGAGTGAATTGGGGATTTTACAAATTGCCTAAAAATTTCAGGCATTTTACAAAATCCCTGATTTTACACATTGCCTGTAACATATACAAGGCACTGATATCATTCGATATAATACACGTAATTAGGCTACGTATACAACTATACATATATATCGAAATAGTCAGCTGACGTTTATGCTTTTCAAACAAAAAACTCCTCAGGTGTGCTACCGACGTGAAAACACGATTACGATCAAATAACTGGCGATATGGACGTATAGAAAGAACAAGAAGCTTATAATAAATAGATATAGGACCTACATGTACATAACATCGCAGTGATTGCGTATATAACGTTTTGGCTTGTAGATCATTTGGGGATGCGATCAAGAATAGACTATATACATTGCATTTATTGGGTTTAAGGAGACATTCACATGGCTTCCGAAGCAACACACATTTGACAATGCAATCGATGTTGATTTAACATAGTGAACCTTGGATTCGAATCCGAGTGGCAGAAGAGAAAAACCGAAACGTTAGCCATTCGGGCACCGTGCCACCGAAGAGCCCTACAGAGGAGCAAAGGAGGAGTGTATAATACGACGTCTATAGTATAGGTGCATTCGTGGCATACGTATAATACAAGACTAAGTGATTCGACTACGTAGTGGAGGATTATCTCGTTGAAAGTCCACCAGGCGAGAGTCGGAAGCCGGTTCACGTCTAAGTTGGAATAGTAATTAGGCTGATTATAAAACGACACGGTGTATGCCGGCTGATGGCTGTTGGACCCCGCACTACCAATGCCACCTCGACCGCCAACGATACCTGGGTTAATGTGGACGGCCACGAGAGCCAAGGCCTACCGGGCACATAGCACGCGTTGTATGCGCCTATACAGTGGGCGCCGACACAGGTAACACTGTGGACTTGTTTGAGCAGATCATCCACGCGAGGCGCCCGCTGGCTAACGTACAAACGAACGACGGGCGAATAATATAGGCTACAGGTTCACCAACAATATGCACGAATGTCAAAGAGGTATAATGGTGTACACATGCAACGCATAGAACCGATAATTACGTCCATTAAATTGGGAAATACAGAGCTGATTATATATAGCATGCATATAGCCAATCCGTCATTCTATATAAACGACATAGTAGACCTACAACATGCACGAACGTCAAAGAGGTATATTATGTACACATGCAACTCATAGCACCGATAATTACACCCATTAAAATGGGAAATACAGAACTGATTACATATAGCATGCTGCATATAGCCAATCCGTCATTCTACAGAACGACATAGTAGGGCAGTAGGCCTTCATAATCATAACCATACAAGGGAGTGAAAATGTAGCCTAATCCAGTGCTATACGTGGCTAAATTTCGTAGATATTATGTACCTCCAGCTATAGCATGGTCCGTACTTAGGGACCGACATGGCGTGGCGCCCATTCAAAAAGGCAGCTATGGTAAATACTTTCATACACCTTGTAAACTTCACAGCAAACTTAGCAGCGTTGAGAATGTTAAGCTACATGTAAGCTTATAGGAGGCCTAAAACGTGCACACATACAAGCATACATACTGTACATACAACGTATGCATATATATCATATTTGCTACATGTTCAAGGTAACTGTGCATGTTTATACAGAGTGTATAGCATACCTGATTATAAACCATATAGTCTAAGCCTAAGCTGACCAATAATATTATATTATGACACTGCGCAAACTATGGTGTGATATGCGTAGGATGTTTTATCGTTGTAAGGAAGGGCGACCGTGTTTTCATCGGCTGTTTATTCAAATCAACAGCCAGTCACTCAGTTGGCACGTCGCCGAGATTCTCTATGAAAACAAATTGCAAAGTACTCACGTTGCTGTCGACAGAGGTCGGTCGGTCGGTGGATTGTTAGACGAGTGTGTACTCCTCCTGTACTTCCGGCTCTCATGTGTAGTGAACTTCGGCTGATGGCCGAGTATTATGATCTCTTTAGAAGCCGGTAGATGGCCGCCGGGTGACGATATTCGTGTCCCTGGTTAAACTGGATCGATTCGATCCGATGGACCAAATATCTGTTTATTATTGCGGCTATGGTAGACGAGAGGTAGACCCGTCCAGCGCAGTTAAAACACAATGGGGGATATCGTATTGGTCTGATCGGGAACACTCGCATCCATCGAACCGTGTAGTACTAACACGAAAGTACCCTTAGTCATGCCTCGTTTGAATAACACATTGCCCCTCCTCCCCCTAGCGGAGGGTTTCTGGCCACGGAGGCACAGCGCGAGGCACATTGTTGCGCCGCCAATGAAGCCACGTGACAACGGTGTCGCGCCAGGTGCGCGCCGATCAATTAGCGCCGTTTGCTCAGCGTCTCCTCAGCGCTGGCCATCGCCCATCGGTATTATACGACTGCTTTCTAATAGCAAGTGAACGGGAATCTGATGATGGCCAAAAGTGTGAGGAACCAATGTCGGATCCGGGTGTTTGAGAACGTTGCTTGGAAGTGACTCAGTGGCGTGTTGTAGTTTCTGCACACGGATCAATGAATGTTTCATTATACAACACGATCGTAAAATTTCTTGCTTCCAAAGGAAGACACAAGGGGTTGTCATCTTTCTTTAGCCCTTTTATCTACGTTCATGGGCGTAGCCAGAAAAACAATTTGGGGGGGGTTTAAGATGGGGGGGGTTTTCCATTGTAAATGGTCGCAAAAGTTCAGGTTTTTTGTATTTTGCGTGTAAAAGCATGTAAAAAATGTTTGGAAACTTGTTTCGGGGGTTTTGAACCCGTAAATCCCCCTAAATACGCCCATGTCTACGTTTGGGGAGGCCTGGGGCTTACCCCAAAACCCGAACGTAGGCTAGAATGTGCACATGATTTGAATTAGCTAACACTGCATATAGTAATGTATAATTTATGTGTGCATGCATACATGTATGCAAGTATGTATCAGATACGGACCTACATTGTTTAGCGCCCTTTAGGTAACTCACAACGGTACGTTCTTCAGCCAATTATAGACCCACACTGCACTAATACCCTAGGAATCAGTGCCGGAATCTGGAAAATGTGTCTTAAGTCGAGCAGAAGACGTGTCATGGAAGTTTGTTTCAGATGCCAGTGATTATATCTAGGACTCGGGACTTGTGCCCTTTAGGGTTCTCTATATATATATATATATATATATATATATATATATATATAACACTCTCAATATATATATAATCTACAGAAGACGTGTGTGTTTGTGTAGGAGCGTGCGCGTGTGTATTATATATAAGAATTATATAATTACTATACATAATAAATACAACTATTCAGTCAGTTCTGAAAGTCAGAGATGTCACGAGGGCCTATCAGTTTTAAGAGTCTGCCATTTATTACACTATTATAGTGTCTACTTTTTGAGGTCCTCGTAATTGAGTATAAAACACTTGATGTCCGCATTCTAAACCAACTGATGCTCAGCCAAACGACGAAGTTGCAGTGGCTGGTGAGAACATATGCGGCATTCAATGCTTTGTTGTGAAGGTCCAACAGCTCTCCAGCGCATTGCATATATACACAGACAGTAGTTGGCTGAAGGGTCTGAAATTGCTGGGCGTCGTGCATGAGAATGTTCAACTACCTGCAGTCATGACCTGCTCTGCAGTGTTGATCGAAAGGTTCATGCCGGGGTGTTAAGTTTTAAATACCATGTGATTTATATAATAAATTACCGTGCAAAAATAACATTCCAGTATGAATTTGTGAAACACATTCCAAAACTGTTGGTGAACAAAGTTGAGCGAGGAATCTCATCAGGGAGTTTAACGACAAAGTCAAAGTCATGCATCTACTTCAGCCTTCATTGAAACATTCATGCGGAGAAGTCAGGTTCAACTATAGTCTGGCAAAAATTTACCATAACTTACCCTTTAATCGTAAATTCTCAGTAGAAATTCTATCACTTTTATGTAATAAAACTTTATAAAAGAAACGCTTCAAAATTGTTGGCGGCAGAGCCTTTCCCAACAATCGCACAGGAGGACCCGACCCATCATTTACTATATAGACCTCTATATAGTCGGTAAACACTGCGCGCTTTGTGTTCCACCACGTTCAACGCCTTCGAATCTATACTGTGATTTCCATTCTAAAATTTAACATATCCTGTCAAAATGTCACACATCCAGCCAAAATTTCACACATTCAGCCAAAATTTCACACATCGAGCCAAAATGTCACACATCGAGCCAACATTTCACACATGCAGCCAACATTTCACACATCGAGCCAAAATTTCACACATGCAGCCAAAATGTCACACATCGAGCCATAAATCGGAACACATTAAGCTTTGGTTGTGCAATCGTATTCGAAAATTCTCTCGAAAATCTGTTTTTATAAATGCTGTCAGCTCCCTCGGAGTCTCGGACTCTAAGTCCATGACTGGATCGTTGTGCCTGGGTCACACCGGGATATATTCAGACACTCAGACCACTGTGACAGTTGGTCCCCTCTGTACACTGCTCCTCTTGGCCTCTTCCCTTATGTTCTTCCTGTCTCGTCTTCTCGTCTCCTCTTCATTGTCTGTTGCCGACTGCATGGAGACAGGAGCATTATTTCCAATAACTTGACGGCTATTCATATCGTCAAAGACTCAGAGGCTGAGGAACGAGTCGTATATTATATGACAATTGCGATGATCACGGAATTATCGATTCACTCCAGCAAATGGTTAAAGTAGAAAGAATGAAGTTACTTAATTGATTGTGGGACTGAAGTAAAAACCAACAGACGATAAAACAACAGATAAAACAAATGGTTTCATAGCTGAACGCTGAAAGAGTTTGAGACAGATTGATGTCTGCGTAATTCGGACATTAAGGGAGAATGAGCCACAAATTACGTACATACATAAAGTTAGATATATAGGCACGTTAGGCAGCAATAGATCGATGATAAACAGAATGAATAGATGAACAGATGGCTGAACGAAAGGACGAAAGAGCAAAAGAATGATGAATTGTTGAATGAATGAATGAATGGAAGTCTGTCTGTCATCGTATATCATTCAAATAAGTTGAATGATATACGATATATGTCATTTTGATTATTTCCTTCATTCAATTAGCGGTCCGCTAAATGAATGAAGGAAATAATTAAAATGACAATCTCAAGCAGGCAGGAAATAAATAAATAAATGGTACAGACATTTTTAAATGATGAGAGATTGTTTCTACCTCGTGAAGGATAGAAACAGAGGCAGAATGAATGAATAAACGAATGGATGAAAAGAAGAAAGGGAGAAAAAAGAAATGGAAGAGACGTTACATTGAAGCGAATGTTGGAATGAGGAGGAAGGAAGAACAAAAGAAATGTAGTATGGAAGAAGGGAGGTGAGGAATGAGGGAAGGAAGGAAGGAAGCCAGAAGCCAAAGACGGAACTGAAATGAAAGAAGATAGGAAGAACGGAAAGAAAGGAGAAATAAGGAATATATGACTGTAGAAAGTATATAGTTAGAAATGAAGGAAGAGAGGGAGGTACGGAGGGAGAGATAGGAAAGGAGGAGCGAAGCAGGAAGTGGGAAACGATAGAAGGAAGGACAGAAGGAAGGACAGAAGGAAGGATGGAGGTGAAGAAAGAAATACGTGTAAACTGAAGTAGGCTTAGATTTAAATTTCCCATTGAAATGTGTGTTGGGCTTCGTTACCTGACAAGTTTCACCTCATGTCAGTTGCTTATTCTCTATCAATTCCATAGGTGGCGTTACGTTGTAAACTGTGAAAATATCCTATAGTATGCAAAAGAAAGAATCCCGACCGATCGAAGACTTCGCACCAGTGGCGTAACCAGGTCTTTCATAAAATTACGCAGTTTTGAAGAACTCTGAGGGAAGGGGTCTGGGGAGGGGGCTGTGCCCTCTCCCCAGGGTAAGAAAAATTTTCATTTAGGGGTTTGTAATGGTGCATTTTGGAGACCAACTTTTGATTCAAAGTAATCTCATTTTACATAAGTTCTTTGGAAAATTATAATTATAATTTCATAATTTGATTTTTAAAATGGGTTCAGCTGCAAAGTCCCAGCAACCAACGTAGACTAGAAACAGACAGACTCATCAAAGCAATTAACTAAAGCATAAGAAAATAAATTTATTTGTTGGTTTGTAATGGTCCATTTTGGAGACAATCTTTTTGGTTAAAAGTAATAACATTTTACATCAGCTCTTTGGCAAATTATGATTCATTCATTCATTACAGAGATTTACATAGCGCCCCTTCAAGATTATCTACTTAGGAGCGCACCCGACCCAACTCCGAAGTCCGAACAGTCTTGAAGTTAGAATAGAACGTGATCTGAAGGGCTCTCGACATTAGGCGTAGTGCCAAAGGAAGCCCATTCCAGATTGCAGACCAGCAACAGAAAAAGCACGGCGCTGCAGAATAGAAGTCCGCGACCGGGAGACAAGAACCTCAGCCTGCCTAGAAGAGCGAGGAGAACCACGGTGCTGGATGCTGATGGTGGTGCTCCTGTAGATAAACAGAGACCACATCAGCGCCAGACCAAGGAAGAGATCCGTAAGCGATCCACTGTGGGAAAGGAAGCCAATGCAAGACATACCGCATATAGTCAGTAACATGGCGGAATCTTGGGATGCAACCAATATAGCGTGCCGCCGAGCGTAAGACCCGAACCAAGCACACAACCCGAGTCGCCGGAAAACCCACGCATAGGGCGCTGAGTAGTGATACAAGGGAGAGTTCTACCCCAGTCGATCCTGATTGGTCGACACCAACCACGTGACCTATGACGTCATGCATATAATTAGCACAAAGGCTCCGTAGCGCTGTAGGGTTTCACAAGGGACCCGTAGCGCTGTAGGGTTTCACAATGGACCCGTATCGATGTAGGGTTTCACAAGAGACCCGTATCGCTGTAGGGTTTCACAAAGAACCCGTATCGCTGTATGTTTTCACAAGGGTACCGTAGCACTGTAGGGTTTCACAAGGGGCCCGTATCGCTGTAGGGTTTCACAAGGGACCCGTATCGATGTAGGGTTTCACAAGGGACCCGTATCGCAGTATGTTTTCACAAGGGCACCGTAGCGCTGTAGGGTTTCACAAGGGCACCGTACAGCAGTATGGTTTCGCAATGGCACAGAACCACTGTATGTTTTCACAAGGGTTCCATACCACTGTATGTTTTAACAATGTCAACATACCACTGTATGGTTTAGCAAAGGCTCCCAACCACTGTATATTTTCGCAAGGGCACCGAACCACTGTATGTTTTCACAATGGTATGGTACTCTTATACAACAAGCCCATGCATTTAGCTGGAATTATAGAAAACGGGTTTGAAATAGAGAGCTCAAGCCTTTTTTTTCACTTCTCATCAATTATTTATTATGCACACGAAGCACATTTGGGTAACATGCATTTTCATGTCGAGTGAGTTTACATACACTGACAAGCCCTTGTATTTAACTTGAATTATAGAAAAAGGGTGGAAATAGTGCGCTCAAGCTTTTCTTTTCACTTCTTAGCATTTATTTATTATGCACACGAAGCACATTTGGGTAACATGCATTTTCATGTCGAGTGAGTTTACAGACACTGACAAGCCCTTGTATTTAACTTGAATTATAGAAAAAGGGTGGAAATAGTGCGCTCAAGCTTTTCTTTTCACTTCTTAGCATTTATTTATTATGCTCACTAAGCACTTTTGCAAAACGTGCTTTTACATTTAGGTATGTCTCAAACTATGCTATCTAGAATTATCAAGTGTCTTAAATTTAAAGTCAGCAACTTGGGTTTCTCTAGACATGAGGTGGCTGAGTCGTTTTAAAATTTCAGAACTTGTAATTTTCCACCCTTTGCATTTCAGAACTTCTCGTTTGCAAATTTAAAATTTCTGAACTTCTCGTTTTCAATCCTTTAAATTTCTGATCTTATCGTTTGCGACTTTAAAATTTCTGAACTTCTTGTTTGCATCTTTTACATTTCAGACGTCGTGCTTTCCAACTTTAAAATTTCAGACATTTTGGTTTGCATCTTTTAGATTTCAGACCTGATGGTTTTCAAAATTTTAATTTTCAGAACATCAAGTTTGCATCTTTTAGATTTCAGACGTTGTGGTTTCCAACTTTAAAATTTCGGAACGTGCGGTTTTCAAACCTTTACATTTCAGATGGTGTGGTTTGCATCTTTTAGATTTCAGACCTGGTGGTTTTCAAAATTTTAATTTCAAAATTTCTCGTTTGCAAATTTAAAATTTCGGAACTTGTGGTTTTCCATCCTTTAGATTTCAGTACTTGTCGTTTTCAAACCTTTAGATTTCAGATTGTGTGGTTTGCAACTTTAAAATTTCAGAACTTCAAGTTTGCATCTTTTACATTTCAGACGTCGTGCTTTACAACTTTAAAATTTTCAGACATTCTGGTTTGCATCTTTTAGATTTCAGACGATGTGCTTTCCAACTTAAAAATTTCAGACATTCTGGTTTTCATCTTTTAGGTTTCAGACCTGGTGGTTTTCAAAATTTTAATTTTCAGACATTCTGGTTTGCATCTTTTAGATTTCAGACCTGGTGGTTTTCAAAATTTTAATTTCAAAACTTCTCGTTTGCAAATTTAAAATTTCGGAACTTCAAGTTTGCATCTTTTACATTTCAGACGTCGTGCTTTGCAACTTTAAAATTTTCAGACATTCTGGTTTGCATCTTTTAGATTTCAGACGATGTGCTTTCCAACTTTAAAATTTCAGACATTCTGGTTTGCATCTTTTAGGTTTCAGACCAGGTGGTTTTCAAAATTTTAATTTTCAGACATTCTGGTTTGCATCTTTTAGATTTCAGACCTGGTGGTTTTCAAAATTTTAATTTCAAAACTTCTCGTTTGCAAATTTAAAATTTCGGAACTAGTGGTTTTCCATCCTTTAGATTTCAGAACTTCTCGTTTTCAAACCTCTAGATTTCAGATTGTGTGGTTTGCAACTTTAAAATTTCAGAACTTCAAGTTTGCATCTTTTAAATTTCAGACATCGTGCTTTCCAAATTTAAAATTTTCAGACATTCTGGAGCAGAGTTGACTCTCATTTTATAAGACTAGGCATTTCTAATTGTAGAGAGGTTGGCGGCGAGACTAAGAAGCAGAGAGGCAGAGAGTGGCGAAGAAGCAGAAAGAGATACAGAGCTCGCTTTTTCTGTAGACGTGAGGAGGCTGAGTCAACATATAACTTTGAAAGACGACAGAGAGCTATTGGTATTCAACATTGCAAAGCACACGGTAGGCTTTTCGCTTTTAAAGCAAGCGGAGTTTTCAAAACTTCTTGTCTGCATCATTAAAATTTGAGAACTTTGTGTTTGCGACTTTAAAATTTCTGAACTTCTTCATTGCAACTTTAAAATTTCGCATCTTCTCGTTTGCGACTTTAAAATTTCTAAACTTCTTGTTTGCATCAGTAAAATTTCTGATCTTCTCGTTTGCGACTTTAAAATTTCTGTACTTCTTCATTGTCTCTTTAAAATTTCTGATCTTCTCGTTTACAACTTTAAAATTTCTGATCTTCTCCTTTGCAACTTTAAAATTTCTGAACTTCTCTTTTGCCACTTTAAAATTTCTGATCTTATCGGTTGCAAATTTAAAATTTCAGATCTTCTCATTTGCAACTTTAAAATTTCTGAACTTCTTATTTGCAAATTTACCATACAAGCTACAGTCTTAAGTTTGCCCAGTTCGCCTCCGTTTCAGGGTCTAAAATTTGTGAGTTTCTCTCGTTCATGTAACTTTGAAAAATGATGTGTCCATTAAAAGATCTCATTTTAACTCACAGTCAGCAACTTTTCAAAGAAGACACCCTCATATCAAACTGAGATATCTAAAAGTCTGAAAGCTAAACGATACAAAGCTGAAATTTTAAATTTACAATCCACATGGTGTGAAATGTGAAGGATGGAAAACCACCTGTTCTTAAATTGTAAAGTTGCAAACGAGAAGATGGCAAATAAGAAGATCTGAAAATTTTAAATTTGCAAACGAGAAGATCGAAAATAAGATCTGAAATTTTAAAGTTGCAAACGTGAAGATCTCAAATTTTAAATTTGCAAATAAGAAGTTCAGAAATTTTAAAGTTGCAAACGAGAGGATCTGAAATTTTAAAGTTGCAAACGATAAGATCAGAAATTTTAAAGTGGCAAAAGAGAAGTTCAGAAATTTTAAAGTTGCAAATGAGAAGATCAGAAATTTTAAAGTTGCAAACGTGAAGATCTCAAATTTTAAATTTGCAAATAAGAAGTTCAGAAATTTTAAAGTTGCAAATGAGAAGATCTGAAATTTTAAATTTGCAAACCGATAAGATCAGAAATTTTAAAGTGGCAAAAGAGAAGTTCAGAAATTTTAAAGTTGCAAAGGAGAAGATCAGAAATTTTAAAGTTGTAAACGAGAAGATCAGAAATTTTAAAGAGACAATGAAGAAGTACAGAAATTTTAAAGTCGCAAACGAGAAGATCAGAAATTTTACTGATGCAAACAAGAAGTTTAGAAATTTTAAAGTCGCAAACGAGAAGATGCGAAATTTTAAAGTTGCAATGAAGAAGTTCAGAAATTTTAAAGTCGCAAACACAAAGTTCTCAAATTTTAATTGATGCAGACAAGAAGTTTTGAAAACTCCGCTTGCTTTAAAAGCGAAAAGCCTACCGTGTGCTTTGCAATGTTGAATACCAATAGCTCTCTGTCGTCTTTCAAAGTTATATGTTGACTCAGCCTCCTCACGTCTACAGAAAAAGCGAGCTCTGTATCTCTTTCTGCTTCTTCGCCACTCTCTGCCTCTCTGCTTCTTAGTCTCGCCGCCAACCTCTCTACAATTAGAAATGCCTAGTCTTCTAAAATGAGAGTCAACTCTGCTCCAGAATGTCTGAAAATTTTAAATTTGGAAAGCACGATGTCTGAAATTTAAAAGATGCAAACTTGAAGTTCTGAAATTTTAAAGTTGCAAACCACACAATCTGAAATCTAGAGGTTTGAAAACGAGAAGTTCTGAAATCTAAAGGATGGAAAACCACTAGTTCCGAAATTTTAAATTTGCAAACGAGAAGTTTTGAAATTAAAATTTTGAAAACCACCAGGTCTGAAATCTAAAAGATGCAAACCAGAATGTCTGAAAATTAAAATTTTGAAAACCACCTGGTCTGAAACCTAAAAGATGCAAACCAGAATGTCTGAAATTTTAAAGTTGGAAAGCACATCGTCTGAAATCTAAAAGATGCAAACCAGAATGTCTGAAAATTTTAAAGTTGCAAAGCACGACGTCTGAAATGTAAAAGATGCAAACTTGAAGTTCTGAAATTTTAAATTTGCAAACGACAAGTTTTGAAATTAAAATTTTGAAAACCACCAGGTCTGAAATCTAAAAGATGCAAACCAGAATGTCTGAAAATTAAAATTTTGAAAACCACCTGGTCTGAAACCTAAAAGATGAAAACCAGAATGTCTGAAATTTTTAAGTTGGAAAGCACATCGTCTGAAATCTAAAAGATGCAAACCAGAATGTCTGAAAATTTTAAAGTTGCAAAGCACGACGTCTGAAATGTAAAAGATGCAAACTTGAAGTTCTGAAATTTTAAAGTTGCAAACCACACAATCTGAAATCTAAAGGTTTGAAAACGAGAAGTTCTGAAATCTAAAGGATGGAAAACCACAAGTTCCGAAATTTTAAATTTGCAAACGAGAAGTTTTGAAATTAAAATTTTGAAAACCACCAGGTCTGAAATCTAAAAGATGCAAACCACACCATCTGAAATGTAAAGGTTTGAAAACCGCACGTTCCGAAATTTTAAAGTTGGAAACCACAACGTCTGAAATCTAAAAGATGCAAACTTGATGTTCTGAAAATTAAAATTTTGAAAACCATCAGGTCTGAAATCTAAAAGATGCAAACCAAAATGTCTGAAATTTTAAAGTTGGAAAGCACGACGTCTGAAATGTAAAAGATGCAAACAAGAAGTTCAGAAATTTTAAAGTCGCAAACGATAAGATCAGAAATTTAAAGGATTGAAAACGAGAAGTTCAGAAATTTTAAATTTGCAAACGAGAAGTTCTGAAATGCAAAGGGTGGAAAATTACAAGTTCTGAAATTTTAAAACGACTCAGCCACCTCATGTCTAGAGAAACCCAAGTTGCTGACTTTAAATTTAAGACACTTGATAATTCTAGATAGCATAGTTTGAGACATACCTAAATGTAAAAGCACGTTTTGCAAAAGTGCTTAGTGAGCATAATAAATAAATGCTAAGAAGTGAAAAGAAAAGCTTGAGCGCACTATTTCCACCCTTTTTCTATAATTCAAGTTAAATACAAGGGCTTGTCAGTGTCTGTAAACTCACTCGACATGAAAATGCATGTTACCCAAATGTGCTTCGTGTGCATAATAAATAAATGCTAAGAAGTGAAAAGAAAAGCTTGAGCGCACTATTTCCACCCTTTTTCTATAATTCAAGTTAAATACAAGGGCTTGTCAGTGTCTGTAAACTCACTCGACATGAAAATGCATGTTACCCAAATGTGCTTCGTGTGCATAATAAATAATTGATGAGAAGTGAAAAAAAAGGCTTGAGCTCTCTATTTCAAACCCGTTTTCTATAATTCCAGCTAAATGCATGGGCTTGTTGTATAAGAGTACCATACCATTGTGAAAACATACAGTGGTTCGGTGCCCTTGCGAAAATATACAGTGGTTGGGAGCCTTTGCTAAACCATACAGTGGTATGTTGACATTGTTAAAACATACAGTGGTATGGAACCCTTGTGAAAACATACAGTGGTTCGGTGCCATTGCGAAACCATACTGCTGTACGGTGCCCTTGTGAAACCCTACAGCGCTACGGTGCCCTTGTGAAAACATACTGCGATACGGGTCCCTTGTGAAACCCTACATCGATACGGGTCCCTTGTGAAACCCTACAGCGATACGGGTCCCTTGTGAAACCCTACAGTGCTACGGTGCCCTTGTGAAAACATACAGCGATACGGGTCCTTTGTGAAACCCTACAGCGATACGGGTCTCTTGTGAAACCCTACATCGATACGGGTCCATTGTGAAACCCTACAGCGCTACGGGTCCCTTGTGAAACCCTACAGCGCTACGGAGCCTTTGTGCTAATTATATGCATGACGTCATAGGTCACGTGGTTGGTGTCGACCAATCAGGATCGACTGGGGTAGAACTCTCCCTTGTATCACTACTGCGCTGCAATAATCAAGACGGGAAACAACAAAGAAGTGGATAAGCATTAAGGCAGCATTAAAGGTTAAGGAACGGAAGACCTCTCTAAGCTGACGCAGCTGCCAGCTGGTATACACAATCGCGGCATAGCACTGATAGCAGGCTGATATGCCGCGTGAACGTTAGTTCTTGGTCTAATGTGACACCAAGGTCCCGGACAAAGGATGAGAAAGCAATGGCGTACGGAGCTTAAATGCCGCCCGGGGCGACGACCCAAAATGCTGCCCTTGGCCACTTAATTTTGGATATGTTATTTTCTCTAAGAGATTGCAGTTTTCATGACGATCGTCGATCTCATTACATACACGCCTATAATTTTATTTTATAACGTTGATAGCCTGCCTGGATTTATCAATTAATTAATTTCTTTGCCACTCTGAGAAAGTAGTCTGCGGGAACTCCTGGGCAAGGGCCTCCAAATCAATTTTGGCGAGCTGCTGGCGCGTGCCAAGCCAAATGAACTGGGTCTTAGATGAGTTTAGCCGCAGGCGATTGGAGGACATCCAGGCCTCGAGAGCCTCCATTGCCCGGTTCATGGCCCGGGCTTCGGTAATGGCTGCTGACGCAGGACAGTGCAAAACGCCTGCAGGTCACCCGCATAAGATTGGTTCAGCACAGAGCAAGGCTCAGCAAGAGGCCAGGAGAGGACCAGTATCAGCAGTATAAATAATATAATTAGAGAAGAGGGCCCAGCACAGATTCCTGGGGCAGGCCAAACGGGACAGGAACACATGGAGTCCTAGTAGACACGTAGACCGCAGAGAAGGAACGGTGATGGAGGTAGGAAACAATCCAGTCAAGAAAGTTACCAGAAAGGCCAAACGAGGTAGATAGGCGCCTAAGAATGATATCGTGATCGACGGTGTCAAACGCCGTGCTGACAGCAAATAATGCTAAGAGGATGACCTGTGACCTATCAATAGCCCCATAGATGTAATCTGTAATGTCGGTCTGTGATCGAAATTTCAGAAGTGCCACGAAATTTGCAGTCTTCACTATGTCGGCGAAGGGAAATGTTTTACTGACTGTACAGTAATAATGTCTGCACATTAGAAATTCAACGAATAATAGTAATCTAGAATGTCAAAAGTAATCTAAACGGTTAAAAAAATTTGAGAGCTGCTAAAATCTTTACGCAGTTGCGTAATTGCGTAATGCTAGTTACGTGCCTGCTTCGCACGACCAAGAAAATGGGGCTCTATACATACTTGATTACGGCTTGGCTTTGGTGGGCCCAAGAAAGATGCTTCGTCAATAAGGTGTCGTCCATTAATCATGTCAACAAATTTTAGGCAGTTTTTGACCCCCTCCCCTTGTCAACAACTGTCAAACATTGACGGACACCCCTAAAAATTTATGTCAACAATCCCAGAACCCCCTCCCCTACAAAAAGAAACACAATGACTCAATACATGTAGAATCATTTTTTTAAATTTTACACTAAAAAATGCAATCTCGAATTTCAAAATTGATGAGTTTAGTTTATTACCAGCTTTTTAGTAGTATTAAACATTAGGCACTTTATAAATTTTTAGCATTGCTTAATGTTTTCACTACCATTTTGAAGGGTCTGTGTTGATTCATTGGGAAAAAAATTGTTGACGTCAAATTGTATCGAACCCCCTCCCCCTTTTCAACACCTGTCAAACTTTTCCAAACCCCCTGCGCCTATTTTGTTGACATAATTAATGGACGACCCCTAAGATACCAGCTCAATAGAAGTTACTAATTACCTCATCTCTTTCCGCACGGTGATCCGAAAGGTTCATATAAATTCCAGGTGTATTCACAATAAAATTATACCGAATGTTCTAGTGAAAATGTACGACATTGTACTTACTGCCTTTAAAATATGATGAATTATTCTACTGCGCAAGTCTCTGCGTGTAGACCATAACAATAATTGTTAGCCTATATAATTTCTCGCATTACAGCGATAACAATCAAGCCAGAGCCATCGATTTTCTGCAACAGATGTTCAGGCCATGGCGACTTTAGTGATGCTAACATTGTTATTCAAGAAGCAAGACATTTTCAGCCGTTTCAATTCAGTTAGGGCGAATGGGGGGGAGGGGGGGTTACCCCATTGAGTCGCCTCCTGCGAAGCGGTTTCGACGAGGGCTTCCACATGCATTAAACATTAAAACAGTTATGCAGATTAACTGTAGATAAAGAAAGCGACGAAGGAGAATCGATAAATCAAGAGCAAAATGCTAAAATGTTCTGCAGATGGAGAGAAATCCGATTGAATAGGTCGTAAAAATTGTCGGCGTGACACCTTTGATTCAGTTTCAAAAGTGGCAATAACTAAATTGTAGGCCGTACGTAGGACATTTTCAACCACGCAACACCTCAGCTGTGGTTAAACTAATAATAATAACGATGATGATGATGATGATGATGATGATGATGATGATGATGATGATGGTGACGACGACGACGACTATGAAGATGATGATGATGACGATGATGATGATGATGATGATGATGATGATGATGATGATGATGATGATGATGATGATGATGGTGACGACGACGACGACGATGATGATGATGATGATGATGACGACGACGACGACGACGACGACGATGACGATGACGATGACGATGATGATGATGATGATGATGATGATGATGATGATGATGATGATGATGATGGTGACGACGACGACGATGACGATGATGATGATGGTGATGATGATGACGACGACGACGACGACGACGATGATGATGATGATGATGATGATGGTGGTGATGATAGTGACGACGACGACGACGACGACGACAACAACAACAACAGCAGCAATGGAGATTTGAGTGCCGTAATTCGTAGGCAGTTGATGACTCCAAGCAACCGCTCAGATATATCTTCCTTTCTCAACTCTTGGATCCGAGAGGTCATGCCACGATAATGAAAGAGACAATTTAGGCTACGTAGGAATTGAAAACGATGCAACTTACATGTCAGACAAATCAGACTCTGTCAGCAGTCACACGCTTCAACATTTCGTCATATCCATAATTAATCAATTAACCGTAAACTCAAAATTTATGAAGCGCTACTCTAAAGCTAAGCGCAGGGCACCAGCTTATTCACGAGAGCTGCGTCCCATCAGATGGATTGCCATGCAGAGAGCGATGTCCAATGGAGATCCGAGTCCGGTTGTCAGAGAGTCCACAGAGAGAAGGCAGAGCAATTCATTTCGGCTTGGTCTGTAGCCTATGTTTGCACTCAAATGATCAAATCTCCTCAACCCTCCTATTCCTTCGTCAGCTAATTACAGTCACTCCACTGTATACCCTATACTCTTTTGCCCTATAGCACCTCTTCGTCCTCTCGTCAACTCGTCTAAAAAAATTCTAAATTGCTGCACAGCTGTAGCTGCTGCGCCTTCTGGAGTAAAGTCCAACCAGAATACCAACAGCTATCTGATCCATCCAATGAACTCACAAAAAAACTGGATTTGTTGCAACATCTGTGCAGGTCTTTCACTGAAAAGAAAACCACTCCTTTCCCAAAAATCCCATTCCGATTCTTCCTTTTCCTCAAAACACTCCATCGCAGCCAACTGCCTGCCTGTCTGACACTGATTCTGACCTTACCCGTCCGTCGATTTTGTTTTGACTGAGCGTCTGCGAATAAAGCGGTTCCTGGGACTTGGAGGAGATTACGAACACATTTCATGATTCTAATTGGACTCTTAGCAATTACAGAAATATATTAGAGGGGAAATGTAGTAGTGATCTCACCCCACTCTGGCACTAAGAAATTTATTGTAGTTTTGCATATATAACAGAATTTGTGAAGCAATGGCTTACTAAACGAAGGAGATCAAAGACAGCACAGAGTCTGAAGGCAGAAAAAGTGTGCAAAATCTTGGTAAGTTACCCTAATCAGCATTAAATGTAAATTATGTATTACGTACAATGATAGTGGCATATGAAGTAAGTGTAAATTGTATATTACGTAAAAAAATTATTAAACATTTATACATGCAGCGCCCCTTAAAGATATGATAAATGATAGAGGCGTATGGCTCAAGTGTAAATCGAATATTAAGTAAAATGATAACGGCATATGGCTTAAGTGTAACTTGTATATTATATATTGGCCCTTCACTATGGAACCAACTCCCTTCATCAACCCGTTCTTTGATGCTATCTGGGGGCCAGGTTCTTCTTTTCGTTGTCTTAAGACCACTCTTTTCGCTCGGAGTCTTTCGCACTGGGAGCGCCTCTGATTGGTGTTCACTGTGAGAGGCGCTTTATAAATTTATAAATACAATACAATACAATACAATACAATAATGACAACGACATATGGTGCATGCAGTTAAACTGACGTTTGTAGACACAACAATGCTAAGTTACGCTAAGAGCATATTAATAACGAACAGAAATGTCATGAAGTCCTTCATGCAGTCACTTTTGCTCTTACGCTAATTTGACTCATTTGCTTTTGGTAGGTGGCGCTGATAAAATCCTAAAGGCTGCGTTATGAAGGTCGTAATAAACTGGACTAATTTCGCGCGAAATGAGTCCAGTATATTACCAGTCCTTTCATTTCGGTAAGTGGTGCTGTCAAACTCCTACACCGTTATGAAGGTCTGGTAATAAACTGAACTCATTTCGTAGGTCGCACTCAAAATGAGTCCAGTTTATTACCAGTCCTGTCATTTCGGTAGGTGGCGCTGCTAAGAACATGGCCGCCCGTCCATGTTGTTTACAAGAATAATTATACAAGAACTAGATCGCTAACCATCGCGTAGATTCAAATTTTCGAGGCCCGCGAGTTGATTTTTCAAATTATTTTCAACCAACTTAGGACGGACAAACACCTAGTTAGTATGGCATCCCCGACATACTATGCGCTAATTATTTAAGACAATTGCGCGCCGACAATTGCGTAACGCCAATATCAGAATGTACAGGCGACAATTGCGCGCGAACTCGCAATCAGATATCATCAAGTGGTTGGCGAAACCAATCTATCAAAAGTCAAAGTTATGCTACGGTGGGATGCAAGTTAAAAGAGATAAGTCTTAAGTTTAGACCTAATGACATCAAAGAACTGAATAGACCCAGTAGACCTGGGCTTCGAATTGAACTGGCAACCAGTGGCGGCGCTACCAAGGTTGTCTCGGTATAAGCTTAGGTCATTTGACCTGCCTGTTTTACTCTTGACCTGCCTTATCGACCTGTCACCTGCTACTACCTACTGCTGTGTAAAATTCTTTGGAATTTTTTAATATCTTCTTTACATATCGAACATCAGCAGCTATCCCATAAGATCACTAGTGCAATTATTAGAGGCTAAACAGACTTTTTTGCGTGATATCTAGTCAGTGGCGGCGCCAGACATCTTTTTGTAACCAGGGCAATGATACAAGTAACCAGTGCAGGGGCGATTTACGTCCCAAATAAATTGTCGGCAGGGCAAACATTCTGGCAGGGCAACGACCAGGGCAAAAGTCTTTTTACCAGGGCATTTGCCCGCTTGCCTGGTGCAGTGCCGCCACTGTATCTAGTGTGTCACTAGAAGCCTCTGATTGTAAACTCTAAAGTTGAAATGCTTAAGTATTCTTTGCCACCGTTGCGTCAGAAATTTGTGGAAATAAATAAATATCATATAATTGTGTCCTCGATTAGGCTACTTCGCGAAACTAACTTATTTAAATTGTTTACGAGTTGTAATTAATGTTATATACATTAGCAAAGAAATAAATAAATAACAGTGAGGCGCTGCAACATAAATTTGAATTGTTCCCTATTTTTGACCTACGCAATTGTCGGCGCGCAATTGCTGCGCGCAATTGCTCGATTGCCGCAATTGCTCCTGCGCGCAATTGTCGGGTCACCCCTAATTAGTATGTAATCTAATTATATATTTTAGCATTTGTGCCAAATGGAGTAATTACATACTTTATTTACCTCTAATTTTATTTAATGTTTCGATATAAAAGTACCTATCCATTATTCTGTGAAAAATATGACTTTATTATATGAATAAACAGGCGTGACAATTGTTTGGCGAATTGAACGCAATCAGATAGAATAAGCTCTAGAATGTGTTTGTCAAAACTAGGATCTATCAGGAAGGAAGCCTGGACGGGTCATTTTTCTCAGAATACCGTTAAGGCGTTGATGTTCCCAAAGACTACAGTGTCAAATCCCCACCAAACAGAGGAGGCATAACGTAGCCATGCGAGGATAGTAGCTCTAACAATGTCAATTTGACGTTCACTGTGGTACTCTTGACCGACCAAAACACGTAGCGCGAACATACTATTTTCGGGGTTTGCAGCATATTTTGTCCATGTGACCCCAAAGCCAATCTGATCAGAGATAGTGACATAAAATAACCATCTCCTGGACCCGCTCGATGCCAGGGATGAGATCAGGGAGGGCAATAGGTTTGGACCTCGGTCGTTTGACAACCATTTCTCTGGTCATATATCATGGTTTAATTTAAGATTGCTAATGGATGCCCATTGCCCACTTAGAGAAATGGTCAAGTTCAGAAAGAGTGCTGTCAATGCAAGAAGCAGGGACCAGCTAGCAAGTAGCTATCGTCGGCATATTTAGGGAGACGGTTTCTACTGTATTTAGAAATGGCTTTGACAATATCAGTAGGTCCAAGGCCAGAGCCTTGTAGTATACTGGCATTAATGGTACACAGGGGAGAGATTGCAGAAGGCAAGAAGTTCCTAACGACTATAGGCGGTATGGGAAGCGTCGTAAGTACCCCCCTCCACCATCGGGGTCTGCAGAAGCCGACGCAATTTTGAGCATTTGATACCAAATGGTGTGCATTTTTGGCTCTTGTTTGCCTCACAATTTTCAAAAGTTGGAGGGGACCGTCCCAACCTGTTCGAAAGTTGTTTACGACGCGTCCATGGCCGTCCCAACCTGTTCGAAAGTTGGGGGGACGCGTAGCACGGGTCCCATAGGGTGGTTGCGCCTATGGCTGCAACATTGAAGATTTCTTAAAAAATAGATCAAACTCAAGCATTAATTTCTTTGAGCTGCCGAATAACTCCCATGACCCTAACGCGACCTGCTGAAATTGTATAGCTGGCTGCGCCGTCACTGCTGGCAAACGAAAGCACTCGAGAACCGAAGACGGTCCTGATACGAGGCAAAACAATAGTCACTGTGTCCATTTATCTCCTGTGCTAAATCTATTAGTAAGGGGGGTGAGAATGGGGAGGGGGAAGATACAGACAGACATAGATAGATAGACAGATAGATGGATGGATGGATGGATGGATGGAGATGGATGGATGGATGGATGGATGGATGGGTGGGTGGGTAGGGGTTATAGGTAGGTAGGTAGGTAGGTAGGTAGGTAGGTAGGTAGGTAGGTAGGTAGGTAGGTAGGTAGGTAGGTAGGTAGGTAGGTAGGTAGGTAGGTAGGTAGGTGGGTAGGTAGGTAGGTAGGTAGGTAGGTAGGTAGGTAGGTAGGTAGGTAGGTAGGTAGGTAGGTAGGTAGGTAGGTAGGTAGGTAGGTAGGTAGGTAGGTAGGTTGATAGATAGATAGACAGACAGACAGACAGGCAGACAGACAGACAGACACAGATCGGTGGCCGATTTCAATGTAGTTCTTTGAGTTATAGCACAGACTTTAAACTAGATTCTTTGCTCGATATATAAGGAGTCAGTAGGACTATAGCGAATGGAGTATGAGTGGGGTATACTGATAGTTCAAGGGTTTTGTGAGACTTTGGCCAGAGAACTTTGAATCACTTGTAATTTGTGTAAATCCATCTTATTGCTCCCAATGAGAAGCAAATTGCATTTGACAAGTCCTCTGGAAACACATTAGCTAATGAAACTAAAAGACGCTTATGCATCTGAAATGATTCTGCTATGGTTTCTTAGGCCATCTGAAAGAGAACCGAGTTGCATATGGCCTCATCATGATATGAAAAAGAAATGAATTAAACATAAATGCATAAAAATATATAAACGATACGACCAGTTCACCCATGCAGTTAAACAGATTTGGACTTTGGAGCAGTCAAATTTGTGGAGCTGAAATCGAAATGTTACTGGCTTAAGTTTGACCGTCCATGAAATACCAGGTCATATGAACATCTGCTGGTGCCTTGTTGCATATACAGTAGGCCTATATATGTAATCGTAATTTATGTGCCTATATAATATTATGCACGTATGTATTTTTATTTTTTTTAATGCATAATTATTTATGTAGCCTATCAGGAAATTTACTATAGCGTCGTTTAGGTACCTCATAAAAGACATATAGCTAGTCATATAGGTAAGGTATTGTATTGTATTTGGCTAATAGGCAACGACTGACGGCCTATATTGAGGAGACGATCGTATTTATAAAACGCTTCAAGTTAAGAAATCATGTTCTACTGTAGCGACATCTGTACTGGTGGAAAAGAGTTACGCCTGTTGCGACTGGCGACGTCTGCCGAATAAGGGATGAATGAGCAAATAACCAGAAACCTTTGGAGTCCGTTGATAGGCTAAACGAAGCGTGTTGCTCTCTAACACGTGCAGCATGTTTTGAATTTATCGCTATTTCTTACCTTATATATATATATACATGTAGACATGAGAATCAGACATCGCGTACGTTTGGTGGATAGCTGCTTCCCTGTAAACGAAACGTTGAAACGTAGAAACCGTTTATGCAACACATCAGATCTAGTAACAAATCCAAATGGATCCTAACGATAGTCTGAGTGTCCAGACTAATTCAGACAGACAAGTATAGGCTGCATGGTCTACACGACGTGGCGCGCATTGAATTAACGGGCGCAAAACAACTCATTTGTTACCGTCTGTCTCTGAAGATGTTATCACAAAGCTTTAGCAAAAAGATGTGATACGCTGTGATATAGGCCTACTCCACATTCTAGTTTCGTTGGACTCAATGAACTGTCAACCTATAGGAAGAATGTTCACATTCCAGATAGAAGAGAAGCTTATTTCCTAATTCCTGTTCACTGCATGCCCTCTATCGCACCATTCTACAAACTGAGTGCTGTAGGCCTACGTCCTATATATACAACTGACCGTTCTAATCGCCCCTATCCATGGACGGATCAACTGTTGCGTGAGAAGACTGAAAACTTCTCATCTCTTCTTTATTCCTCTTGCGCATCTACTCATTATTACCCTTTTGTACTCTTCTGCGTCTTCCTTTCATTTTCTTCTGCTTATTTCTCCAGTGGTTTCGCTTCCTGGACTTCTTCTTTTCCTTCCTCCCTTTTCCTTTCCATTCCCCTTCTTCTTCCTCTACTTCCTCTTCGTCTTCTTCATCGTCCTCCTCTTCCTCCTCTTTCTCCTCATCTTCCTTCTCTACTATTCTTCTTCTTCTTCCTCCTCCTCCTCCTCCTCCTCCTCCTCCTCCTCCTCCTCCTCCTCCTCCTCCTCCTCCTCCTCCTCCAATTCTTCCGTCTTTCTCTTCTCATATCTTTCCTCTTCCAATAATTGTTCTTCTTCTTCTTCTCTCTCTTCGTAGCTTATGAAAGCAGATTACTTAACATTAGGCGTATACTGTCCCTGCATTATTATTATATCCTACACGGACTGAGATTTGCATAGAGCTTGGCACTTTATTTAGAGACATGTTGCGCAGTTAATTGATCATAATGGGTTAAACAAGCTAGATCAGTCATGGTTAGGCAAAATTGAAAAAAAACATCACTGGTCGTTAGGTAGCATAATACCATGAAGCATACTTTTATACAGTGTTAAAGAACCTGCAAACAGTGCAAGACAGCTGTAACCCTGGGATGATATGACATGGCGAAAACCTCCTTCGTCCTTTCTACACGTTGGCCAGGTTTTACAGCGTAGATGAGTCAATGCTTTCGGTAGAGGTCAGTGGCGTAGCTATGATTTTGCCATAGGAGTGCGTAATGCGAAGCAGTAGTCAGCAGAAACGATACATTCATAGGTGATCTTATAGAGGCTAGAGCGATCTCCGGAGGTATAGAATTTAAGACAATCATCGAATGTGCCATGTAGCCATTAAAGTCAGTGCTCTATATATCCACGTGACTGCAATTGTAGTTCGGTTTGTCGCTTACAACGTCTTCAACATGGCACCTACCAGCAACAACTAGTACCTTGGACTTCGTTCAACTGTAAGTAGAATTTCCAGTTTATTACTATGTCAACTTTAACTAAATATTTTAAAAATCGAGTAATATTATTATCTGCATTATTATTATTATTAATATTGTTATTGGGGGTGCTAGATGGTGTAGTGGTTAGTGCCCTGGACTTTCAATTCAGCGGTTGAGGTGTGAATCCCTGCCAGGCCAAAAATTTGGGTCGAGATTTCTGGTCCATGTGCACCCCTATGATCAATATCTGCTATAAGGAGTACACTGACAATACACTGTTGGTGGGAAGATGAGATGGTGAGGTAAAAGACTGGTCATCCACCCTCATATGCTGAGAAAATGATGTTGCTAAACTTCATGCCAATGACGGCCTCAGGGCTAGTTTAATGGAGTGCTATGCTTCTTCTGTTGCTAAATATTACTTTATTATTTTTAGTATTAGTATAAGTATTATTATAAAGAGTTCCTGTTATCTTGTTACTAAACCAGACTAGTTTTTGTTTTGTTCTGATGCATGCATATGATATGGTGCATATTAATTAGCATAAGAAATTATGCGATACATGTAATAATTGACTTAGCTTTTTCAGTTTGACGGTCAAGTATCTGTTATTAATCGTATGATTTATTATGAATGGTGGACTCAATTAGCTGGAACTGTTTTCTTCTTCCAGTACCCATTTTGTGATAGTTTTACGACCAGTTTGTGTACTACAGTTAATGTGATCTACTATGTATGTGAAATAAATAAATCACTAAATTATTATTATTATTAATGTTATTTTGCTCCAAAGTAAATACGATCCCTCAGGGACTTCTACTTTATTTATAAACACAGATTTGTCAGGAATGGGACCTATTCGTGAAGGTCCAAGTTGGTAAATGTACCCCTAAAGGCCACAGTGTTGAAATGCTGAATCGTCAGTGAAAGGCGTTGAAATAAAAAGGTCGTTTATTAATTTTCTTTTTTTTACCTGAGGTAGATATGATCCCTCAGGTGATCAAACCTCTACTCTCCATGTTACAATGCGAAACCCCTAAACAATCAATTAATTATCATTCATATTATTATTACTATTATTATTATTATTATTATTATTACGCTTATAGTAGTTATTTATAGTTGTCTGAGCAGTGTTTGCTACTGATGAGTTTTTTCCCTGAATAATGCTTAATATAATTTTGCAGTATACAGTGCTTTTGCTTAAAATTTCTGTACTTAGTGTTTTTATCCAAATATACATAATGACATTTAACATCTTTTAGGCCAGCACAGAGAACACCTTTGGTTAGTTTCTCTCACAGCAGAGCTATACAAATTTATTATTAAATGTGCAGTTACAAAATCATTAAAATTTTACCACCTTATGATGTGTAGTACTATGTAATGTACATGAAACATGTTGTAGATATGCCTATTTATTGCAAAAGCGTTATAGAAGTTCTGTAATTCGACTGAATGATGCAATTTTCTTTGTAGGAGTTGATGCAGTTGTTCGACCTCTTGAGAAAGACGATGGCCTCTTGTTCTACCAATTGACGGTCAAAAACATCTACCGTTACATTTTGGACACTCCTGGTAAGTATCTCACCATATTATTATTAGTATTGACAGCATTTTTAACGTCATTGTTAATATTATGCATTTATTGACCCAAGAAATACCAACATTTTTTGCACCCACTGACTACCTGTGGAGACCCCATTTCATTTATCACTGTGATGCGTGAATGAAAGTCAATTTTTTAAAATTTTGTTTCCTCTCAAGTACGGATAGCTTCTGTTCACATTTTTTATCTTAAAGCCTGTCCTGTCCTATTATTCTGTGTCCTGGAATAATGCAGGACAACGCATACCACTTTAGCGGCTTACGAACAGTATGAAAACAAGTATAGTATTGTCTCAAACTGCAAACAGGGAGTACAGTTTTTGCATCCCTTAGCATCCTAACTCAGGCAGAAATTTCTTACAATTCTTTATTGTATTGTATTGTATATTGTATTAAAATATTTATAAAGCACCTCTAGTAGGATGTACCGTTGAGCAGTGCTCCCAGTGCGCAAGGCCACGAGAGAAGAAATAGTTTTGAGAAGCAAAGAAGAAGGGGTTACCAGCTAGAATTTGAAAGCGAGTAGAATGTTGCCTAGCAGAGTCAGATGTTCTTGAGACAACTCTTGCACCAGACCAAGTCTGGCAAGACGTTGTCACAGACAACGTTTCTACCTGAACCTTGCAAGTGTTGTACAAGGTCAAAAACCACAGGTTCTTTTTGGGTTTGCTCTCTTTCTTGACCTTTTGTCTCCTAGTGTAAAATTTCCAGATGATAAACCTATGATGTGTTGCTGTAAGTGGCTTAATTTTTTCAAACAGCATTTCATATTTACATATTTGTAACAATTTCTATTAGGCAAATTTAGTTCCTATAATTAGCCTCTTCATTTGGGGTCAAAATGACCCCAGTGGTAGTCAGTGTTGCAAATCGCTATGAGCGCCATCTGGTGAGATAAAATGGTAAAAAATATAGAATCTTACAAAGAATGGCTGTACTTACAAGGTAAAAAAATCAACAATTCTTCATGTTTTGTGGGAGTAGTGAGGAACCGAAAATCGTTTGGGGTCATTTTGACCCCTTTGGAAGTTCCAGGGTTAAGCTCCACTATCTTATAACCAAGTGTTTATTGATGGCAATGATCAATTGTTTGTGAAAGTCTTTCTAAAAGTCCATAAACAGTTAGCATCTCAGGCCAGGGAAGGCACGACTTTTACTCCCCAAGTTACAAGGTGAGCTCCCTAATCAGTTGGCTACAATTATATCTCCTTATGCTCTGGTTTTATCGAGAGGCATTGCAATAATTGAAATACTAGCACAATGCTTATAGACTGTCAATGTTGTCTGAACTGAAATAATTTAATGCTTCTATTGATTGTTTATAATTTTCTAGAAGAGTACTATTAAACATCACCCTAGCCACACAATGACCTAGATTTTAGGGGCCCTGTTGCAAGTGCTGTGTAGGGGCAACTGCAGAGTATGCTTATTCTTTAATATTAGTATGATAAGAATTATTTATTTTTATTCTTATAGCTCCACTACATTGTATGTGTAGCTGTAATATTGAAACTAAGTTCATATAAAATCCACGTAATATCGAAATCCACACTTAATTGTTTTTAGTAACTTCTGTCAGACAAGTCATCAAATTGGTGGTGCACCAAAACCAAGCCTTAATAAGACCAGTATCCAGAAAATCATTCCACTATAACAGAGAGAAAGCCTTGGGTTGAGATGGAAAATCTGATAAATCTTTTCCTTGTTGAAGGTTGCGCATTTGCATATAGCTTTATTGCTACACCTACGTGTATATGGTGCTTAATTCTCATTTGTAGTGCCAGTGTTGGGAAACTATGTGATGATATTTTATGGTTAATTGTGACTTTTCTGTTTCAGTGCACTCGCATATCCTGGAACCAGTGTGATTATAGAATTTGTTCAGTGGTAAATAGAATTTTCTGTCTATTGCTATCTGAACTTTAACTTATGATTCTTTACAATTAAGTTTCTCCTTATGCTCTGATATTATCTAGTAACTGTGTAATAATTCTATGATAAACAGCTCAAGTTCTTTAGACAAAAATATCTAATGTTGATATTAATCTTCGATAATACAATTGTTTAGAGAAGATTGTGATTAGACATCGCAGTACCTACAAATTAGCATAATTTCAGTGGCATGGCTTGTAGGTTAACTGCAGAATATTTATATCTTTATTTGTACGACCAGAATTATATGGTTTTTATTCATATAGTGACATGATACTATATATGTGAGCAACTAAACATGTGTAGACTGTAGACCTCCACATAGCGTCAAAGTAAAACATGTCATTGTATTTAGTAACTTCTATCGTGTCAGTGTCTAATGGACAAGGCAAAAACTGAAGGCACTCTAAAACTAAGCAGGTCAATATCTAGAGATAAGGTCAATATCTAGATCAGTCCAATCAATTTTATGGTGGTGATGTAGATCCTGCAAACACTAGTCAACAGATTTTGATTAGACATCACGATAGCTAAAAATTGCATAATTTCAGAGGCCCACAGAGCATGGCTAGTATGTTTACTGTAGAAAATTTATATATTTATTAATACGACCAGTATTATATGATTTTTATTCATATTGTGACATGTTACTATGTGTGTAGCAGTTAGCAACTAAACACTTGTAGAACTCCATATAGCATCAAAGTCAAACATGTAATTGTCACTGTATTTAGTAACTTCCATTGTGTTGGTGTCTAATGGACAAGGCATAAACTGAAGGCACTCTAAAACCAAGCTGGTCAATATCTAGAGATAAGGTCAATATCTAGAGATAAGGTCTATTGCTATCTGAACTTTAACTTATGATTCTTTGCATTTAAGTTTCTCCTTACGCTCTGGTTTTATCTAACAACTGTGTAATAATTCTGTGATAGATGCTGTTTAAACAGAAATATGTAATGTTGCCATTAATCTTCGATAATACAATTGGGTTACAGAAGATTTTGATTAGACATGACAATAGCTACAAAATGGCATAATTTCAGAGGCCCATAGAGCATGGCTTGTATGTTTACTGCAGAATATTTATATCTTTATTAGTACGACCAGCATTATATGATTCTTATTCATATTGTGACATGAAACTATGTGTAGCTGTTAGCAACTAAACACATGTAGACCTCCATGTAGCGTCAAAGTCATACGTGTAATTCTCGTTGTATTTAGTAACTTCTATCATACCTGTGTCTAATGGACAGGACATAAAGTGAAGGCGCTCTAAAAGCGAGCAGATCATTACCTAGAGATAAGGTCAATATCTAGAAGATCAGTCCAATCAATTTTATGGTGGTGATATAGATCCTGCAAACACTAATCAACAGATTTTGATTAGACATCACGATAGCTACAAAATGGCATAATTTCAGAGGCCCATAGAGCATGGCTTGTATGTTTACTGCAGAATATTTATATCTTTATTAGTACGACCAGCATTATATGATTTTTATCGATAGTGTGACATGGTACTATGTGTGTAGCTGTTAGCAGCTAAACACTCGTAGAACTCCATATAGCGTCAAAGTCAAACATGTCATTGTATTTAGTAACTTCCATCGTGCCGGTGTCAAATGGACAAGGCATAAACTGAAGGCACTCTAAAACCAAGCAGGTCAATATCTAGAGATAAGGTCAATAGTATATGATCAGTCCAATCAATTTTATGGTGGTGATATAGATCCTGCAAACACTAGTCACACGTACAACCACACAGGGTATCCAAATCCAACATGTAATTGTCATTGCATTTAATAACTTGTGCTGGTGCCTAATGCTTGAGGAAGGCATCAACCGATGGTGCTCTGAAGCCAAGATCATATTCAGAAGATCAGTACACTGAGACAGTTTATAATGGCAATGAAAAGCCTATATTTAGAGTGCCATTGGTTAATGCCTTATGCAATAGACATTGGCAAGGTAGAAGTTACCAAATACACATTGGACTTTGACACAAAGTGGTCTGCTTTTTCAATATTAAAGTTTAATATGCTTACGGATTCCAATAGTGTTATGTTGAATGTTGGGAAAGGGCTATAGCGATAATGTTCTTTGATTAATTGTGCTATTGGTTTTTTCTGTTGCAGCGCACTTCAGCTCTTGGCACAAAAAGTACAAGATCAAAGAGACGGAATTTTCTATCTGCTGTCCAAGTCTCCTGTCAGACTTCAGACAATGATGATATTGTTTCACGATATAAACTATTTACACTGCCCTGTTTCGCACATTGTGACAATTCTTTAATATTATTCAGAGCTAAGCATATAACTCGTCTATTTCAGCTTGCCTGCACATAATTTGATTTCTGGTTTTCTGCATTGTCAGATTTTAACCTAACTTGTCAGATCTTTACCTTGCTTCTTGAATGGATAATGACTGACTTGAATTGTTTCTTTATTGCATTATGATAATGGCGCTATAGAATTCTTTAGATTAGATTGAATGGCTTTACATCATGCTATATTGTTCATTGGCATGAACTTTGTATTGTTTCTCTCTAGAAAGTCTGACTTATATTGTTGCTTTATTGCATTATGATAATGGCGCTATAGAATTCTTTAGATTAGATTGAATGGCTTTACATCATGCTATTTTGTTCATTGGCATGAACTTTGTATTGTTTTCTCTCTAGAAAGTCTGACTTATATTGTTGTTTTATTGCATTATGATAATGGCGCTATAGAATTCTAGATTAGATTGAATGGCTTTACATTTGGCTTTTCTCTGTTTAGCCGTGGCTGGGCTGGGAGCGCCTCTGAGTAGGTTCCTTGAAGGGGCGCTATATAAATGCTCGGAATGAATGAATGAATCATGCTAAATTGTTCATTGGCATGAACTTTGTATTGTTTCTCTCTAGAAAGTCTGACTTATATTGTTGCTTTATTGCATTATGATAATGGCGCTATAGAATTCTTTAGATTAGATTGAATGGCTTTACATCATGCTATTTTGTTCATTGGCATGAACTTTGTATTGTTTTCTCTCTAGAAAGTCTGACTTATATTGTTGTTTTATTGCATTATGATAATGGCACTATAGAATTCTTTAGATTAGATTGAATGGCTTTACATCATGCTAAATTGTTCATTGGCATGAACTTTGTATTGTTTTCTCTCTAGAAAGTCTGACTTATATTGTTGTTTTATTGCATTATGATAATGGCACTATAGAATTCTTTAGATTAGATTGAATGGCTTTACATCATGCTAAATTGTTCATTGGCATGAACTTTGTATTGTTTTCTCTCTAGAAAGTCTGACTTATATTGTTGTTTTATTGCATTATGATAATGATACTATAGAATTCTTTAGATTAGATTGAATGGCTTTACATCATGCTAAATTGTTCATTGGCATGAACTTTGTATTGTTTTCTCTCTAGAAAGTCTGACTTATATTGTTGTTTTATTGCATTATGATAATGGCGCTATAGAATTCTTTAGATTAGATTGAATGGCTGGCTGGAGCGCCTCTGAGTAGGTTCCTTGAAGGGGCGCTATATAAATGCTCGGAATGAATGAATGAATCATGCTAAATTGTTCATTGGCATGAACTTTGTATTGTTTTCTTTCTTCTTTCTAGAAAGGTCAGCCAGTTTTATAGTTAATATTACTAGAGGTTGTGATATTTAAAATGTGCTGATTCAGGTGATGTGCTTTATTTTCACATGTACTTCAATGTGAATTTTAAATTCAGTTGCTCACTAGTCTTGTTTAAAATAAAGACTTTATGAAATAATGCACTTGTGATCAATTAAATGACAAGGCATGCATTGAGAGTGAAGCGTTACTTTGTCCACGGGAATCTGCATTATGATAATCTACAATGAATTACATGCAGTATGCAGGCACTTTTGATTTTTCTTGATGTGAAGATTTTCTGGTGTTAGTCCAAACCTTCGTTTGTAACATGTGTAATGTTGTCCAAAACGCGTGATTATGAGCTTATCGGGTTTTTCAATTAATTCATTGTCTGTTTAGTGTAGCCTACTGTATTAGCATGTTACTGAAGGTTTGGAGCAGTAAGAATAAGGGAAATAACCTTGAATAAATGGTAACGGTAATTCTTTGTAAAATAAGTCAAATTAGCCGTTAGCAACCGGGGTGAAATTTAGGTAAATATATCGTTAATAGAAGGGGATTCACCGTAAATACAGAACAAATAAACCGTCAATTGAAGGTGATTCGCCGTTAAAAAACAGGAATTAACCGTTAGTTGAAGGCCATTTACCGTAAGATAACGGTAAATCGCCGTGAAACCTCCGTTACAAAACAGGCATACATCGTTAAAATACGCTGAATTGCCGTATAAAATACGGAGAATCGCCGTAAAAAGACGAAAAATCACCGTTAAATTAAAACGGGTCGGCCGTAAATGAGATAACGGGCGACCGTTAAATAACGGTGAAAGGCATGGCAACCGAGTTGCCAGGCCTTTCACCGTTATTGTATAATTGGAAATAACGGTTGGGAGGCAATTTGCTGCTGCTGCTGCTGCAGTGCGGATCACTTGTATACGAAGACAATGTATCTCTATAGTTACAGGAAACTGCGTCTCATTGTACATAATTACACAGAGATCAGCCGAATGTTTTACAAATGCAGATAATTTCATGCATACGTTGGTGCATACACTGTACCTGCACACTCAGAGGGAAAGCGAGAATGCATGTCACAAAGCGTATGCATATTGGGCGGAAACAGTTGAGAGTTGGGATGCGTGTAATGTATGCAGTTTCACACAGACTGAATCTTCATATTGATCAACAGCTAGACATATATACATTGACAGTAAATGCAATGTCGACATGTTTTATCAATAAAACGTTTATATAGTTATAACTGAAAAGCTATCAGTGCATTTTAGCGTCTCAAAAACGTGCCTATTAGACCGAGTATATGCCTATATGTATACACGTATATGCAAACTCAAGTAATACAGGACCGTTATCGTAATCGTAATCGTAAATTTATATAGCGCCACTTCAAGATAAACTCCTCAGAGGCGCTCCCGACCTGACAACACCAAACAAGGGTCCGTCCATAAATGACGTCACGCACCTAGGGGTGGGGGTCGGAAATTTGTGACGATGTGTGACATGGGGGTGGGGGTAGGAGAAATGTGACGTCACATGAGGTCTATGTAATTAAATTTAACAAATAACAACTATTTAATTTTAATAATAATAGCACTAATTTTGATAATTAAATTTTCAGTAATTTTTTGATTATTTTAATGTATACGGGCACCATTATTAATAATTTTCTAATTATTTCAATATTTGGTCACCATTAGATTTTAAAATACGAATGCTCTCCCTAATTGTTCCATGAAGGAGCATTTTGCTTCGTCATGCATATTTCAAATTTTAGGGGGCGGGCGGGTCAGATTTGTGACGTCATTTTCAAGGGGATGTTACTTTTTGTAACGAAGTGTGACGATCCTCAGAGGGGGGTTCAAAATCGGCCAAAATTGCGTGACGTCATTTATGGACGGCCCCCAACCAAAATCAAAAAGAATGGTTTTCAAACGCTTGACCCTATAGTGATGTTTAATTTTTCAACTCCTAATCGAAATTCGCCTATAGATTCTCTTTTGAAGATTCTCGTTGGGTCAGTAACATATCCACTTGAGGTCATGCAGGGCCTTTAAGCATGACTTTGTCTCTGCAAGTTGGTGTGCACGACACTGCATGCAAACACTCATCATCATTCTTCGATTGCAAACAGTCTGACAGACTATATGTCTACGACGCACAGTATATGTTTCATCATTATAACATGGAGCTAATGAACAATTGCTAATATCAAACAAATAAGCCGTATTCAACAATTAACTTCAAGCACGATATTGGCTTCTGACTTATAACAACGGTAAACGTATAGCAGTGCAACACGACACATCAAGACATAGAGCACTTGCGATCAGATGGATGCAGTTAACTTTTAATTGAAAACTAAGCATGCAATAAATGCTTCAATTACATAAGTAAATATAAGTTAGATCTATATGCCCTATAGACCAAACGGCGGAATGACTTAAGTCTAATCATTATGGTTATTGTTTGTGTTGCGTGCCTGACTGAGATCCGAATGACTATCAAACAGAAAACAGAAAATGCGGACGACTGACTGTCTCGATTTGCACTTGACAGCACATATAATAAATACAACGTATAATCATAATTTTATATATATATGTGTTATATATATATATATATATATATATATCTGTCGTAGATTGTTCACTAAGCGTTTGACCAACTACCGTTGTTTAACCCTGACTATATATCGCATGCACGATAAGGTAAAGACTTCACAACGATAGGCAAACATGTTTGTAGCTCTCCATTAAAACCAGACACACCGTCTCCATCGCCGTCTCTCGTCAGTCTGTCATCTCTGAAGTTTCCGTCAGTCATGACAGTCATGTCACCACGCACGCGCACTGGTTCCTTACCTCGCATACTGGATCCTTGCCTAGCATACTCGTTCCTTGCCTCGCATACTGGTACCTTGCCTCGCGTACTCGTTCCTTGCCTCGCATACTGGTTCCTTGCCTCGCATACGTGGTTCCTTGCCTCGCATACTGGTTCCTTGCTTCGCATACTGGTTTCTTGCCTCGTGTACTCGTTCCTTGCCTCGCATACTGGTTCGCTTGCCTCGCATACTGGTTCCTTGCCTCGCATACTGGTTCCTTGCTTCGCAAACCGGTTCCTTGCCTCTTGTGCCTATAGTTAGTCGTTAGGTCTCTCGCTTATTCACATGATCAGTCACTGGCTCAATGACTCAGTGGCTCATTTACTTAATCGCTCATTTAAACACTCAACTCACTCACTGTTAGCAAAATGATAGGAGTTGAAAAGAAAGAATTTCAGAAGTCAACCTAACGTCTGTGATAACATTGCATCTGTTAAAACATAGCAGTAATATTATATTGTAATGTAAACTTACAACCCTGCAATTATATTAAAATTTTTACGATTTTATATTTGTCATAAAATTATGCATTGATCTGATCTGATTAGCTAAAGGAATGCGATTCAACTACAGACTTCAAATGCGTTGCTTTTCTTTTACGACATCACAAACTACGATCGTCATTAATTAGTTGTCTTAAATCGAAATTCTGACATTTATGTTATAAATCGACATTTAGATCTGAAACAATTTCGAACTTGACAGAACTACTGCTAAAGCACTTGAAAACGTTCTATACATAATTACATATACATATATATATCCAGAATCTTAGCATCGTTGACTCGTGGGTAAAAAAATGCGTTACCACGGAGACGACCTTCTTTTGCCCTTAGTGCACATGGTCTCAGTCTAATAAGGAAGTCCGCACCATAGAGCTTGATTTTGAACCTAGACGGGGTAATCGGCCAGTACCGGAAATCCGTTAGCATCAATTACCCAGAAGGCTTTGTCCTGTCCGCCATTGCAGTACCCATAGTTCCGTTCGACCAATGACGGACTGGCAGGCTCGTTGTCGCAATCGGTGAAATGCACTCGCAGACTCGTCGTTGTCGATGATTTGATGATGTCGTCGTTGGTGGCGTCGTTGTAGCGATCGAGATCCGAGTAGGAGTAGCGAGACAGTCGCTGGTAGTCGCTGATCTTGCATCCGCTGTGAAACGACTTCATTCCGGGCAGCGTTCGATCGAGCAGACCGTTTCTCGATGCCTCGTCCGCCATCTTGTTTTCGTTGAGAGGTAATCGTCTGACGTTGACGGTCGATGACGTCAGTCTGTTCATGGCACGACAGGCGCTCTCTGCTGCTGCTGCTGCTGCTGCTGCTGTTTATACACCACAGACCATTTATCATCATCCGTCATACCTTTATATGCATGTATTGTAAATGAACAAGCGAGGAAGAAGGTAGGCAAATAAGTTGATAAGTATGTAAATAAGTGAGTGAGCCATCATGCAAGTAAGCAAGGTATACTAGCAGGTAATATACGTACATACATACATGCAACATACACACATATATGCATACATACATACATACATATTCATTCATTACAGAGCATTTATATACATACTAAAGAAAGAAAAGATTCAGGAACTTGTCGAACCCTGCCATACGGAGCTTAAGCGCAGGTGCATACGTAGTTACATACATACCTACATACATACATGCATACTGGGCGGCATGCAAGATGGATACATGCATATATATATATACATCGATCTAGTCGCCCCAGAATACAGGAAGGCATACATAGCTACTTACATACATACATACATACATACATACATACATACATACATACATACATACATACATACATACATACATACATACATACATTCACGCATGCATGCATACATAGTTACATGCACACACACATACACACATACATGCATATGCATAGCATTGCATACACACACACATGCATACACACACACATGCGTCAAAATTTCTGTACGTATTCATACGAGCACTTACAATGATGGCTCTGAAGTACCTTTCAAAGCTCTTCGCTCGTTAGCCTAACTATGTGAACTAAGAACAATAGATGTATTGTTGAGCAAACAGCATATAGACAAAAGCTGGAAAAGCTGAGACCACCGTGCTATCGTCGTGCACAATATACGTGAGATTATAGGTATGACAACAGGACAACGAGAGAGTTTCGATAATGGTTGTTTCCCCACTATTGTTCTTCTGAACATCAATGAATATTTATACATTATGCTAATCTAAGGTATTCGCCAACGATGAAATAAACGAAACCATAGAATAGGCTATTTTGAATTACATACAATTATGAGTAGAATATACATATACATGCGTATGAATATGCATATATATACAATTGTTGGCCTCCCTACAGTTCGCCTCTCCCCTCTGCAATCGGTTCTTAATGCAGCTGCCAGACTTATTGACCGTCTCCCGCGATTCTCCCATATCTCTACATTCATGTGTGAACAGGTATACATTAGCTTCCTCTTATTGCACGCATTCAGTTAAAGGTACTTATCCTCATTTATCGATCCTACCCGAGTCTTGCCCCTAAATACGTCTGTGACTCTATTTGTCGGCCTACCTCGACTGCATGCTTCCCTTCGCCCGCTCCGCTCTTCGGATCGACTTCACGTTTTTGCGAGAACGGCCATAGCCCAAGTCCGTGCCTTTGTCTGCATTGGCCCTTCGCTGTGGAATCAACTTCCCCTTAGTTCGCACCACCATACTATCCGGTGGTCCTGCTACATCTTTTCGCTACCTTAAAACTTGTCTTTATTCTTGGAAACTTTTGCACTGGGAGGGCCTCTGATTGGTGTGCACTGCGAGAGACGCTTTATAAATCTGTACATGCAATACAATATAATACTAAACGAATATCTATATAACACTGGGCAACAACAAACTTTTTTGGCTACGAAGAACTTTAGAACTGTTCTTAGCTAAATTCTAGGCGCTGATTTCAAATATCAAATCGAAATTTGTCTAGCACGTCAGGTTTTCAGGTACGCATAAGTGAGGTTCTACACAATTGCGAATTCTCAACTCATACTATCGGCAAAAGGAAAGTATATTAAAAATTGATGAGGAATTTGATTTTGAGCTTGTTCTTAGCTGTAGTTTAGACGCTCATTTTAAATATGAAATCGAAATTTTGCTAGTACGTCAGATTTTTAAGGTATGCATCAGTTAAGTTCTATACAATTGCGAATTAATGCAGGACATTTGCAGTATGAAATATGTCGCCATAAAATTATGTTAAAGCCGTTACTTTTCAAACAAACAAAAAGAACATAAAACAGACCTGTTGATGAACAATTACGTCTTTCTCAACTCACATTATAAGTGAAAGCAAAGTGTTAAAAACTGTGTAATCTATATGCTTTTGCTTTTGTAAGGCACATCCGTCTCTCGTTGCAAGAATCAACAATAGTCTCTCATCATAATATGGCTTATAACTTCCTCTGATATCCGCTTTCCATCACCTTTATATTCTGATGAAACTTTTCCCATTCTCATCGCTGACATCCTCCAGATTGGGTGGAAAGTGTAGAAATGCCACATCAGTGACATCCTAGCACCCAACAACTCATATGCCCTCGGAATTTCTCTACGAGCTCAGCATGATTCACTGCTCCTTCAATACTAGACCAATCAAATGCTTCCCATGTTCGTATCCCAGCTCATCCATGAGACCATCAACATTAGCACAGAAACAAATGCCACCTTTCATTTGGTAACAGGAAGCCAGATTGGTATGACGATTAAGAAAAACACAAATAATTTTTTTTGTCTTTCTGTAACAGATTCCATTGCTTGAGTCTTGAACCTAACACATCTGCTTTCCACTTTGATAATGACAAGTCTCTCACGAGTCAAATTGGTGACGATCTTCTTCAGCCATTTGAGGCTTATACGACTCATCCAGAACAGATCAGCTGCAGAACTTAATTATAACTTCAAAACTGGACGTTAGAATTCGGATTTGGAATCAGCATGTCAAATTGAGTTAGTAGAACAGGTGTTGGAATCCAAGTAGCAGTGCGTTTGTCGGGCGCTAAATTAAAGAAAAGATATGATTATTATTATTATTATGTACACATATACCTATACAAATACATTATACATATACACATATACCTATACATATACACATATATACTGTATATATATACATATCCATACTGTATATATACATACATATATATGCATATATATATATACTGTATATACATATGCACATATAATTATACTGTATATATATACACATATAATTATATGGTGCAGAGTGTTAACCTGTTGTCGTGTTTCTATCGTTGTCGTTGTGTCCTGCTCCTCCTGCTTCGTCGCTTTCGATGCTTTCGACGGAACAGCGGTCGGTGTTGTTCTGGTCCTTTATGAAAACAACCACAGGTTTCGACAGCATCACGGCCATCTGTCGACAGACAAACAAACCCAACCACATTACACATCAACCGACGACCAACGAAACGACATCTAGCGATCATCAGACATTGTTTACACTGCATGACCCTGATCGCCAGTTATCTAATGACGATGGGGTCTGTCGCCAGAGACCCTCGGTGTCATCATTACGAAGAGGGGGACGAGTTCTGCCGATAGAGGCGCCACGTGTACTGCTATTGTGAAGGAAGCGAATTGGCGAATGATGCTAAGAACGTCTTGGATTTCGGATTCGTCACGGAGGTGGAGAAAGAAGCTCTCTGTGTGTCAGATATAAATGCTTGCTCAGAGAATCGTCGTTAATCGAAAGCTATTCCAACATGCGATGCCTGACCAGTCAATCGCATGACCTCATTTAGGATATTGACTTCTGTGCGGCCGATTTGTTTAATTAGCGAGACGCCATACAAAGAAGAATTTCTGTGGCAAATATAGATGAAAACGAAATTGTCAGTCAGCAAGACCACTGCAAAACTATAGAAATAAAATAAACGGACATAGGTCTACATACATGTTGCTCACATCGGCAATGTTTATGTATATGCAATAATGTTACACTGCAGAAGACAATGCATGCAAAAGTATACGTACAATATATACATAAGACTTACACATATATTGACGTACATAGACCTAAAATTGGATTGTTTTAATTTTCTTAGTTTGTCGTCTTTTCAGCGGCCACTTTCTGTTCGCGACGTTTATTAAGTTAAAACTATCATGGCGTAGGCTATATATGTAGAAATCTTTTTAGCACCGTTGAGAATGGTCTCTCGCCTGGGCTGAACTTCTGCGGCTCTGCCCGTCTTGCTCCTGTCTGCTTGTCTGTCTAGAAGTTTGAAATCTATCTACTACATCCCAGTCAGTCAGTCAGTCAGTCAGTCAGTCAGCCAGTCAGTCAGTCAGTGTCAGTCAGTCAGTCAGTCAGTCAGTCAGCCAGCAAGCTAGTCAGTCAGTCAGTCAGTAAGTAAGTAAGTCAGTCAGTCAGTCAGCCAATCAATCTGTCAATCAATCGTACATAGCCAGCCAGCCAGCCAGCCAGCCAGTCAGTGAGCCAGTCAGTCAGTCAAATAGTGCATGTAGGTCGACTGACTATCTGCATGTCTGTCTGCACACATGTCAGGCAGTAATGACGGTCTATTGTGGCTGATCGGCTGCCTGCCCGACATGCAGTACCGTGCAACCGTGCCAATAATGCGACGGTGCCATTGTGCAAACTGTCGACTGGTACCCTGTTCACATGCCAAGCCGAGTGTCACATTAATCCGCGTTCGACATCACAGACTGCACGGTGGATTATCTCGAGCAGACAATGATCTGGACGGATGTTCCTTCCTCTACTCCACGTCCTCCGCGTGTCCTTCCTTTGCTCCATGTCCTCTGTGACTCGTTCCAATTGTCATCATAGTCGCAATCTGTGCTGAATCGGTTGGCGGACATCATAGCCACCATTCTTCTTCCAACCTCCTCTGTTCAACGCATCCCACAGACTTGCACGTGGAACACGCAACGATCAAAACAACGCCAGTTTGTTTATAATTCATGGCTCAACCCTTTTTCCATGCATAACAGGCTTGTATTCAGATAGAACTGCATTGCCAGGAACCGCGATATCTATGGATAGATGTTCCCTCCTGCGCATAATATCATATGCAATCATTGCAAAGTAGATGGCGTGTTTGTTTATCAAGGTATGCATGTATATATATATATATCGACTGGTTCTATACTTGTCGTCGTCGATCACCGATTGCAACCAGCGCGGCACACGATCAACTGCATTCCTCAAATGTAATTGCAATGATAATGGCTAACAATGCGACTCGCACTCATTGTTTTCTGCTCCATCTCTTTTCGTATTCAATAGGAATAAATTCCGTCCACACTTCCGCCCTTCTCTTCTCGTCCTTCCGTCTGCGTCTGTTCGTCTCCCGTCGGTCTCTCTGTCCCTCCTTCTGTCCGGTCGTCTCTGCCGCCGTTTTGTCCTTTCTTCAGTTCGTCTCTTTCTCTTTTAGTCCGATATTCTATATAGGTTCAGTCTACTTTCTGTACTTTCTGTCAGTTTTTATATATATATATAAATATGTATACATATGTATATATATATATATATATACATATATATCCGTCTGTCCATCCGAATTTTTATCCGTTGGTCGTTCTTTCTGTCCGACTGTCCTTCTGTTCGTCCTTCCGTCTGTCTGTCCGCCAGTCCTTGTGTGTCGGACCGAAGGACGGACATAATTCTTTCGATATGTCCGTCATACAAGACGTCACAGAACTGTTTGTATACACATTGGCATACGTACGATCCTACACGCGTGAATACATGGACCCAAAGGCATATTCAAACATGTATACTATACATACGTGCATCAAGCATACATCCGTCTGTCTGTCTGATTGTCCGTCATTTGACACACATAGACTATAGCTTTAATATGACAAAGCTTCGGCCACCAAAAAGATACAATAATTTTAATGTCTAGTTACGCATCGTATACGTTCGCGTTCATCTTTATATTACATATATATATCCCTCCCTCTCTTCCCTCTGTCTGTCTCTGTCTGTCTGTCTCTATTTCTGTCTCTGTCTGTCTCTCTCTCTCTCTTTCACTGTCTGACTGTCCGTCCGTCTGTCTGTCTGTCTGTCTGTCTCTTTCTCTTCGCTTTCTCTCTCTGTCTCTCGCTCTCACTCTTTCTCTGTTTGTCTGTCTGTCTGTCTGTCTGTCTGTCTGTCTGTCTGTCTGTCTGTCTCTCTCTCTCTCTCTCTATATATATATATATATATATATATATATATATATATATATATATATATATATATATATATATATATCTCTGTCACTGAGTGTCTTGAGGATCTGCTGTTGGCGCTGTCTGTGTGTCGATGTTTTTTGACCCTATTGTCGTCGTCGTCGTCGTCTGACATTTGATGAGGAAGACGCCGCAAAAGTATATTTCGAGGTTTTCGGGTTTCACGGCGGTCAGTGTCGACGCTCTGCACTTCGTGTTGTTTGGCTCCAAATGAGATTTTCTGATCATCCTCTGTTGCCTCTTCGTCGTCGTCGTCGTCATCGTCGTCGTCGTTGTCGATATGTGCGCTCCTATCGATTTGTTTCACGCTACGTAGCTTCGTGTTTGGAAAGAACGGGCTAATCAAGCGCACAGAGAGAGATGGACCTATGGACATGCCTTTGTTGTCACGCCATTCCGCGAAAAGGCTCTGATCATATCAGTCACTAATGGAGAATAGAACCGTGTTCTGCCAATGTGAAGGATGATTAAGACTATACAGTGATCCAATTCAATCTGTATGGTTGCGTTGCGCAACCTGCAATCTCGTGCAGGTATACATTCTAAGGAATGTTACGTTCCGTGCAATATCAACGAATGCAGGCTAAAGTAGACCGCGCTATAGAAGTTCCTATTGTTACAGGTCGAGGAAAAAACGTTTGACGTTGTTTGGTTTGATGTTTTCAATCCGTTAATTGATCTCTGGATAGACTCAGCGGTACATCAAACGATAATCCACTAAGCGCATTAGAAACGAAGAAAACTTATTGTCCTACATCTCGTCGTTCAGTGCAATGTCTGAAATCACAGACATTTTCATCACTCGAGCACTGTTTGGCTGGCAACAGAACACGGTAAAGAAAAGTCGTTTACAGTCAGAAGTCCTGTCGGAAAGTTTATATGATTTTATCTCACATAACTTTGAAGACTAAGCACATGCAGGCGCTAATGTCCTGGGAAATGTAGCAAAGGCTGATTGCGTTTTGTCGACGGACTTTCTGACTACATGTATACCGGTACCGTTGTCTGTTCTTACAGTAATTATTACATTCGTTTATTGACACACAAAAACAGCTGACACACCGCAACTGATTACAGCAATAGTTCAAAAGAATAGTAAAGGCAGAGATCAGAATATATAACTAATTTTAACAGAAAGGTTCAAGAGATGGAATTAGTGTTCGTACCAATTTCCGGTAAAGGACACGAGGAATATAATTTCTATTGTCCTTACAGGGGAGTACATAATCATGAGGTCGGGACTGCATTGCAGCATTAGATCTATATATTGGCGTATGTTAATAGGTGGGAAAAGCTCCATCAGAACGTGTGAACTGTTCCATTGCACCGCAGATAGCAGCAACGTATCCTCAGATTTATTAGCCATGGTCTCCACATCAGGAATGTCCATAGACAGATAACAAGCCCGTCGAGCTCTGACAAGGACCTTCTCAAGCCTACACCGTTGTTCTGCATTGGTGAGACCCCGCGCAATACGCAGGTATGGCGTAAAACATTCTTGCGACTAATGTGGCCCGAACGACCTCTCGCATCACACGCTGGAAGTCCATGAAACCTGAGGATGCAGAGCAGCAGAGCGCATGAAGACAAAAAAGCCATTCCCATGCATTTGGCCAAGATATCAGCTACAGGTGTTGTAACTTTAGGGTTGGCTAGTACATCACTTAGTTGGAAAAGTACATTAGTTTTACAGTGTAACAAAGAGACCGACTGAAATTTTGGGTGTAATATTGTTGATTAATGCTGCGCTGCTTACTCATATAGTAAATGCCGCTAAGTGGCGCATTAGAAGCACAGTGTTATAGATGCAGAATTCATACACGATGCTGGTCATCAAAAGAACAGAACGAACATATCAGTTACGTTGATACATAAATTTATGTCAGGTATTTTTTTAGGAGACCGCAGATACTTCCAGAAATAACTGACCCGTCTTTGATCATAGGTCGATTCTGTATCTGAAACAACCTTTGAAAACTGCTCTTTTCGCCAAAGATGGACGACTTGGGGCTTCAGAGTAAATGTCTACGAAGTGGCGCTCTAAATAAATGAACGAATGAATGATTTATTGAATGAATGAAAGAATGATCGAATGAATAAACGAACGAATGACTTTGCCATTTAGGGAGTGACTGAATTAACCCAAGAGGTCTGGTTAACAGAGATTCGTGTTCTTGACTATTAAGTCTTAGACAATGACGGCAAAGAATTGGAGGAGGAGGAGAAATAATGAAGACCAATGACTATACAACAATAGGAAGAGACTTACTTAAATATTAGCAAATGAAGTCGATTTACCTCAGTAATTTTACGTCACTGGAAACGAAGACGAAAAGCATGACGATAACAATGATAATTATAATGATAATAACAATGATGATGAGGAGGAGCTGCATGATGATGATGATGATGATGATGAAGATGAAGATGATGATGATGATGATGATGATGATGATGATGATGATGAAGATGAAGATGAAGATGAAGATGATGATGATGATGATGATGATGATGATGATGATGATGAAGATAAAGATGAAGATAAAGATGAAGATAAAGATGAAGATGAAGATGATGATGATGATGATGATGATGATGATGATGATGATGATGATGATGATGATGATGATGATGATGATGATGACGAGGATGAAGGATGAGAAAGGAGCAACAGATAAAAGGCGCTATAGTAAATGTCTGAATAAAATTACATATATGTATGTCGTTTAATAATACATTATTGTATTGAGTCATACCTGGTTGATTTCCTGTCTACCTGCCTTCCATCTGTCGTCACGTTTCGGTGGATATGAGTTTAAACTCATTGGCGACAACTTATTTCTTGTTTCCTGTGATGGCAGATCAAAACCATCTGTGCTTGGTGCTGTAAAATCATCGTCAGTCTTCTTTCCATCTTTTCCAGATACCTTTCCGCCCGCTGCACCGTTTCCACATTTTCCACCACTGTATACCGTCTCCTGGCAAGCTGGTTCGCTTGCCTTCTGTCCCGTCTTCCAGCTGAGGACCTTCTCTTTGCCACTCCTCCGTCCCTCCTCTTTCTTCACGGCCATAATGACGACCATGATGACGGCGATGGCCACAAGTATTGCGGCCAGTATAATGGCCAGCATAATGGCCATGTTTTCGTTGGCCAGTATGCTGTAATAGCGACTGGTTGCCAGATGTGGAATTGAGCTGCTGACGACCACTCGTACATCGACGACGTTGGACAGTGGGAGCTGTCCTGCATCCTGGGCAACCACCTGCAACAGGTAGGCTTCGTGATCGATGTCACTGAGGTCTGTGTTCACTTTGAGAATTCCACTGATTGGATCCATCGAAAAGAGGTTCAGGGAATTGCCCTTCGACAGGAAGTAGGTCAGGTTCCCGTTCGAACCGGAGTCTCGGTCGTAGGCCTTGATCTGGGTGATGGGGTGACCGATCGGGGCGAGATTCGAAACGGAGACCGTCTCGTTCTTTGTTGTCGGGTAGTGGAAGTGGGGCTTGTTGTCGTTCATATCGCCCACCTGTACGATGACCTTTGCTGTGGCCGAATACTTGGGGTCATTGACAGCACGGACACCGACGATCAGAGCGTGGACCGTCTTCGTTTCTCGGTCGAGTGGTTGCTTCGTCTTGATCAGTCCGCTGATTGGATCGATCTCGAAGAAAGAACTCGCTTCCTTCTTCATTTCCATGAAGTAGATGAACTGATTGAAGAGCGGAGAGTCTCGGTCCACTGCTGTCACGGTCCCAACATCCGCTCCACCCGGTTGGTTCTCTTTCACCGTGAACGTGTACTGCGCCGACGTGAAAGAAGGTCTCTCGTCATCCTCATCTAGGACCGTGATAGAAACGCGGACATGCGAGGACCTCGATGGGCGGCCCTTATCCTGGGCAACGACGTCGAACACCAGGTATTCGTTCTCTTCTCGATTCAGAACAGCCAGAGTCCTTAAGACACCGGTTGTTTCGTTGATGGCGAGCAGTCTTTCAACCGTTTCGCTGACCTTGTACGTGATCTCCCTGTTGCTACCCACGTCCTTATCCGTCGCCACCACTTTTCCGATTTCCTGTCCAACGGCGTTATTCTCCAGAACCTCGAAGACGAAAGACTCCGCGGAGAACGAAGGCGCATTGTCGTTCTCGTCGGATATCTCGATTCTCAAGGTCGCCGCAGAGGTCAGCGCCCTGTCACCGTTATCGGCACATGTGATCGTCACCAGGTACGTGTTCTTCGCTTCTCGGTCCAGTCTTGCGGCCGTCACTAGCTTGAACTCGGTGGCGAACATCCGCTGGAGAAGGAAGTGTCCGTCGTCGATGTAGCAAACGGTGCGTCCGTTCTCACCGCTGTCCGTGTCGATGACGGACACGTGGGCGACGAACTCCCCTGGATCGGCGTTCTCAAGGACCGTCGACTCCCCGTCGCCCGTCAGGGTGTTGATGCTGATCAGCGGAGGGTTGTCGTTGACGTCCTCCACCCGGATGACGACGGACGCGTGAGACGGAAGCGAGTCCTGACCTTGGTCGCAGGCGGTCACCGATAGAAGGTGGATCTTTCCGGTCTCATAGTCCAACGGTCTCTGGACGTAGATCCGACCAGAGTCCTTCTCGATCCCAAACAGCGATCCGTACTCGTGCGCTGTGTGCTTGGAGAAGTCGTAGATGACCGCTGCGTTCAGTCCTATGTCACGGTCCGTGGCCTTGACCTGGAGCAAGGTCGTTCCAACTGGGACGTCCTCCTTGACGCTCATCTCGTAGGATCCGTTTTCGAACTCCGGATTGTTGTCGTTGGCGTCGATGACGATGACGTCGACCACGATGGATCCAGTCATGCTCGGACTGCCTCCGTCCACTGCGTAGACGGTGACACGGTGTCTGTCCTTGACCTCGCGGTCCAGCTTCCTCGTCAGGACGAGACGGAGGTCCGTTTCGCCGTCGATCGTCTTCCGCTCCTTCAGCTCGAAGTGTCCTTCCGGTGGAACGATCTCGTACTTCTTGATGCCGTACTTTGAGCTGTCGTTGTCACGTGCCGCCGGCACGACAAACCCACTTCCGACCTCAGATGCTTCCGACATCTGGTGGATGAGTCGCTCTTCCGGAAACGCTGGCGCGTTGTCGTTCGTGTCTATGATCTCGACATGGACCTTGATGATCTCGAAGAACTGGATGGGCTTGACGGCCACGTCGAACTTGACGGCACACTCGTCGGCCCTCGAGCAGATACTCTCGCGATCCACTCGCACGATGGACCGGATCAGTCCGGTCGTCTCTTCGATGGCGAAGAACCTGCGGTCCGGTTCCGGGTGTATGAGGATGGAGAAGCGCAGGGAATCAAGCACCGTCTGGTTGTAACGGTGACTGAGCCTGCGATCATTGATGAGGTCCCCGACGTATGTGTTCGATGGAAACTCCTCGTGAAAGTGGAAGGTGACATAGTTGTCGCCCGCGCCAACCTCTTTCCCACTGAGCAACAGCATCATCCACATCAACGTCAGCAACAAGTGAGATAGCATCTTCCAACGGCAGCCGGAGCAGAACATTCTAGGGAAGATTCCAGATCAACTTGTCTTTCGAAATAGCGCTACCTGCAAGCACCAGACAGGCCTACTCAGAAGCGCTCTCTATCGTCATCATGCGAGACACCTACAGACAGAAGTTGTAATGTAGTACAATGCAATATATGTTCATTCATTCATTCATTCGGGAATTTATATAGCGCCCCTTCAAGGAAACTACTCAGTGTACGTAACTGAATATCTTGTAGCGCCTTTAGACACCTTTCGCTAGTTAAGAGATGTTGGAGTTAACTAATGACAGCAAAGTGACAGCGAAATATAGTATAAAAGACAGATTTTTTGCTTAGGGGAATAGGCATCCTTAGCGAGACAAATTAGAGTATATTTATCAACCATATACTGCTACCACTGATCGAGTTTCATTGCACCTAATAATAGGGAAATTTACTGAAACGTCCAGGGATTGATTTCCATTCAGTCCCGCGATACAGACAGTGATTATATATGAAGCAGGAGATGCAGTGATACCTGCGTATACTTCTTATCGTATTTGTGTATTGAGTATATACGCTTATAAGTGCATGTGTGTAATACTGTGTATACTTATGCCTATGGTAGTCATGATCTTTACGCGCAAATGCATGTTGAGGGCATTTGGTGTATACATATCCAATACATAATACAATGCATTATATTGCATATACATATGTATGCACACATCCATGATCACATACTGGGGTGGCCCTCAGCACATAACCAGAAAAAAGAAACTTGGAAATTTTGCTGCTTGACCACTTTCAGTCCATCTTTGAAATCTTCAATTATTAAACGATGGCCCTGAGCTCTGATCTATCGACAAGCAGCGCATAAGCGGCCTCATCGCAGTTTGGAATGCTTCCATCATTATTCATAACAACTGCTGTTACCAGGTACTTTCTTCAATTGTATTTTCTACACTTAGCATTTGCAATACACATTCACCAACATTTACTATGTGGCATGTACCCCTTATAAATGTATTTAATCGATCAGACTTTCCATTTATATTTAACGGATGCGATTGAATGAGTAAATAAATGGTCACGGTACAAAGAAATATGAACTAAATATATTTTCAAATTTAAGCTAATATCCATTTCTATTGAGTGCGTAAATGGTCAAGGTATAAAGAAATATGAAACAAATATAATGTCAAGCCAGTATCCATTTCTTGTTGTCAGCGTGGCATTGCAGGGACTTTCTCGTGAGAGTTATTGTATAGTAGGCCCTAGTGTTGCCCTACAGAGGGAACTTCCGCCTATAGGTTCACCGATGAACAGCAGGAGAAACTGAGGCTGTTCTTCTCCTTTCTCTAACTTCTTGTGGAAATTCTGAATGACAGCCACACCGCTGTCATCTCAGTTGCTATTAACAGCTTCTAGTGCCTCTCATCACCTGGAGCCGTATGCACGACGACGTCTCTGCAGACTCTGTTAACAAGTAGGCATAGGAGTCGCCTTCTTCATAATCCGACAGAAATTTGTACAGGAATGCATTCGAACGTCTGAACAGGTAAAACATTGTTTCAAAGTTGGATGTACAGAATAACTCCAAGCCCTTGTGACAGAGAAATGCAGCTGAATCAATTCTCATAGATTTGGAGGATGATCCTGGCTAATCGGGTCCATTATGGCAGTTTACATAACCTTCCGTATTTTTATAGGAACTCTGCTATCAATGAGCTCATCGGATACAAATGTACCACACAGTGAAGCATAGCTTCTTGCACGAAATAAACACAAGAGAAACAACAGCTTGGAGCTATAGTTAGTGGTGCAATTAGAACAGCAAAGATGGTCGCAAATTAATTCCTATTTCTACTACAGTAGTTATTTGAAATTGGACACAGCAGCGTCGCGTTTTAATGACGAAGATGACCTTAGCCATCCATCTCGCACAATGCATGGCATCGGGAATTAATTTCTTGCGAAGGAGTTCTGCCAGAGAAGTTCCATGACCAAAAATTTTATGCTGCATTCTGGCATAATGATGTATGTATGTATGAGCACTTGTGATAGCGCCCCTTCAAGATTTCTACTCAGAGGCGCTCCCGACTACAGCGCGGACACTGAATCAGAGTTTCACGCCGAAGCGCATGAGCAATTGCGAGTGAAGGACTTGCCCAGGGTCCCTACGCGGCGACTTGAGGTGGATTCGAACCCGCAACCCTCCGGTTGCAAGGCACCGAACATACCCCTATACCACCGCGCCCCTGATGACTGCAGTAATCAGAAAGTGAAATTCACGAAAGTCATTGGCACCACTTTTACATCAACTTAGATAAACCTTAAGAATTAGAATCCAGAAATCCACCCCAAATAAGTAAGTAAGCAAGTAAGTAAGTATATTCTTTATAAAACCAATTGCATATCCTCACTCTGGTGTACATACGTCTTAATAACAATCAACTGTCAATATGATTACAGCATTCTAACAATAAACGTCTTGATCTGTAGATTATCTGCAAGAGCTTGACAATTGTCGTGCGATCGCGGTCGCAGGGTATATTGCTGGTTTTTTTTAGTGGAAGTAAACTATGCAGTAAGTGGCCCTGGTTTATCAGGACCGCAGAGAAAAAACGGGCGTCAGCTTCAAGACAAAGTCGCTCAAATGTTGGGTAGTGGTCAGGAAGGTATACCGGAGGCGGATTAAATACTGTACAAATAAGCAGTTCTTGTTTTATGCCTGAGTCATATCGGGGGATGAGATAGTTAAATCTGCAACTATTGTTGTTTAACGCAACCCTAACAGATACATTCATAAATGTATAAAACATACATTCATACATATGATGATATCGCAACGAAGCTGACGGTCCCAACTATTGATGTCTATATATACAATGTACAACAGCATCACAGAGCTGGACAATGGTCAGTAATGGCGAGCATCTCGTCTTAATTCAATGAAGTCGTTGAAATGCCTGATGAACAACAAGCGGCGGACATCGCTGTCTGCCGCTGAAACCGCAGAGGAGGAGGAGGAGGAGAAGGAAGAGGAGGAGGAGGTGGTCGAGGTAGAGAAGGATAACAGGCAGCCACTCCCATCTTCCGTCGAAAATCTCCGACGTAAAAAGCCAGAATCTCTTTGCAAAAATTATACCAACCGCTGCTTTTCATCGGTCCTCTTATTGTGGCATATATAATTACATGCACATACATGGGTTTATTTATTTACATATATATTCTATCATCTATATTATATAATATTCTATACATAAATGATATACTTATACACACGTAGGTATAGCCTACGTGAGATATGTATCCATCGTGTCTCCTTTATTCCATCCGTCCGTCCATCCATCGTCTGCCCAGACATGTAACACTGTCGACGTCCATTACATTATCGACACAATATAAGCCAATCATCGGCTCATACCCAAACGTCCGTTTGGGTTTGATATGCACTCGAAGAGTCTACGAGTGCCTACCTTCGGCTCATGCTCATATCTAACAAGCATACGCATACATCGCGACTTTGTATTACCATTAATGCACGTCTCCATGAGTATACATATACAATGTATACATCCGACTGGGCTATATATAATAACCCGCGAGTTTAAGTATGTAGGCAAATAAAGAACTGAATGTAATTGCATACAAACTACTTAATAATCTAATGAGGAGGTTCACCCAGGGCACACACAATTTCTATAAAAGCATAAGATATAGAAGAAGATAAGAAATTGCATCAACAAGAGAGCGTTGAGAGAAGTAAGCAAGCAAGCAAGTGAGAAGCAAGTAAAAGTGAAGATTTTATTAGATAAACAGCCTTTAAAAGTCTTTCTTTATATAATAGTCTACAAGTACAATTCTTATGCATTGCATATATTATGGACACTTTTAACACAGATGGAAATACTTGGTAAGCTAATTGTAGATGCATTTGCAATAAAATTGTGCAAAAAGTGCAATTCGGAAAACAAATTATTTACACATGGAAATGCTATTTTAAGTATAATTAAATATAATATGATCCTACCAGGATAGTGTACGATATGTAAAAGCAAAGCGTGACAAAAATGAGGTAAGCTAAATGCTCGATTATCGCAACCCGCTGTGAAATGACAGTCCTTAGCGGCGTGACATATGTTACGCCTATGTATAATTATGTTACAAGGAATGTGTATAATCAGGGAATATATATAATATACCCTAGGGAATATGTATGTACCCTAGGGAATGTGTATAATCAGGGTATGTGTATAATTCATGTATATCTAACCATAACCCTAACACTAACTCTAACCCCTAACCCCTAATCTCTAACCCTAACCTGACCCCTAACCCTAACCCTCTAGCCCTAACCTAACCCTAAACCCTAACCCTGAATTTTCAGGGCATATACACAGTAGGGCATAGTGACCAGAACAGATTATGTATGGCATATATTAATTTGTTGCTCCTATGCATAAGATAGTGTCTGATATAGATATCATGTGTTTATTGTGCTGCCTAACTTTGCCGCCATGGCTCTGAAGTTATTCCAATATACCACACCATGCGATTATTAAGGTACCGAAATAACACCGTTGAAATTTGATTATTTTATTAACTGAAGTAGTAATTATAGGAATATTGTAAGGTGGATTTTATAGAACAGGTTAATTTCTTTGACAATTCTGACATTAATGAGATACAAGCAATACAATATTCGAATATAATACATAGAATAATCAGCTAAGGTAAAAAAATTGTAATCCTTAATTACGTTTACTTTGCAAACATTTCACAAGCACACAATATGCTTCACTTACATTATGATTTCCAATCACTTTTTTGGTATAATTATTTGGCCATGTTTTTGCGGGACTCGAGCTTTGCTCGAATGTAGCCTTCTCTACGTTCTTTGCCACAAACTGACCTTGCTGTATCTGTAACAACTTAAACATGTCTCTCTACTGCTTGCGTGTGGCAAGGGTATTTTTCAAGATCTGACAAAATGCCAGTTTTAATGGCTTCCTCACGGTCATTTTCCGTAAACGTGCAAGTTACAGGAGGCTCACGTCTGTGAAAATCCAACCACTTTACTAGCTCATAGTAGTCAGTGGCTTCAAAACTGAGTTTCGGGATTGTTAATTTTCTAACATCACCAGAACTGCTTTGGTGACAACGATCAACGTCCCTTTTTACTTTAACTCTTCTGGCTGCCAGATCTCGTGTGTGTTTTCTCTCATCAATCATCATATTCAGTAACACATTTTCTGGGTGACCAATGACCATAGAAGCCATTCTGTTGAATATATTTATCAAAGACCTCTCTCTCAATGGATGGTAAGAACGTGATAATGAATAGCTTTCAATAAATGAGTAGCAGAATCATAACACTGGGGCTTCAGCTTTATTTCAATCCAAATAGGAGCATAGATATATACTTTGATAATGCATTCTGCTAATGTAAAAAATAAACTTTGGGATGGTTGGGATGTCGATACGTAAAGGCGCAATAACCTATTAGCAGTTGTAATCCAATGACTGTGGGCTATCTTTCTATTCTCTCTGCTACTTAAAATTTCTGAAATCGATCCACTTTCAACAGCCAAACACATTTCATAGAGAAATCTTTGATCTTTATTCAAACTCTGAAACCTGTAATTTCTGGCAAATCTCCATGAATTCGTTTGAAACTTACGACATCAAGCGACTGACAAGCAGTAAGAGCTTTCCCTATATAATTTCGAGCTCTTCACTCTGAGCTCTTTAATGCCTGTTTCTTAATTTTCTTCTTTCTTTTCGATCACATTCCTTATTTCTTTATGCAACTCTTCCAACTTGTGTTCCGTATATTTTAAGGTGATAGTGGGAATGCCAGCTTTATTTCAGACATCACTGACATTTGTAGCAACTTCCTTCGCAATTTTGACGCCGGAGTTGTTTTTGAAAGTTCTGATTTTCTAATCATGTAAAACTGCCTAACATTAAATTTGCAATTACAGGTAGCTGATTATTAGGCAACTCGGAAGCACACCCATATACGGGGCAGGAACTTTTCTTTCTAGTTTTAACGCCATTTTTAATAGGTACCACAGTACATGTCTTTTTTGCCATGGTTTTCAACTGCGAAAGTAGAAGAAATTTTGGTTGCTCGGCGGCAAAGTTAGATGCCATAAATTTGATGCAATCTTTCTTTAATACTTATTTTTAGGGACAGGAGCAACCTTTCTGATAGTGCCAAACATTTTTAACCAAAACCTATTTCTTGCTATGCCCTAATACACATACCCTGATTATACACATACCTGAAATTTCAGGGTATATAACTTACATATTCCCTGATTATACACATTCCCTGTAACATATATAAGGTGTTTAGGTATATCTATCGTATATACACGCTGCGGACCCGTGCTGCGGTAAGTTTGCACAAACCCACTGAAGCCTGTCATCTCAGCGTGTGCAGCTCCTTCAGTTCTTCAGTAACCTAATCAGCCAACTTTAATGTCGCTTCACGCATGCGCGCTTCTATCCGAAGACACAAACACTACGGAAGAGCAAATGGCACGAATTGCCAAGTACCCTATCGTCTCCCTTTGCCTAGACCACTACAAAGGAAACACGTTTTTATTAATGCTCTACATAAAGACTGTTTATATCCAATGTTAATATAATACGTCTTTATTAACGTTCGATATAAGCCACTCGATAGGCTTGTATATGTACATATATATTTATATATTGTCATCCGTGTACGGCTGTGTATGTATAAAGTTTATCGTTGCTGTGAAACTGTTGACATTTCGTGATTCATTGCGAGATTCGGTCAAATATCCGCTTCGTCGGAGTCCTTAGCGAGGCTCTTGCTGGCGGAAATTGAACCGTATGCAAATGGCAGGGAACATTTCGCCTGGAATTCCGACTTTTTGGCACACACACCACCCGCCAGAGGGCCAACATTCGCCCCTTCGAAAGCCATGGCCTTTACCGCTGCCATCTTAAGATGATGGACAACCGCATCGGTTGCAGTGATATTTGAGATTCGAGAAATCTTTTGCGTCTGGGTTTTGCATCTCCTAAGTACTAAATGTTGGTCTTTGGTTTCATTGATGGTTTCCTATCTGTGCCTCAGCTAACAGATCATTCGTACCAGTACCACGCTGGGGAGCCGAAGCAATTCACAGATGAAGAGTACGAGAAATCCGTTGAATTAAACTTATCCCACACAGCCTTTGAATTTGCTAACTGGTTTCTAGTCGTGTAGATTAATCTAACTGAATTTTACTCGGTATTGAAAAGTAAAATTCTATTAATTGTTTCTTTACGACAATTCATGTCTAGTTATTTCAATTTTGTCAATTTATTGTCTATTTATGCCAATACGTTTCTCCTGTACCCACTCCTCAGACTCGCGAATATTGTAATAGTTCATAATTTTCTTGTTGTACCGTGAGACAATTTTTCTTGTCCGAGGTCCTGGTATTTCATATTATGTGTCAGTCCATCAAGTCAAGTACTAAAGTATTTTTTATTGCAACCAATTTTCACACAATACTTTACTAATGAGGAAAGTACATTGGTTACAAAGGGGAGGCCCAAAAGGAATCGCAATACATAATAGAAAGTAAACAGCCACGGTATAAACAACACGAACAAAAGTAGTCCATAATCCACAATTGACCAGGAGTATTACATTGTCATGTGTAATGCTTAACTACAATCTTAACTACAGACTTAACTAAAAACGCGGTAATGCACTCAGAGTGAGCGATTCTGAAGTTTGAGTGAGGGTCAGTGAAGTAGTGATGAGTTCTATTACAAAAAAGCAAAAAAGATCGATACCCTTGTGTAAGTATAATATTATGTGGAGATTGCATGCAGTGCGAATTTCAGCAGGAATGGAGTTCCAAACTGAAATGCCAGATGACTTGATGGTGAAGCGACGAATGTTGGAGTGGGTTCTGACAGAACGATACGCCTTAGCGTTTCTTGTGTAATGAGTGTGAATGTCCGAGCCCAATTGGAGGTAGTTGCTGAATATTTTGGGGTAATCCATTTTTAGGCGATAAATAAATTCACCTATTGGAAGACACCTGTTTAATGTTAAGAAGATTATATTTACAGTTGTGAGGGTCAGTATGTTCTCCCCTATGAGGCTAGCATGGAGCAAGTATTCTGGTATCTTTCAGATCTGATCTTAAATTTTCTAACTGCTTCTCTGTTGAAGCCTGTTCTCTGGTTCGTGAATCTCGTGGCTCTACCACCATCGTTTGATATCTTGTGCAATCGAAGTACCAGATTAGAGCCTAAGTTGTACTGGATTTATTAGATGAGTTTAGAACAGATTAAGCTTATGTTTAAATGCACTGTGCTCTGTTTATATCTGCAGAAACCTATGCAGAGTTGATCGATGTTATGACCTTCATCCTCCCTCTGATGCATTGTTTTGCTAACTGATGTAATTTTTCGTTCGTAATGACATTTAAAAATTGGCCAATGAGGAATTGACCATGGCCGCTGAGTGGTTCAAAGCCAACAAATTATCATTAAATCTTTCTAAAACTAATTATATAATCTTTAGAGCTTCCAAAAAAAACTATACCTATTACAGATTGTGAACTAATCATTGACAATACAATAATTCCACAGGTTGAAACATCTAAATTTCTCGGTGTCTTCATTGACCAGCACTTGAAATGGTATTCCCATATTAATGAAATATCTAAGAAAATCATGAAAAACATTGGAATAATTAGAAGAATATCTTACCTACTCCCCTCTCAAATACTTAAGAACTTATATTTTGCTTTATTTACCCCTATTTAATCTACTGCAATCTTATATGGACTTCTACCTATCCTACACACTTAAAAAACTACAGATCTTGCAAAAAAAAGCTATACGTTTGATCACTAACTCGCCCTACAATTCGCACACTAAACCACTCTTTATCCAACTCAATTTACTAAATATTGAGCAAATTAAATATGTTCAGACTTGTGAACTTATGTACCGGTACGACAATAATTTGCTTCCACCGGCCTTTTCATCCTTCTTTGCTCCAGCCCTGCTCACCACCCAAACCAGAAGTAATCGTTCTTATGTATGCAACTTTGATAGAACTAATACCCGCAAATTCTCAATCAGGTATCAAGGACCCCTTTTATGGAATAATTTACCGCATCTCATTCGAACAGCATCAGGTCTCCCCCACTTTAAAAGTCTCATTCGTGCACACACAATGAATAAATGAAAATATATTCACATCCCGGATTCAGTCTTTGTAGTCAATCTAATAATTATATTTCCAACATTACATATTTTATTAACCAGTCACTTGTCAATTTAAGTTAGGCCCCTATCTAGCGGGACCCGTCCCTTCTGGTGAGCCTATTGTTCCTGATTAACTCTGGTTGCTTATTAGCTCAATGTGTTTTTTTAATCTTCGATTGTTCGTTTATATGACTATGTTGTTCAACACTTGTATCTGTTACTGCATGGGATCAATAAAGTGAATTGAAAGTGAAAAGGTGAATTGAACAAAAATTAATGATAGTTCACTGGAGCACTTTCGTACTCTATTAGAACAACAAGACTACACCTCAGTTACTGAATTGTGTAAAGCAGGTGACACAAACAAGGCTTATGAAATCTTCCTAAAAATAGTCACAGCGATTTATAATCAGGCATTTCCGCTAGTCCAGAAAACTAACCGTAAGCATTTTGCTACCAATCATCCATGGATGACTAAGGGCCTTCTCAAATCTTGCAAGAAAAAAACCCATCTATACCTATTAAACTGAAAATGACCTAAAATCTATTAAGCATCCAACTTCTGCAAACAAGGCCAAGTTTATTACATACAGAAACAAATTCAAAGCAGTTAAAATTAAAGCTGAAAGATTATGTTACTTAACTGAGTTTACTAAGCATAGTAAAGATATTAAACAAACCTGGAATATCATAAAATTGACAACTAATGCCAAATCTTCTGAAACCATAGTTGACTCCCTCACCATTGTTGGTAAGATAATTTATGATAGTGAATTGACAGCTGAAAAGTTTAATAATTACTTTGCTGGCATTGCACAAAATCTCGCCTCCAAGATACCGGATACAGGTGGTTTCTGTACTGACTACCTTAACCCTTCACCCTTGAACTCCTTTGTTGCCTATCCAACATCACCAGAAGAATTAATGGAGCTGAACTGTACCCTAAAACCAACCCACAGTCTAGGACCTGATCTTCTTGACCCGAGTATAATTAGTCCAAACCAAAAATTGATAGCGGCCCCACTCTGCGACATAATAAACTGCTCCCTAGCTACTGGCATAGTACCTAACGATATGAAACTTTCTACGATTAACCCTACATTTAAACAAGGATGCAGGGAGGAACTTTCTAACTATAGGCCTATATCCAGTCTACCATTCTTCTCTAAACTCCTTGAAAAAGTTATGTATCAACGTCTCTATAGTTATGTATCCAAAATGAATATTCTGCACCCCTACCAACATGGATTTAGATCAGGGCACTCTACTGCAATGGCAATTCTAAATATGCAGGACAAAATAACCCAAGCCATAGATAACAATGAATACTCAGAAGGAATGTTCTTGAATCTAACGAAAGCCATTTGATACCGTGAATCACACCATACTCTTAACTAATCTAGAAAGATACGGTGTAAGGGGAATTGCCCTATCCTGGATTCCTGGTTTAAGGACTACCTAACCCTTCGATACCACCAGGTCAAATGTAACAACAAACTGTCGAAATTTAAGCTGATTAAATATGGGGTTCCACAAGGGTCTATCTTGGGGCCTCTTCTATTCCTGCTCTTCATCAATGACCTACCTAACGCATCTCCAATTCTCCAATTCGCACTATTTGCTGACGACTCCAACATCTTCTTTACTCATAGTTCCTATGAAAAACTATTTACTGAGCTAAACAGTGAACTCATAAATATATCCGAATGGTTTAAAGTTAATAACCTATCCCTTAACTTGACTAAAACTAACTACATCTTATTCAGATCTAACAGGAAACCAACACCTCAGATTATAAGGAAAGTTCTTATAGACACTACTGAAATTCCTCAAGTTTCAACCGTAAAGTTCTTAGGCTTGCATGTAGACCAATACTTCACTTGGAAGAACCACATAGAAATAATCGCATATAAAATGTATACTTAGGCCCGATTCATTCATCAAAATCTTTACAAACTGTAATGTAGGGTGTTTGCATGAAGCTGATTATGACATAGATATTGTTCACAACATGATAGTTGATGGACTGTGTCAAGCCGCAGATGAACACTGTCCTAAAGCCACTGCGTCGCACTATAAGCACTATTGGAATGGTGAGCTCACGGATTTGAATAACAAGTCTATAGCTGCTCATGACCTGTGAAAGCATGTGGACGACCCAGTCAGGGACCAATACATGATGCCAAAAGGTGTGCAAAAGCTGAATACAAGCGTGCCATTAGGAGCAATAAATCTAAGGAAGATGCCTATGCTTCTAATGACTTACATGAATATCTTCTGGCAAAGGACACAAATTCTTTCTGGAAAACCATAAACCTCCCTTAGCCGTAGATGATTGTAGTGAGCCAAGAGACATTTCTATAGCCTTTGCTTCAAATTCTAGAACTGCTTGCTCACCTAATAATACAAATACCAGTGAGAAACTGAATAAGCGATTTCACAGTAGGTTTAGCAATATAATCCAGCTTCTCAATATAAAGTGATAACAGTAGAACTAGTTGACCAATGCATTCGTAAAATGAAACGGGGTAAAGCCCCTGGTCTGGATCGCATTGAGACTGAACATCTAAATCATGCTCATCCTAGACTGGTAGTTTTGCTCTCGCTTTTATTCAACCAAATGCTTGTGCATGGCAGAGTTCCCACCAGTTTTGGTTTTGGCATAATTGTACCTCTGGAAAAAGGGCCTACCTTAGACAATGGCAATAGTGATAACTACCGTGGCATCACATTAAGTTCAAATCAAACTTTTTGAAATGTGTGTGCTGGAGCATTATGGCAGCTATTTATGCACATCTGATTTGCAGTTTGGATTCAAAAAGGATTGGGTTGTTCACATGCAATCCTTGAAGTCGGAACAGCGGTGGACTACTTTACAAGTCATGGGTCAACTATCAACTTATGTGCATTAGACATGTCAAAAGCTTTTGACAAAGTGAATCACTCTGCTTTGTTCAATAAGCTAATGGACAGACAGGTTCCTCGTGAAGTTCTGACCACCCCTATTGCCTGGTATAGTCTCAGTGCAGCCTTCGTGAGGTGGGACAATATATTTTCAGATATGAAAACTCTAACCTGCGGAGTTAGGCAAGGTGGTGTTCTATATCCAGTTCTATTTGCTGTTTATGTTAACGACCTAATTGAAAAACTAAGTCGATCCGGTCATGAATGTAGAATTTTGGAGACCTACTTAGGGTGTGTCATGTATGCAGATGACCTCATTTTAATGTCAGCATCCCTGTGTGATCTCCAAGCTATGGTTGACATTTGCTCTGTTGAGCATGACATGAAGTTAAATGTAGCCAAATCTCAAGTAATAAGGATTGGATCACATTTCCGTAATGCGTGCAAGAACATCAATGTCAACGAAGTAGAAATCAATTATGTGGACAAACTAAACTATCTGGGCTGTTTTCTGGTTGCAGACAAATCATTTAAACTTAGTTTGCATGAAATGCTTGTGAAGTTTTATCGGTCATTTAACTCATTGTATAGCAAAATTAATGCTAAAAATTTAGTGAACCTGTTTTGTTGCATTTGGTTAGTGCACACTGTAAACCATTTCTCCTGTATGGAATGGAGGCTATCAGCCCTACCAACAGTGAGCTGAACTCCTTAGATTACACGTACAGCTCTGCTATAATGTAAAATTTTCAAAATATGTCATAGCAGTGTTGCACCGGTACTGCAATTCATGCATGAAAATACTATTAAAGACTGTTGGTTTTCCAGAAGACTGCGTTTTATGCACAAATGCCGTTCGCATGACAATGAGGTTGTCAGGTTTCTGTGTTTTTTCTCAGACACCATAAGTGAATGAGTTTTTCTTGTTTTGCTTTTCATGCTTATCATGTTCGTTTGTTGTTGTTGTGCTATCAATGTTTTGGTGAATTAAAGAAGATTGATATATTTCACAAAAAGAAATATGATCGACCATGGTGAGCGCCAACTTTATAGCCTAATACGCTAACATATTTACAGCACTTAAGCCTCTTTGCTGATGTTCCGCCGAATTGTTTAGACATTCCTGCGGCGTTTCTGTTTTCTCGGTGATCAGTGATCACAGCCGCTGATTCAGAATAGGTCGCATGAAAATTTCGTGTCAGCCTCGATTTTGCCTTGTCCTTTACTGAATATATTTCTTGGTATTCTGGAAATAAAATTGTTTAAAATTTTACCTAAAAGTGCAGTTCCGCACTCATCCGTTTTATGGGCCAAAGCAATGCATACAGATTTGTCTATTTCATTGATATAATTAAATAGATAGATAGATAGATAGATAGATAGATAGATAGATAGATAGATAGATAGATAGATAGATAGATAGATTGATAGATAGATAGGTAGTTAGGTAGGTAGGTAGGTAGGTAGGTAGGTAGGTAGGTAGGTAGGTAGGTAGGTAGGTAGGTAGATAGATAGATAGATAGATAGATAGATAGATAGATAGATAGATAGATAGATAGATAGATAGATAGATAGATAGATAGATAGATAGATAGATAGATAGATAGATAGATAGATAGATAGATAGATAGATAGATAGATAGATAGACAGATAGGTAGAGATAGATAGATAGATAGATAGATAGATAGATAGATAGATAGATAGATAGATAGATAGATAGATAGATAGATAGATAGATAGATAGATAGATAGATAGATAGATAGATAGATAGATAGATAGATAGATAGATAGATAGATTTGAAAAATCCAATACGTGGCTTTCTTGCTTCAGTCTGGTGAGGAGGGACGTCATTTGGAAACATCAACTATTTATATGTATGTCAGGGCATTTGTTGAATCTTTATTCGCCACTAGGAGTCCAGTGCCAGTAGAATATCAAGCAATGTAAGAAATAAATAAAAAAGAAAAACATGCTAGATCATTTAATAAAAGAAAACAAAATAATAATCGCCATTATTATCTTTTCGTTGTTACATATTCTGTGAATATTTCGAATTCCTAAAGAAACATATCTAGATTCTGTCCAGGCAGTCCATATTTTATTTTATTCAAAACTTTATATAGCGCCCCTTAAGATTCCTACTCAGAGGCGCTATTGTAAATGATGTTAGAGTCATTAGGCTAATTATGATCCGACAGTCAGTCGAAAACGAACGATAGATGAAAACTATCGAAAGCAAGTACCAGCAATTGAATGCAAATTCAAATTAAATTCAGATTTAAGGATAGTCATTCACATAAGTTATCGTTATAAGAGCCTAATTATTTAAAATCGAAAATCAAAATCCGGTGATCGTTAAAATCGGCGTTAACCACAAAGAGTCGACCATTTGTCTCATCCAGAAGAATCCTCGATGGATATCGTAATCCGTGTTTTCCATCTTTTGTGAGAATTTCTCTCTTAAATTCTAAATCTTGATCCAGTAAAAGAATTCGATGGTTTAAATGATCAACGACCATCACGAATCCATTTCCATCGACGAACAAATAGATTGGAAGACTCATTTGTCCGACGGCAGATCCACGTTTTACACCGAATGATTTCTTAAGTTTTTCATCTATACCCACTATGCAAACTCTATCCAGATCACCATCACCATGACTGACCACGAAATGACCATTGGTCAATTTAATAGCATGCCATGGACGATGAATACCTGTGTCTGACAATAGATTTATTTCACGGAGCCATTGTCCATCTGGCGAATATTCATTTAATTTATTTTTATTAACAGCACTTAAAATGACATTCGATTCATCTGTAACAGACAGACGACCACAATCGTCGCCTGTTGACCAATTCTTGATTAATTTTCCATTTGAATCAAGTCTCAAGATTTCCTTCGACTGACCTTGACCTTTACGATCGGAAATGTAAAGACATTTTTTTCTGTTGCAGGATCTTAAGTCAACTGGATTAATTAATTCCTTCAAATTCCATCGACGACTGAAACTTAATTTAATCGAATCGTAAACTTCAACTTCTGAACTCTTTTCAGTCCCAACGAACAACTCTTTGTCTAAGATCGCCAATCCGCTGATCTCTTTCTTTCCTATTTCTGCTGCTTTTGTTCTGATCGTTTGTACAAAGACTGGATCCGATTTGTATCGAAGTTCGTCTGAAAATAGAAATAGATCCATTAAAACTCCATTTAATATTAGGACCAACAAACAGACAGAGAGACAGACATAGACAGAGAGAGACACACAGTGACGCCATAAGCCAACTATCTGTTTACTTAAATAATTTTAATTTTCATTCTAGTTTGTAACTGTGAGCTTGGGTGCAGTGTGTCATCCTTGAGTTTGAATTTATAATAAAACGAATATATATAGATAGACAGAGAGAGACACAGTGAAAGAGAGAGAGATAGATAGATAGATAGATAGATAGATAGATAGATAGATGATAGATAGATAGATAGATAGATAGATAGATAGATAGATAGATAGATAGATAGATAGATAGATAGATAGATAGATAGATAGATAGATAGATAGATAGATAGATAGATAGATAGATAGATAGATAGAGACAGACAGACAGACAGACAGACAGACAGACAGAGACATACAGACAGACAGAGACAGACAGACATAAAGAGAGACAGACAGACATAAAGAGAGACAAACAAACACACAAACAGAGAGAAATATGATGTACGTCAAGTGCATTATCAAGACTGTTTTCCCTACCGAATAATATTATTAGAAAATTGTTCAATAATTAGAAAGAACTAAGAAAAAATATATTTCGATTTTTGATAAACAATAATATATGCATTTTAACGTTGAACCCGATGCTACCTCATTTAAACTGTTGAAGTCGTTGCATTTTGTTTCTAAATTTAAATCGAATGACAGTACAGATAAACGGTGAGAAAATTGTAATGTAGCCTGTTAATATTCCACGGGATTATGCGGGAAGCATGATGACCCAGGAGTCGCGTGATGGAAGACCAGATGCGTTTCGAATTCTTTTCATTTCGAGCCACAGGTTGCTTCCAAAACTCAGTCTCTTTGTGACGACAAGACGATGAAGTGACCGAAGTTGAGTGACCCAAACAAGGCGGCCAGTCAGGTCCTTTGAGCGACGATAGCGTCTTTCAAAGCACCGCGTGTTACGGCGGTGCTGGCGAGATTCACCGTCAAACCAAACGGCAAGGGGTCTACGCGTTTTGACCCTTCGCTGTTGCAGAAGATTATCCACCAGTTCACTTATGGCGGTGGAGTAGAGGTTGAAGAGATACGACAGCGACAGAGCATCAAGAGAGGAGGAGACGGATGCAAGTTTTGAGCGACGGAGTGCATCACTGAACGCTTGATAGTCGAGAGATTTCCAGTTCCGCATCATACGAATGGTGTGTATGGGTTGGGAGTGGAGGGGAGGAAGAGTGAGTTCAATGAGCGAGTGATCCGATGAGACCGGCGGGTAGGCGCATAGGTCCTGGACGAGCGCTTCATCGGAGGTGAAAACCAAGTCGAGAGTTCCACCAAGCGAGTGAGTAGTCTCACTGACATGTTGTCGGAGACCGAATTCAGAGAAGAAAAGATCGAGGATACGTAGAGTGCGCTATTAGAAAGTGTTTATGTTGCAACTGTCGGATTATAAAAAAGTCTGTGAAAGTGCAGCTATCAAAAGCTACACACAACCGGATCTACAACACACATTATTAGATGAGCATGAGTTATTAGTCTTCTACCTGTTGATCGGCTCTTTTCTTGTATTTGTTTCCTGAGTTGTTCGTTCTCTTCCATCCAGGCTTTTTGCTGTTGTTCATGTTTTTGTTCGATGATCAAAATCTTCTCTTTATTATCTATGAAAACAGCAACAATCATGCCCGTCAATTTTATATTCAAATCCAATGTGAAACACAAACTTTAGTTAATAAAGTAATTTTGATCAGAGGAGCAACACAACAACCTCAATAAAGCTTAAAGCTTAAGATTTTGATTTGGTCGTTGAAATAGCCAAGTTTAGAATAACACAAGCAACTGTAATGTCCTTTCTTTTTCTCTGACACTGCTGTGAAATGATGACAAAGATGAAATAAACCTCCTGATCAAACTCGTATAAAGATACACAAATAAGTGCTATTAAACAATTCTCAAAAATAGTGTATTTATAGCGAATTTCGTTAGGATAACTGAACTGAGTGCTTCACGTCACAGAAAACGATACAAGACAGTGATCCATGAAACTTTCTTGCTCTAGATATTTTTGCAATACTTGCTTCTATTTTTGCGAAGTTCAGCTTTGTAATAATACAGAACTTCTGAATCAAAATTCCGTCTTTTGATTACAAGTCAACAACTCGGCCACAGCCTTTCTCAACTTTGCTTGACTTATTTCCGTTCGCGACATCCACAAATTCGTTGAAATGTTGTTACTTTGTTTCTTGACCTTATTGAAAGAGTAGAGATCAGAATTATAGTTCGCAGGATCTTTGTAAACCCTTAAAAATTCGCTAAAAGCCTATTCAGTGCTTTTTTAAGTCCGCAGAGTCGTTCCGGGATTTTTTTCAGCTATTAAAAACTAATTTAGTTTATTAAAAATTTTATTAAAAAATTATTTAAAATTATTTATATGCTTTAATTTAATTTTCCTTCTTTCACTATTATTTGATATTGATATATGGCACAGAAATATTAGCATAAAATATGCCCCTATAATTGTTCTGAATGTGTTGAGTTCCGGAACCTTGTTTTTCTAGAAAAAATCACTGGCTTAGTCTGGCTATATTAATTGTCTTCATACATACAGGTGCAAAGACATACATGCATACCTGCTTTCGTAGTATCTAGTTCTATCCTGAGTTTCTCCGCGTTGGTTTCTAATGTCGTCACTGTCGCTTTACGGATGTTCAATTCTTCAACTAATTTGAAATTGTTGGTTTTAAGTGAATTGTTGGTCGTTTTCTCTGCTTTAAGTTCCTGCTTTAGTTTGTCGTTGTTGGTCTGAAGTGAATTGTTGGTCGTTTTCTCTGCTTTAAGTTCCTGCTTTAATTTGTCGTTGTTGGTCTGAAGCGCGTTGTGTGCAATTTTATTGTTGTCCATCTCTTGTTTTAGTCTTACTATATGTGAATCATAATTAGCTTCCGCATTTCTCAGTTCTTTTGCCAAAGTCTTGTTAACCTGTATTTCCTTGGCTGCATTAATTCTCAGCTGTTCATTTGCTAATTGCAAACTCTCTTTCTCCCTCCTTTCGATTTCGATTTCCTTTCTCAGGAGATCATTTTCGTTGTTTCTTTCTACTAATAGACTTTGTTTACCTCTTTTCTTTGGCTTCGGGTCACCTTCATCTGAATAAAAGTGACAAACGTTTGTAGTAGACTTAATATTCGTTTAATTTTCCTACTACTGTGACACACTTGCGCACGTATCAGAGAGCAGTAATTGTGATAGACACTCTGACCACATTGTAATGGTAATAGTTAACAAGACGTTTTATATTGCATTGTCAGTAGCAAGCTACTTCCATGATGCTTTACAAAGTGTCTACTGTCAGCGCAAATTCTAATGTTCGGGATAACTTAACAACTACAGTTTTACTTTTTTGAGCAAGGCTTTTCGCTTCTTGAATGGTCGCAAAAAGACGGTTCCAGGCATGTGGACCACCGATCCAAATGGATCAACCTTCCATCTTAATTTTTGGCACGAAAACAGCGGACTTGAATGATCGCAGCGACGCCCTGTTGGGATTATTCGATAGCGGCCTGTTGTTGTCTGCGAGATAGCGTGGTGCGCAGTTATTCAGACATTTATGCACCAGGATGCAGAGTTTGAATTTGATTTGTACGCCTATTCTGGGCCACTCACGCTGATCTTATATCGCGGTTGTAATGTGGTCGTACTTTCTTAATCGCAAGACTGCAGACGAGCAGCAACGTTGATGACCGCTTGAAGCCAAATGATAATTATGCGCTGTGGCAAGCCAGTAAAGGCGACATTGCAGAAATCGATTCGGCTAAGCATTAAACTTTGCTATGCTATTTGGCGTACAGCAGGCTCACTTGAGCTAATGTGGTCAACCGAATAATATTATTATTTTAGTATTTTTTGGTACCGGTGCACGACATAATAACAATGCACTGCATCAGTGCAATTTATAGGTTAACTGATGAATGTGGAGCCAATAAACTTTTAACACAGGCATAAATTAGTTTTAATGGTACAATAATGATTTACAACAGCAGTCACTTACCTTCAATTTCACCAACCAAGTTGTCACGGTCTTCCTCCAGAAACTCTTCCAGTTCAGATTGTCTAAAGCAGAATCTAAAATCCGGAATTCTTGTTTCGTTTGTAGGTTGGCATTGTTGTTCCAACTCAAAAGCTCTTACAAATAAGTCTGATACTGCGCGGCAGATGTCGCTAGCCGATCCTTTATCGATTAATCTTTGACAATGAGAATTATAACTTTCTAAGTTCGATAGATAATCATCAATAGCATCCGTTGCCATTTGGATTTCTTTCAATCTGCTTTGTCTTTCGGAGCATAGACCTTGTAGAAGACTATTTGTATGTTTATAAGCTAACTGCTTTATTTCGTCTTTTCTCTTCTCTACATCACATTCGAAGCTTTCTACTCTTCGCTGCATTTCCTCCTTCACCTTCACAAGTTCCGCCTTTTTCACATGAGCTTGAGCGATGCATCCATTCATGGCTTCAGTATTGTTTTGTATCTGCTTTCGAAAACCATCCACACATTTGCTGACATGGCCACCTTTATGGTTATTATGGTCCTCGATGAAGCAAATGGCGCATACAACTGTTTTGCAATCAGAACAATATACGTTCAGAACCATTTGCTCATGAACTTCACAAACCATTGGAGCTAGATCGCCCACCACATTTTGTCCACGTTCATATTCATCTATTGGCATCAATTTATGATTCTTTGTCAATTTGAATTTCCTGTGTTTACAGCAACATTCTTCGCACAACTTGTGTTTGCATTCAACGCAATATTTATCAGCTGATGGAATTTCCTGTCCTTTCTGTTCCTTACTTTCCTCTAAACACACAGAGCATAAGGTTTTTGTTACTGCAGACGGGTCTGGAGCCTTTGACATTTGTATTAGTCTCTCAATAAAGAAATTTTTAGGCAGTCCACGAAACCCTTCACTAGGAATCTTAAATTGTCGTCTACATTAGGGTGGTTCTTAAAAACAAAAGTGTGAAACTAATGTTCGCCAAGGTTCCATTTGGTTCCATTCCATCCAGAAACATCACACAAAAAGTTTTTTGAAAAAATTTTAATATTTAGGACGGCCACAACACCGTCAAAGTTTCACCCTTTATCAAATATGGGAGCACTCGAACAGTAAGCATAATAGTTGTAATCAACCATGAAATGTGAACACTTAAACCAGGAATAAATTCAACTGCCTGTAGTAGGTCCAGATTACAGCACAATTACATTTATTGCATGCCTGGTTACTAGTGATTACACTGATTAGTGATTAAAATTATTTATTAGAGTTATTATTATTATTGAGGAAATGGTAAAAAGTTAATAACTTCTACAAATATGGTCATATTCTGAAAATTAACACATCATTTTATTCAGTTTTAAGAGCTCTTTCTAGCGGTATATTGACTGGCAGTTAATTAGTTTTCAATTAGAATATTTTACAAGAAAACCTAAAATTTTCTCGAAAAACGCTTTGTCTCGTAACTTTGGCCCTCTGGTGGGGGCGGAAGACATTAATATTTTTTTCAAACTTTGAACACTGTTTGATCCATGCCATTAGGCAACTTTTGGTTGCTATTACTTTTCGAATTTCTAATTTTCGCTTATTTTCCACTGCACCCTGTTGTGTATGCTTGTTCGAATAGATTTGTGGTTATCGGTCTCAGGAACTCACGGATCAAATACCACTAAAATGCCAATAAAAATTAATAATAAACAATCAACGAGAACATAAACATCGTAGAAGTTATTCTTAAGTTGTGCTTAAGTAAAATCATCCAGCTTTTCTGTTGAAAACTAAACATAGGTCCAAAAATGCGAATCAAATACTTATACTCGAAATGACGAAAATTATCTGTAAAAGTCAAAATTTCGAAGACGTTGTGGCAGTCCTAGATATTGTTCAATCCTGATAATTTTTGGGCTACATTACCTCTAAACCAATTGGCACGGAATGCCGGGTTGGCGAAAGTAAACAACTGAAGTTGAAAACTTTCCATTAGAGATGCAACCACCCTAGTCTACATATTGGACAAGGCATCTCATCTCCAGGTCCTTTTTTAGTTTTAAGTCCAGTCTCTTGAAGACATTTCATGCAGAATGTATGAATGCATGGCAATGCCTTCGGATCGGTGAAGACTTCGGTGCATATACAACATGTAGTTATATCGTCGAGCTCTTCCCTGTTAATGCCACCACTGCTGGACTCTATAGCAGTCATCTTACAATACTTTCGGTTTCACTATTGACATTATTGCGTTATTTTTAATGTGTGCACGTCGACGTGTCCTTTCATTCTGGCACTGGCTTATAAGAGTGGTTCTGTTCGAGTGAATATAGGAAAATCTCTAACAAAATACCTGAACGCAGCTTTAGTCTCTATATTGTCTTGGTAGCAACTTACTGTCGGAACACATTCGTTATACTCTGAGTTATCGGTTGAAATGTTAATATTCTGTTAATCACTCGACTGACCCTCGATACCTGCCATTGCAGATGTGCAAACACGAACAGTTGCAATTTATTTAGCCCAAGTCAGACATAGAGATCAGTTGCCTTAAATAGAAAACGAATGCGTTGATGTCTTAAACTTGGTTTCAAAGTTTGATATAATGATGAAATCTAAATTTTCACAGCGTTCTTTAGATAACAATTTTCAAATGTTTACAATAATTAGCGAATAATATTTTGAGGGACAAAACAGCTTAATGTCAAAGTAAAATATCACTTGAAATAAATGATAGAACAAGAAGATTTGCAGGGCCTACTCTATTTACTTTGTATACAAAATGTGTAGTAGCCTATAGTTTACATTTCATTGGGTCCCAATTGCTCAAATAAATTCAAATTTCTAAACAAATTCAAATGTTGGCAGAGATTGAGAGCAATATTTCAAGGATTAATTGAGGACTATAGTATAAGAGTGGTCATGCTTAGCATATGTGAGGCACTTAGAGTCGCCACGCGGAAGGGGGCAGCTGTACCATCTCTGCTCAGGCTGGGCCGTGGGATTCGTTCAAATCCGATGATTTTTTTGGGTACCCCATGTGTTTTGCATAAGTGCTGATAATAACCCTATTGCAGTTACTAACTGTGGTGTGACTTGAGTCCCCCGCAAACTGGAGTGCGACTCAGATCACCAAATGGCTGCTGCCACTCTTTCATATTGAAGGCTAACACGACTCGTGTCATGATGCCTAATAAATGTAGCATCAGGTTCGTTAAGGACCCCATTTTTAAGAACGACTATGACACAGAATTAAGAACCTTATTGTCACAAGTCTGCAAGGTCACACGAACTTGGACCTCTTTAGGAATGCAATGCAATAAATAGGCCTAGCGCTCCCGACCTAAGGGCAATGACAACTTAAATAAGTGTTCACTATTTAGTACCAAAAGTCTATTGGCACTGTAAATGAAACGAAGTTGTTATTCCCCGCCACGACACGATACACAATACAGACACCACTTTCATTTGAACTGTGAATTTCCTTGTATACAATTCACTCTGGTCGCCTTTACAAGACGCGTAATAGTTTGTCTGGTTCCAGCATTGTAATCTATGTATTTAGCTCAATCATACGAGTCGTGGTTTCTCTCATATAGACCTAATAGCATTGGCTTACTTGTCAAATGAGTTGCATATGATTGCATATGCATAAGTGACAATATGATTGAAAACTCTATAGCACAATCATCTCATTGCCTGCGCCTAGAATAGGAGATCCTAGCTAACTCCCATAGGCAGCAACAAGTGTGAAGTGTCAGCAACTTCATTTTCTTAGCCTCGGTTAATGATGGCGGTTGGTCAGGCCTCTCCCACACCACCTGATCTATCATCCATCGGCGGGAGGTTTCTATACTTGTTTTAGTAACAAATTCGCAACGCAGTGGAAGTAGAACAGAAATCTTGAACTCCCAACCAGTTACAAAGGTTTAAAAATATATCTGTTGCTAAAATCCAATGAACAAAAAAATTATGTTTTCTCGAGGTTTTCTGTTGTTAGGTCGAGATCTGCTGTGTTGAATTTACGAAGTGACGCATATAATTTCGCAATTATAAATATAATTCTGTTACTTTTGGCAATAATTGTGGATGAACGGACTACCATTGGCATGCAATTAACATTGTACGTATGCCCACCATCATCTTTTTCTGTAATTTACTAGGGGGTTAACTGTGGAATGCAACAATTTATGTGCATTCCCTCCCAAAATACTGCTTTCACTTTATAGTGCAAAATCGTTGAGCATAATTTCCTTTGCTGATCTGGTTTGTTGACTGTACAGCTCAGGTAATCTCTTCGTTAGGCCGTGACCTAGTTTAGTAGGTCACTGCCCAACTTTAGATCGCAAAAGAGAAAAGACTACCACGAAAACTCCCCAAAAAGCTGTTACAATTTCGTTGTTTTCACCGGCTGTCGTCGACGTAGTCTCTTGCAGGCCATAGTTACAAGCATTTCAGCTACTGTCGTGTTAATCCGTAAGAAAACTGGCGCATGTGGCAGCCAGTTAGGCGCCCATCCTAATCAAAGTTTAGAATTTGTTTAAAAGGACAACGTCTGAAAAACTTCTCATAGCAAATCGCAAAATTGTTAAATAATATTCCGTAAGAGCTCACTGTCCTAGTTATTCAGTCCCGAACTGTGAGAAGCTTTAACAGTTTTCTTAATGGTAAGAATTTCACTAGAGGTGGTGGGAAGTACTACAAAGGAATTCAAAGAGGAAGGGAGGTAAGATTTAAAAGTCTTCTTTGCTGGTGGAATTTTCAAATATAATGATTGAGCCATTGAAGGATGCGTTAAATCTATTAGCTAGCTCTACTGAACTTCGTACCACGTATGATTTTCAAAAACGTCTACTAGATGAAAAACTGCCTCTCTCAATAACTCATGTATTCTGTTGCGTTTTGTCGACAGTTTTGTGTTAAATAAACGAATGTGATGATGATGATGATGGATGATGATGATGATGATGATGATGATGATGACCGGGTTGGTTATGGTTTGGTCATCTACCTATATATAATTCCTTTGTACCTGCCTCATTGTTATAACCTTTAATTATCATTTTGATAACCTTCCAGGTTTTTTAATATTATTTTAATACTTCATAAATTCACCAGTATAGTAGGATTTTTCTATATTATCTCGACTCTTTTTATATTTATTTCGATAGTCAGTAAATATTTTCTTGTTGTCCGGTGTAGTATTCTTTAGGCTACATGCTATATAAAGTTTTTCCTTTTTGACAGACCTTAATAAGCCGTTAGTCATCGAAGGATTTTTAGGGGAATTTTTAGGTCTTTTTGGAATTAAGTGGACCTGCAAGATTATAACTATGTTTTAGGATGTTTTTAAAAAAATGAAAGTTTTAGAAAGCTATTCTCCAACCCATCATTTCGTGATACAAGACGGAAAGAGTAACCAGTAAATTGTTTAGCATGATAAAATAATATTTAGGACTTGCATAAACCAATAAAAGTTTGTTATAATAGTGTTTCAGTAAAATCATCAAGTGAAATAGTAAAATACTAAACAGCAAACACACTAAACAGTAAACACGCATGAAAAATGTAAACTGCAGTGTAGTGGAAGAATAGCAGTGCAAAGTACGTAAAATAGTCATTCATGCAATACAATCATGAAAACACTACAGCTGCTGCAGTGTAGCAATGTAGCATCTACTGAATGCAAAGAACGGCGAACGCTATAGGCTACAAAACATTATGCCCTCTATTTAAAGTAAAAACTCAGTTACCACAAATCCATCAATAGCTCATGTTGCCGGTTTCTCTGGAGTTCTTGCTAGCTGCTTCCCTAAGTTCCCTTACTAGCACGCTGCACTTGCTTCGACTGCCCTTTACTACTTTCGTATGTTTTGGTTCCTCGTTGAGTGTTAACGAGGCATTGAATTCTTGAATCAAGGCAACCCCCGTACTGCAAGATCACAACCTTCACAGAGGTGGCAACCATCTATCCTTTAGATATGATTCTTGGAGTAGCCATTCGCTGGTGTCAATTTGCAAGAATTCCTCACCCAGGATCTCATAAAACGCCGTGTACATGACGCAGTCATGTAGTACCTTTGTTTCTGGATTGAGGAATAGTGGAATCCGTTTTGGAGGTTCATCGTACCACTAAGTATCTCTTAGAGCCATGACCAGTAATTTCTTCTCTTCCATCGAGACATTATCGTTGAAGAATCCAAATCCTATCAGTAGCTCAGAGAGGTATCATAATTAGTTATCCAAAGATTTTGAGGGGAATTTTTAGGTCTTTTTGGAATGAAGCGGACTATAGTTATGTTTAATTAAGTTTATAAACCAGTCACGAATTTGTCTCGGTTGCCAAGCACAACTGTTTAATGGGGGTCCAGTCGTAATCGTAAATCGTAAATTTATATAGCGCCACGTCAAGAAATACTCCTCAGAGGCGCTCAGTGTTAGTCAGTGTTAGTAAGTAATTCATTAAACGTGCTCATCGTTTTTTTAGTTATAGTTGTAGTGAATTCAGTTTTGCTTAGTTTTCGGTGAGTAACAGGTGTATTTGTTAACCAGGTAATAATAGGCAAGTGGTCAGAAATATCAGGTATGCTTATAGCAGAATCAGTATTCCTATCAACATTATTAGTAAAGACAGTATCAATTAGAGTACTGAAGGGTGGAGTAAATCTCGTCGGTTGCAAGAAAGTGTTTGGCTATCATGGAATTAAGGAAATCATTAGTTGGGCGGTGGCTAGCCGAACAAAAATAGATCGATATTAAAAGTCAGCTGTTATCATTATCTTTAAAAATTTTTTTACGTTGTTAGATATTCTGTGAGTACTGCGATTTCCGGAAGAAACATATCTAGATTCTGTCCAGGGTCCATAGATGAATACTATCGAAAACAAGTACCAGCAACTGAAGAATGTAGACACAAAAGCAAATTTATCTTGATTTCAAATTTAAGGATCGTCATTCACTTAAGTTATTGTCAGAAGCACCTAATTATTTAAATCGAAAATCAAAATCCGTCGATTGTCCGGATCGTTCTCAGCCACAAATAGTCGACCATTTGACTCATCCAGAAGAATCCTCGTTGGATGTCGTAATCCGTGTTTTCCATCTTTTGAGAGAATTACTCTCTTAAATTCCAAATCTTGATCCAGTAAAAAAATTCGATGGTTGAACTTATCAGCGACCATCACGAATCCATTTCCATCGACGGACAAATAAAGTGGATGATCCAATTGTCCGACGGCAGATCCACGTTTTCCACCGAATGACTTTTTAAGTTTTCCATCTACACCCACTATGCACACTCTGTGCAGTTCATCATCACCATCACCATGACTGACTACGAAATAACCATTGGTCAGTTTAATAGCATGCCATGGATGACGAATACCTGCGTCTGACGATAGATTTATTTCACGGAGCAATTGTCCATCTGGCGAATATTCATTTAATTTATTTTTATCATAAACAGTTAAAATGACATTCGATTCATCTGTTACAGACAGACGACCCCAATTTTCTCCTGTTGACCAACTCTTGATTAATTTTCCATTTGCATCAACTCTCAAGATTTCCTTCGACTGAAAAGAGCCTTTGTAATCCATGATGTACAGACATTTATTTCTGTTGCAGGATCCTATGTCCAGTGGATAAATTAATTTCTTCAAATTCCATCGACGACTGAAGCTTAATTGAATTGAATCGTAAACTTCAACTTCCGAACTGTCACTCACAACAAACAATTCTTTGTCTAAGATCGTCAATCCAAGGATCGCTTTCTTTCCTGTTTCTGCTGCTTTTGTTCTGATCGTCTGAACTAAGACTGGATCCGATTTGTCTGAAAACAGAAATAGATCCATTGAAACGCTATAAAAAAATATAAATTTCAACGTGAGTTCTAATGCATGTAGCGACGACAAACGTGATGATTATAAGTGGACAACTTTGATACTTAGATAAATTGAGGCGCCCAGAATGATACAGGCACAGAAACGGTCAGAGGAAACTAGAGTGACCAAGAAACACAGAGGAATCAACATAGACAGCGCACAGGGAAAGGGAAAGGGAAAGAGAGAGAGCGGGAGAGAGAGACAGACAGACAGAAACAGAGAGAGACAGGGAGGGAGGGAGGGAGGGAGAAATATGAAGTACATTAAGTGCATTATGATTTATCAACGTAGTACGGAAAGCAGTCAGTTTCTCCGAAAATGAATTATTGCTGCCTTAACAGACGCCTGCACGCATGCGAGGACAAACTTTGTTTTTTCCTTACCGAATAGTAGAAAATTGTGCAATAATTAGAAAGTAAGAAATATATTTCGATTTTTGATAAACAATAATATATGCATTTTAACGTTGAACCCGATGCTACCTCATTTGAACTGTTGAAGCATCGCTTCATTTTGTTTCTAAATTTAAATCGAATGACAGTACAGATAAACGGTAAGAAAATTGTAATGCAGCCTGTCAATAATTCTCCACCTGCATTGAGGCCTAGGAGAAATTTTTGTTTCGATTTCCTAAGATGCCATTAGATGTCATGTCTTTGCTTCCATTAGAAGTCGCTGAAACTCTTGGAATTCACAATCTGTTTAAAATCGTATCATATCTGAGAATTTGTAAAGCGCCTCTTACAGTGCGAGCCATTCAGAGGCACTCTCAGCGTGACAGCCCGAGGAAATAAGAATGTCTTCAAGCAACGAATGGATGAGGATGAGACGTCGACTAAAATCTTACTGCGAATTGAGGGAAGGTCATTCCACATAGAAGGGCCCACGATAGCAAAGGCAGTGTTTGCCCGGGAACTAAGAGATCAAGTCGATCCACAGATCGGAGAAGGCTGTAAGAGACAGCGGACAGAGGTTTGCGCATTAAGTCGCAATGATATTTAAGATCTACAGCTGTTAGGAGCTTTAGCTGTTAAGACTGATAGCAGTGCCTTGTATTGGATACGAGAAGCAACGGGAAGCCAGTGTAAGACATCAGTCATGTAGGTAGAGATGTTGGAGTAGCGAGGGAGACGAGCGATGAGCCTGGCTGCGAGTTCATAACCGACTGAAGGGAGGATAAGCTTGCCTTGGGAAGCCCAGCAAATAGTGAATTGCAGTAGTCAATGAGACAGCAGATGAAATCATGGACTATGATTGTAAAGACAGAAGATCAATCAGATCTTCTGATCAAACAGCTGATAGCTCTTATAGGCGCCTCAAGTGATAGTAACATGAGCGCATCAAGTGCAATAGGTGCTCGGAGAACGACAGGGTGCTATCAAGGGTGACACCCATGTCGCGGACACGGGATGAATATGTGTACCGGTAGCATATTACGAAAGTACACATGGAAATTGATCCAAAAGATTCTCGCGACCAATCAGAAGCCGCCAGGTCAGTAATAACATTCACTGCGTCATGAATACTCATTAGCTATGCGCCTTGCTTAAGTCAGTAAACAGTGAACTCCAGTTTGTAAAAACAGTTCGAATTTAAATTGATAAATTGCGAAATGGCCGATTATAATATTATGAAAATTTTGCCTGCCGATTATCAATTTAGACTATCGGAGTTCACTGGCGACTACTCTGTAAAGTCATTATAAAGCGGGTTTTCACCTAGCTTTCTCTGAGAAGCCGCTATAATGTCCACCGAGACAGCATACCATACAAACCACGACATTGGCTTTATCACATAAATGTTTAATTGTGCCACTTATTGATTTGATTGTAAAATTATAATTTTAAATTTCACTCTACACGCTAATACAAAGTTTACTACTGTCGTTGGAAGGTCGAAGATGACTCTACCGTGTGCCACGTTATTCTTCGCATTTTCTGTCTCTGGCTAGACTGCCCTTAAAGGCAGATGAATATTCATGATTATTCATAAGGCAAATTCACACTCATCCTCTGATTGGTCGCGAGAATCCCTTGGATCAATTTCCAGGTGTACTTTCGTAATATGCGTACCGGTAGTCAGGAAACATTTACTTCAGAAGTCAGAGGTAAAGTTTAAGGAGCTGCTGTTTGGTTCCAAACCAGAACAGTTGAGTTTTAGAGGAGTTAAGATTAAGTCGTTCATAACATGAGTGGAGTTCATGTGATTGTGACAGTGAGTCGATGACACAAGAGAAAGCTGCTCAGCGGGCGGACCATGTACAAAGGTTTCGACGTCGTCAGCATAGAGGTGACCAGTGGCCAGGTGTTTGGTAAATAAGGAAGGACTGTCCGCTGTATAAAGTAGGTACAAGATGGGGCCGAGGACTGAGCCCTGCGTGACACCGAACTCTACTCCAGCTCAGGCCGTTTTGAATCACCAAGGACAACCCTCAGGGAACGATCTCAAAGATAAGATATGAACCAAGTAAGAGCGGGTCCACAAAGGCCACAAGATAGTTCAAGACGCTGCAGCAGGAACGCAGGTTCGACCATATCAATGGCCGAGGAATTATAGAAAAGTGCTAAGAGTGTTGGATGTGACTTATCAGTGGCCCAGTAAATTTCAGAGACAGAAGGGCAGTTTCCGTTTAATGGTGACCTCTGAACCCAGACTGGCTGGGGTCAGGAGCCCAGACTGTTCAAGGTAAGGCAGAAGCTGAATTTTAGAGAGAAACGAAGGTTGGAGATTGGTCGATAATTTTAACAGACAGTCAGGTCAAGGTTGGGTTTCTTAAGGGTAGGGAAAACAATAGTTCGTTTTTTAGATGATGGGAGGTGGCCCTCGGTAAGAGACTTGTTAATCATGTAGACTTAAAATGGAGCGATGTCGTCTAAACAGATGTTCTTAACCTTTTTTGCACACGACACATCTAAACTTGCGACTAAATTTGGCGACACACCACCTAAATCGTCATATGTGAATATCGTTGAAATAAAAAAAAATTAAAGTTAAACTAGCTTATCTATTGAAAATGTTAAATTTTTTAACATTTTTAATGAATGAAAATGTTGACATTGAATGCTTTTTAGTTACTAATGATTCTAAAATTCTAATTAACACCGATCTAAGTCAACAGAAGTCTTAGTAGGACAAACAGTTAATGGGATTTTTGCTCCTGGATTGTTCATTGGAACATATTAAAACGAGGATCAACGGTTTTTGTAAGTGCAATACGTAAACAGGTTAAATTTTCTTTTCCGTATGATAAATTTGCCCATTTTGAATGTTATGGTAATGGATAAAAGTGTTCATCGGCGCGGTCGCAAGCGTGAAGGCCCTATGCTGCATTCATGGCCGCTCCAGCTTGCGATAACGTAGAATAGATAAATACAGTTAGAGTGAAACGCATTCTCACAGCCTATAATACGTAGGCCTACGCTAAACTGCTAAAGTAAGTTAGGCAGTGTAATACAAGAACGACTGACATATGCTGTGAGAATTAGCGACACACCAGTTCTTTGCGACACACCAGCGACACACCATGTTTACGCGACACACTGCCGGTCGATTCGCGACACACTAGTGTGTCGCGATACACCTGTTAAGAACCTCTGGTCTCAAACGTTAACGATAATAAAGGAAGGAAGGAAGGGGATCCAGTTCGCAGAACTTCTGGTTTGAGACGAGAACCCGACGGAGTTCATCCTCAAGGATCTGGCGAAAGCCGTCGAACTTGGATTCTGCGATACAGAACTGAGGTGGAGAAGAGTCGGATGTTGAAGCACGAAGACTCGCAATCTTTTCGGTCACCATCTTGAGGAAGTCGTCGGCAGAGAAGGCAGGAGAGGCAGGGGAGCGGGAAGCATGACTCTGAAGTCCTGAGACGGAAGTCCAGAGGCGTTTCTGGCTCTTTTCATTTCGGGCCAGGAGGTCCTCCCAAAACACTTTGTGACGATAAAGGCGATGGAGTGACCCAAGTTGAGTGACCCATGCCAGGCGGTCAGTCGGTTTTTTTTAGCGACGGTAACGTCTTTCAAAGCACCGCTTGCGGCATTCACCATTGAACAGAGCGGTTATGGTCGTAGACACATTTTGACCCTTCGCAGAGGCAGAAGATCATCCACCAGTTCACTTATGGTGGTGGAGTAGAGGTCGAAGAGATCCGACAGCGATAGGGGGTCAAGAAAGGAGTAGACGGATGCAAGTTTTGATTGACGGAGAGCACCACTGAGCGCTTGATTCTCGAGAGATTTCCAGTTCCGCATCATTCGAAAGACCTATATGGGTTGGAATTGCAGGGAAGGAGGAGTGAGCTCAACGAGCGAGCGATCCGATGAGGGTGGACATACAAGAACTGGAGAAGAGCTTCATCGTAGGTGATAACCAAGTCGAGAGTTCCACCAAGCGAGTGAGTAGTCTCACTGACATGTTGTCGGAGGCCGAATTGAGAGAGGAGTCGTCCATTAATTATGTCAACAAAATAGGGGGAGATGAGAGGGAAAAGTTTGACAGTTGTTGACAAGGGGTAAGGGGGGTTCGGTACAATTTGACGTCAACAAATTTTTTTCCAGTGAAGCTCTTCCACTACAAGTATTGAGCCATTGTTTCTTCAAAACCCTTCAAAATGGTAGCTTAAACATTAAGTAATGCTAAAAATGTAGAAAGTGCTTAATGATTAATGATACTAAAAAGCTGGTAATAAACTAAACTCATATATTTTGAAAATCTAGATTGCATGTTTTAGTGTAAAAAATCTAACAGTGATTCCACTACAAGTATTGAGCCATTGTTTCTTTTTTGTAGAGAAGGGTGGGTTCTGGTATTGTTGACATAATTTTATAAGGGGGTCCTTCAATGTTTGACAGTACTGTTGTTGACAAGGGGAGAGGGGTCAAAAACATCCTAAGATGTGCTGACATAATTAATGGACGACCCCAGAGGATATCGAGGAACCGTAGAGTGCGCTGTTAGAAAGTGTTCAGTTTTGTTGTTGCAAATTTTCGGTTTAAAAAGTATGTGAAAGTGCAGCTATCAAAATCATGTATATTGACGTGCCTAGGAAAACTTTGGTTATGTTTTCATTTTGCTGCTCATCTCGCGACTTTTGGGCTACTTTTGGACGTGATTTTGCGACCAAGCATCCGAAATCTGGCAACCCTGATCAAAATCTTCTCGTTATTATCTATGATAACAGCAACAATCATGCCCGTCAATTTTATATTCAAATCGAATGTATAGCACAAACTTTAGTTAATAAAGTATTTTCGATCAGAGAAACAACACAACAAAACCCAAGCAAGCTGAAGCTGAAGATTTTGATTTCGGCATTGAATAAGCGTAGTCTGTCTACAGAATTAGAATAATACAAGCGACTTGTATGTCTTTTTGTTATCTCTGGCATAGTCAGACGAAATTAACTGCTGAACCAACTGGTATAAAGATACACAAATAAGTGCTAGTAAGCAATTCTAAAAAATAGTGTGTTTATAGCGAATTTCGTTAGGATAACTGAACTGAGTGTATCACGTCACAGAATACGATGCACGTGATCCATGGAAATCGCGTGCTCTAGATATTTTGCAAAACTTGATTCTATTTTTTGCGATATTCAGCTTTGTACAATAAACAACTTCTGAATCAAACTGATACAAAATTTCCACTTTTGATAACAAGTCAACAACTCGGACACAGTGGCTTCCAACTTTGGTTGACTTACTTCCGTTCATGACATCCACAAATTTGCTGAAATGTCGTTACTTTGTTTCTTGACCTTTATGAAGGAGCAGAGAAGATCAGAATAGTTTGCAGGACCTTTGTGAACCCTTAAAAATGCGCTATAATAATTGTCTTCATACATACAGTTGCAAAGACATACATGCATACTATTGCATAGGCCTAGGCCTACCTGTTTTCGTAGTGTCCAGTTCTGTTCTGAGTTTCTCGGCGTTGGTTTCTAATGTCGTCAATGTCGCTTTATACATCTTCAATTCTTCAACAAATTTGCAATTGTTGGTTTGAAGTGAATTGTTGGTCGTTTTCTCTGCTTTAAGTTCCTGCCTTAGTTTCTCGTTGTCGGTCTGAAGCGCGTTGTTTGCGATTTTATTATTGTCCAACTCTTGTTGTTGTCTTACCATGTTAGCTTCCGCATTACTCAGTTCTTCTGTCAAAGTCTTATTAACCTCTACTTCCTTGGCTGCATTAATTCTCAGCTGTTCATATGCTAATCGCAAACTTTCTTTCTCCGTCTTTTCGATTTCGATTTCCTTTCTCAGGAGATCATTTTCGTTAGTTTTTTCTACTAATAGACTTTGTTTAGGCCTACTTCTTTTCTTTGTCTTCGAGTCACCTTCTTCTGAATAAAAGTCACAAAAGTTTGTAGTAGACTTAATATTTGTGTTATTTTCCGACTACAGTGACACAATTATGCATGTATCAGAGAGCTGTAATTGTAATAGACACCGTGACCGCATAGTAATTGTTAACACAAGTATTTATATAACATTGTCGGTATCAAGCTCTTTTCTAGATGCTTTGTAAACTGTGTAGGCCTACGGTCCATAGCGTATTTTAAGGAATTCTAAGTGGTGGGACAAATACCTGGAGAGAGTAAAAAACTCTTATTTCATAATTATACTGACAAGAGAAACTATTGGATAACGAAAAGTATAAATTTGGTTTACTCAGACTAGAGCAGTATCAATAGGAAAGAGAAATTATTGGTTAATGAAAAGTATAAATTTGGTTTACTCAGACTAGAGCAGTAGGCCTACCAATAGGAAAGAGAAATTAATTTGGTTAATCAAAAGTATAAATTTGGTTTACTCAGACTAGAGCAGTACCAATAGAAAAGAGAAATTATTGGTTAATGAAAAGTATGAATTTGGTTTACTCAGACTAGAGCAGTATCAATAGGAAAGAGAAACTAGGCCTATTGGTTAATGAAAGGTATAAATTTGGTTTACTCAGACTAGAGCAGTACCAACAGAAAAGATAAATTATTGGTTAATGAAAAGTATAAATTTGGTTTACTCAGACTAGAGCAGTATCAATAGGAAAGAGAAACTATTGGTTAATGAAAAGTATAATTTGGTTTACTCAGACTAGAGCAGTACCAATAGTTATTCCCTGAAATTTGCAGATACTGATATTCTTCAATAGTTCTTTTCTTCAGACTATTATAGTCATTAGAACTAAGTGGCAATAGTACTCACCTAAAATTATGAAAATTTTATACCGAATTAAACAGTGACACTAGTTATTCACTGAAATTTAATGATCTAAATTCTAAAGAATGTTGCCATTTCTTTGAAAAGTCTGCATAAAAACGCAAATTTCTGCATATTATGTTTTTGGATCCGGTTCCGCATGGCGTATGGTTGATGAAAACTGTGCATAATGGTCTTGGGTCGAAATTGGCTGCGCCGACACCATTGAGTGAAGAGCAAGACGATTATTTACAGTATCCATGGCCATGGATAAGCGATGTGGTGAGCGGATATTGTTGTGATGTGAAATTATACGCTCCACCTGCATAGAGCGGTGACAGTGACAGTAATGCTATTGCAGCCAGAACCTTCTGTAAACAACGTGTAGTTAGGCGTACTGGTAATAATTGACGCAATCTAGTTGACAACACACAACCGGTATCACTTCCTTCAGGTAGATGTTGAATATTTGAAACCGAAACCCAACACTGACACACGCAATCTGTAAACTTGCTTATAGTTAACTATGGAGCAGCTGTTGAACCAATGGAATTCCTTCTTTTATTATTTCGTGGCATGACTTAGCCTTTTTAGCATGCTTTGGAATGTTGCCAGCATATGCATTGCTCTAAAAACAAGTGCTCAGCTAGATAATTAATTGATGCAGCAATACGCATCTCCACGCGGATTGATAGAAGTTGTGAGCACAGTTATTTGTAACAAGAGAATGAATAATAGCCCGACGTGGTAATGCAGCTGCACCTTCTCCGTAGACTCCGTTACAAGTGGCAACTTCAGGATCAGTAATGCTCATTTTTACTTAGCTTTTGTCCCACCACTTAAACAGTTAAAATATGCCATGGAACTGTTAGCGCAAAGTCTAATGTTCGAAATTATGTAGCAAGTACAGTTTTAATTGTTTTTACAGAAAGCTTTGTGAATAGTCGCAGAGAGACTGTTCCAGGCACGTGGACCAGCGAGCCGAAAGTCCCGATCACCCGTTTTAGCCATTAGCACGAAAACATCAGCGGACTTTGATGATAGCAGCCGCGACCTGTTGGGATCATCCGATAGCGGTCTGGTGATGACTGCGAGATAGCGTGGTGCAACGTTGTTCAGACATTTAATATTAAACATTAAAATGGTCCTACTTGGCCGCCCTGGGCATGGCAGCGCCGCTGACGAGTTTCGTTGAAGAGGCGCTATACAAATTCACGTAATGAATGAATGCACCATGATGCAAATTTTTAATTTCATGCGCTCGCCTATTCTGAGCCACTCACGCTTATCTGATATCGCGGTTCTAAAGCGGAAGAACTTTATTAATCGCAAGACCAGACGAGCAACAGTGTTAGCGACCGCCTGAAGCCGAAAGAAACTGCGCTGTGGCAAGCCAGCAAATGCGACATTGCAGAAATCGATTCGGCCCAGGATTAAACTTTACTATGTTATTGGGCTTACTGCAGGATCACTTGAGCTAGTGTGGGCAACCGAATATTATTACTGTTGTAGTATTATTTAGTACACTACATAATGCACTGCATCATATCAATTTGTATATTAGCCGACCTGCCAAAAATCTGAAGCCAATAACCTTTGAGCACAAGCACAAATTATTTTTATGGTACAATAATGATTTACAACAGCAGTCCTTTACCTTCAATTTCACCAACCAAGTTGCCACAATCATCCTCCAGAAACTCTTCCAGTTCGGAATGTCTAAAGCAGAATCTAAAATCCGGAATTCTTGTTTCATTTGTAGGTTGGAACTGTTGTTCTAACTCAAACGCTCTAATAGATAAGTCTGAAACTGTGCGGCAGATGTCGCTAGCCGATCCTTTATCGATTAGTCTTTGACAATAAGAATTGTAACTTTCTAAGTTCGATAGATAAGCATCAATAGCATCCGTTGCCATTTGGGTTTCTTTCAATCTGCTTTGTCTTTCGGAACATAGACCTTGTAGAAGACTACTTGCATGTTTATCAGTTAACTGCTTTAGTTCGTCTTTTCTATTCTCTACATCACATTCTAGGCTTTCCACCCTTCGCTGCATTTCTTCCTTCACCTTCAATAGTTCTGCCTTTTTCATCTGAGCCTGAGCGATGCATCCATTCATAGTTTCAGTACTGTTTTGTATCTGCTTTCGAAAACCATCCACACATTTGCTAACATGACTACCTTTATGGTTAGTATGTTCCTCGATGAAGCAAATGGCGCAAACAACTGTTTTGCAATCAGCACAATATACGTTCAGAACCGTTTGTTCATGAACTTCACAAATCATTGTAGCTAGATCGACAACCACATTTTGTCCACTCTCATGTTCATCTATTGGCATCAATTTATGATTCTTTGTCAATTTAAATTTCTTGTGTTCACTGCAACATTCTTCGCACAATTTGTGCTTGCATTCAACGCAATATGTATCAGCTGTTGGAATTTCTTTTCCTTCCTCTTCCTTACTTTCCCCTAAACACACAGAGCATAAGGCTTTCGTTACTGAAGACGGTTCTGAAACTTTTGACACTTGTATCAGTCTCTCAATGAAGAAATTCTTAGGCAGTCCACGAAACCCTTCACTAGGAATCTTAAATAATCGTCTACATATTGGGCAAGGCATCTCATCTCCAGGTCCTTTGTTGGTTTTAAGTCCAGTCTCTTGAAGACATTTCATGCAGAATGTATGAATGCATGGCAATGCTTTCGGATCGGTGTAGACTTCGGTGCATATACAACATGCAGTTATATCGTCAAGGTCTTCCCTGTTAATACCATCACTACTGGACTCTATTGCAGCCATCTTATTCTCTAAGTCGAAAATCTACAACACTTTCGGTTTCACTATTGATGCTAAGTACTGCTTTATTTTTAACTTTTACAAGTCATGTAGGCCTAGACGACGTTTCCTTTCATTTTAGCACTGGCTTATAAGAGAAATTTTGTTCGAATGAATATAGGAAATCTCTAACAAAATACCTGAGCTGTAATCTCTATATTGTCCTGGTAGCAACTTACTGTCAGAACATATTCGCTATACTCTATGTTACGGGTTGAAATGTTGACATTCTGTTAACTGCGTATAATCTCTCGATTGACCCTCGATATATGCAGATAAACAAAGACCAACAGTTACACTTTATTTAGCCCAAGGCAGACATTATAGTTCAGTTGCCTTAGAATAAAACGCATACGTTGATGTCTTAGGCTTGGCTTGAAAGCTTGATTTAATTATCAAGCTAAAATTTTCAGCAAAGTTCTTTAGAGAACAATTCTCAATTTCCGAATTATTATGAATTTTGAATTGAGCGACACAAACTGTTGTGCCGCAAAACTGTCCAATTCAATTCGAAGTAAAATAGCTCTTGAAATAAATGATAGAACCAGAATACTAGTAGGACCTACGCTATTTACGCTGATCACCTTCGCATACAAAATTGAATCTCGATGTGTAGCTTAGTTTACAGTTCAATGGGTCACAATAGCTAACATTAATTCGAACTTGTTAACAAATTCAAATGTTGGCAGAGATTGGGAACAATATTTCTAGGATTTATTGAGGATTGTAGTATTGTGGTTCAGCTTAGCATATGTGAGGCCCTTAACGTCGCCAAGGGAGAAGGGGCAGCTGACCCATCCCTGCTCAGGCTTGGTCGTGGTATTGGTGCAAATCCGGTGAATTTTTGGGTGTACCCCATGTGGTTTTTGGTTTGCATTAGTTTTGGTCATCACCTTATTGCAGTTACTAACTGATCACCATATGGCTGTTGCTACTCTTTCGACCAGATTGAAGGCTCACACGACATTATTATGAATGTCGATGAAAGAGAATTAAGAGAGCGCATTATTGCCATAAGTCCACGAGCTTGGACGTCTTTAGAAATGCAATAAGTACTAAGTCCTCGCTCCCGACCTAAGGGCAATGAAAACTGAAGTACCGGTAGGTGTTCAGTGTATAGACATGTGGCTCTGTAAATGAAACGAACATTGTAAATCCCCGTGACGACTCGGTACCCACAACACACAAAACGTGGAAGACAGCAGAACTACAAGACTGCATTTCTGGATTCGAAATACCTTGTAGCAAATAGACACTGAAATACGAATTCGCCGGCTTGAAAGTCGCTACAAGATGTTAGCAGGCCCGCGCAAAGCTATAGACCCAAGATGGGACATGTAGGCCCTATTAATTTCAAACAACTCGTTGTGTGTTTTGCCCCTTTTCGGGGCAGTGCAACACATCAGTGTTGACTACATATGATATCATTTCTATATATAATATGGATGTACTTTACATTCGTAATCGTAATCGTAAAATTTTATAGCGCCAATTCAAGAGAGACTCCTCAGAGGCGCTCCCGGCCTGTCAACACCAAACTACGATAAAAGCAATGGTTTTCAAACGCTTGCGAAAAGGTGCAAGGAAAGACCAAGAATCTCATTACGGAGGTTGCTAGGCAACTATTCCAAAAAGATGGACCGACCATAACGAAACTTTAAATTAATGAAGCATCGTGGAAGTTCGAGTCATAGGGACAACCAGAGCGAAGGAATCTAAGCCTGGAATCGATAACACCTGCACACAATTATGCTCCATAAGATAAACTGGAGCTTATACATTAGCATATAGGATGCTTATTAAATTAGCATATATGATGCATTTACAACTTACCAGTAACAGAGGATAATAAAAGAACTAGGACGATTTATATTCTGTATTCGGAAAGTCAGAACATCATAGTAGAAATGGTCGTCACTTCTTCACATTCAGAAATGCTTTACGTGCAAATTCATCAATAACATTAATTTTGAGAAATCCAGCAACTTACCTCCATCTTCTCCCTCATTTGAGACTCTCTGCAGCAATGCGGATACTAGACTCTTTGCCTGTATTCTGCACAATCCTTGTCAAGTAGTGCATAAATTGTTACCGCCGATCAAGCAATCGCGCTACTCCCTGCGGCCACGGTCCCATAACCGAGAGCTTCCCATGTTTGACAACCTGTCTCAGAAATGCTTCCTTGCCCGGATGCTATACAAATAAACTATGTTTTCTTTAGATCTGGCTATTTAAACTCTTCATTTTTCTCTATGACTAGCCCTAGCTCTTCTTCCTCTATGTCCCCCATGATGTACAATAAAGCTTCTCATTCAATTCATTGGTTGCATATATAATTTTTTGTTTATTTATTTGAATGCATTAATCTTGCCATGTAGGCCTACAGTGCAGTTCGTTTGCTAGTGCTTCTCAATAAAGGATATACTTACTTACTAACTTACTTACTTTGCCTCGTCACTGTTCACAGTTCTAATTTATTCATTTATGATTTCTCTATATTTTATCTGCTATCTTTATGCTATAGGATCCTTTTCCCATTTGACTCTCTATCAGGTAGAGTAGGCCCTCAAAATCATAGGCCCGTGCGGCCGTGCCAGCTGACTCACCTGGCTTGTTCTGTGCTGACCTGAATGTTAGATGCGAAGACAGTCAGCTATAGGCCTACTGAGTTGGATGTGGATAAGACGGTTAGCCAATCGTGGCTCGCTTATCAATTCATAACAGCAGAAGTTCACTGACAGATGTATACTCAGCTTTTCCGAAAAGCTAAACTCAGCTTCTGTTTCATTACAGAGTTCTTTTGACGTTGCCTGTTACAACTGCATCTCTTGAGCGAAGCTTTTCGAAACATGCACGTGTGATGTCAAAGATGAGGTCAGCAATCTAAGTGTGTACGTAATTCTAATAATCATATATTTCGACGATCGACATGCCTCGATATTTGCTTGGGCCTTTGAAGCAGACAACCGAAGGAACAGATTATCATCAACAGGCACTTGAGAATCAACTTTACAAGCACCTAGAAACTTAACTTATCGAAAACATCCTCATTCATGATTTTATTGTCTCCATGCCAACTAAATAGTTAGGCCTATATCTTTATATAGGCGCCCATAAGTCTAATTTTATTTAAACTGTGCATTTCCATGTATACGCAATTCATTATAATCACCTTTACAAGAGTGGCGTGGTAGTTTTTCTATATCTCCAACATAGTAATCTACGCGTATACAGGCCCGCATTAAGGGGGGGGTTGCTAAGGGTGCTGCAGCACCCAGGCCCGCAGTTTTGAGAGGCCCGCTTTTTATATCAATCAATCAAATCAAAACTCTTTTATTGAAGCCATGTCAAATAAAAATCACATAACATTTAACATAAAATATCAGGATTGGCCGCAAGAGGAGTCCCAAAAGGGATCAAGATCCCGCTAACTAGGGACACCTAAAACAACATTTCAGAAATTTGAATTAGTGATAGCTAAATCCTTAACAAACAGTGCAACATCAAGTTTCATACAGTAATGCAAACAGTATAGTACATAGTACACAGTACATGATAAACACAATTCAAAACAATATAAAAATGAAGAAAAAACGAAAACCTTAACTAACAGTGAAAAAGAATATCCGGCAGGGTAGGTTATAGCTAATTTCCATTAATCAGGAAGGCATGCAGCATTTTTTAAAGTGTCGTAGGTGCGGGGCACAACGTATGTGAGAGGGAAGCATGTTCCAGGTTGTGGAGCCAACAGATTTTATGGAAAATAAGCGAGTATTGGTGTGTGCATATATGGGGCGATAAGAGTTAAAGTTTCTGGTGTAGTGAGTATGAACATCGGATCCTAGATGAAAAAATCCCTTAAAACATGCTGGAAGTAAACCATGTTCATGACGGTACATAAATAGGCCAATTTGTAATGTTCGAATCTGCTCTAGTTTAAGTAGCTTCAAGTCAGTAAATAGTGGTCCAGAATGAACGCACCTTGGAACTCCCATAATGATACGAACTGCACGTTTTTGCAATAGAATTAATCTCCGTAGTCTAAAGTCATAAGTGGATGTCCATACCATATTGCAATAAGTAAGATAGGGGTAAACCAACGAGTAATATAATTTTAGGCGTATGCAGGAGGGCAACAAGTATGCAGTTCGAGTTAGAATACCAATGTTTTTAGCAATTTTGTCAGAAATAGTTTTTATATGTTCTTTCCAGGTCAAATGTTGGTCCACATGAACACCTAAAAATTTAGTAGAGGTGACTCTGGTAACAGGAATGCCATTGATGGATAAACTTAACGAGTCATTGAGGGACCTGTTTTCCTATGGGATTTGAACAGTATGAAGTTTGTTTTATCTAGGTTAAGGGTTAGTTTATTAGCAGAAAACCAATCCGCCACTAGAGTAAGCTCTGTATTTATGACCTGAGTAAGGGTTTGTAAAGAACGGTGAGAGTAAAAAACGTTGGTGTCATTTGAAAATAAAATAAAAAACATGATTGGTGATACATTGGGGAGGTCGTTTATATAAATGTGCATGGTGGATCGGTGGTTCTCAAAGGGGACCTTTAATTGGAAGGTAATCACAACACCCGGGCCCGCACTAGCCTTAGTGCGGCCCTGCGATTATAGCTCAAACATATAAGGAGTGTGTTTCTCTTATATAGACTTAATAGCATTGGCTTACTTGTCAAATGAGTTGCATATGGATCATTCAAACCGTGCTTGAGTTCCCCCGGAGTGGAACGAACGTAGCTACGACAAAGGGAGACCAACGAAACCGAACGACGTTTAACTATGCATCAAAAAGAATGCCATATTCCCAGTGTCACACCCACTTCAAAAAGGGCAGGGAGAGTTACAACAGCCCCAAAGATGTCCACAGTAATGTGAGTTAGAACAGATGATTGATCTCTGAGAAGTCAGGCATCGTCCCAGGTTTCACAGCGAAGGGTGTCTATGAATGCAGTGGCATTGTGGCGTTGAACACAGTTTTGAAAGATTTGGAAAGGAAGTTAGCTTATAACGTCTTTTTGTAGACACAGCGGAGATGCGACATCTAAACTCGGATAGAAATTTTGCATTTACAGAGGCAATGGCTTCAAACATTCAAAGGCAATGGGAACAAACAAGTAGAATTTTGTAATTACTACTATAATTATTCATGTTATTAATATTATAATTTTATTAATCTCGGAAAATTATAGTAGTAGACCTATTTATGAGCCAACGCGTTTTGGTAACTATAAATTGTAATTCAATACCTACGTCGATGCTAGCTCAGTACATGGAAACTGTTAGCTATAGGGCTTAGAGTTTATAAACTAGATTTAACCTTAGAAAGTACAAAAAGATGGAAATTATACTTAGAAAGTACAAAGAGATGGAAATTATAATATCCACTATCCAAGATTACTGTTAGCACGCTAGTGATCAACCGATATCAGTTTTAGCTTGACATACTAATCATATTCCGCATACTCAAAATATACCACTTTGATCCTGCAATTTCCTAAGTTCTTTTATTGTTACATTTGTACTTTTTGAGGCTGTATTATTAATTCAGAAGCTGTAATTCTGTATCCTTCATGAATATTCACTCTTTTAATTATTATAATTGTTTTTTCTAATTAGGTTGAAAACTTGAATCTCTATAGTTCTAATGTTTATAGTCTATGTAACATAGACTATGTTACATGTCATACACTTTGAGTGGTTTAAAACAATTAACATTTCTGAGACTTTAAAAAATCTTGTTTCAGACTAGCTTTCAACCCTTGTTTGTTCCACGTGTTTTATTCACTAAACACATCAATCAATCAATCAATCAATGCTTTATTGCTCACCGAAGAAAACATAATCACGTAATCACAGACAATGTAAACAGAAATAAACATGCAGTGAACAATGGGAAACCCCAAAAGAACGAACCGTTCCGCTAACAGGGGTCGCCCAATTTCAATCGTAATGCAACCAATGGAGTAAATCATAAATAACAATTTCGTGAGTACATCATTAGTGTTGTAAGCATATGAATTTATCATTTTGGCTAAATAAGATAGATGTAATGTGAACATTGCATGACCGCCAAAGGTAATAAGAAATCAGGTTCTGGCTACTCCCGGGGTAATATAAAATCAATTTTATATTACAAGGGGGAGTGGTAACCTGAAATGGTGTAACACCAGGACGGTTCTTTTCCAAGCCAACCATTTTGCCACCGGAGGTGGATCGACAGCGTGCCAAACATACCAGTAGATATGCCATAGTTCTCCATCTGACCTAACCAATTTGCTGACGAAGGTGGAGTGATGACATACAAGGATATACCTGCAAAGACCATCGCTCATTTCCAGCTGTTAACTCCTCTTAAAATGGATTATGTTCGTTATGTATCTATCATTAATGATAAAGACGAATAACTAGATAGCGAAAATGACTAATCGCTCTCATAACCCGAAACCGACAAAATGGAGTTATACTAATCCTGGATGCATATTGCTCGTAGAATTGCGCAAATGGAAGGCCACAGTTCTTCAGCTGAGTCGTATTGTGCTCTATAGAGTTATGAAATCAAGTGCTAACAAATAAATTGTAACTGTAATTAGACATTTATATAGCGTCGTTGTGAGATCCAATAAAACCAGAGGCGCCTTTTTCTGCGTTAAAATACACGATATTAAATATCGTAAGAACTCGAATCACATCAATTAGCAATACAATGCACAGTAAAATATTAAAGTGAAAGAGTCATAAATGGCAGGTTCCCTCAAACACGTGGAGCGTAAGCAGCGGATTCTCGTCAACATCTGAAATATGGCATCGTGTTCGGAGTCGGACTCCGGTGTAGCGATTACCCCTTGAAATCGCGTTCAGATTACCAGGAGGTAGATGCAATCGATTTCAAGTTACCTCTGAGGGTAGATTGACGGCAATTTCATCCTACTCTCTACGATTTCAGGTAGGCTAACCCCTCAAAACATTCTTGTCTAAGAATTTACAGAGCCGCTGTAATAATGATCAAGGCATTAGGCGATGGTAGAAATATTCTTTGCCACAATATAGAGTTTATATAAAATCAAATGAACCTTTAAGTGTGTTATCTAGACATGTTGGAAACAAAAAAACTTAACTCTTTTTAAAATAGTAATTATACAGTATTTGGGCAAATCAAAGTCATGCTAAGCATCTTCACCAGACTCTTTAAGGATCATATCCTAAGAAAGAGAGCGCCCTGTAAATATCATATAAGGAACGATTTACTTTTAAGTATAAATAAGAAATTGGGTACTTGCTTCTATCCTATAAAAAAAATTTATCCAACTTATTTATCTGGACAATTTAACATGGAAGTTGGATTGATGAATATAATATTATTTGCGTAAATGGAAGTTGGATCGATGGAATTAATTATGTGATTAAATAGATGTTGGATTGATGAAAATAATTCTTTGCTTAAGAGTTAAATAGACTTTCGATTCTTTGTTAAATAGAAGTTGGAGTGATGAAAATAATTCGTTGCGTAGGCCTATATGGAAGTTGGTTGAAGAAAATAATTGTTTGCTTAGATAAAAGAGAAAAGACACTACATGAAGTTGTATAAATTTTGGTGCTCGAAAACAATTACCAGCAATTTAAGAATATAAACACAAATGCAAATTTACCTTAATTTCAAATTGAAAGATGTCATTCACTTAAGTTATTGTCATAAGCACCTGATTATTTAAAATCGAAAATCAAAATCCCTCTATTGTCCGGATCGTTGTTAGTCACAAAGAGTCGACTATTTGTCTCATCCAGAAGAATCCTCGTTGGAAATTGTAATCGGTGTTTTCCATCTTTTGAGAGAATTTCTCTCCTAAATTCCAAATCTCGATCCAGCAAAAGAATTCGATTGTTTAACTCATCAGCGACCATCACGAACCCATTTCTGTCGACGCACATATAGATTGGATCATTCATTTGTCCGATGGTAGATCCACGTAATGCACCGAATGACTTTTTAAGTTTTCCATCTGCACCTACTATGCACACTCTATGCAGATCACCATCAACACGACTGACCACGAAATAACCATAGGTCATTTTAATAGCATGCCATGGATGAAAAATACCTTCGTCTGGCAATAGATTTATTTCACGGAGCAATTGTCCGTCTGGCGAATATTCATTTAATTTATTTTTATTATAAAGAGTTAAAATGACATTCGATTCATCTGTAACAGACAGATGACCATAATCGCCTCGTGTTGACCAATTCTTGATTAATTTTCCATTTGGATCAACTCTCAAGATTTCCCCTTTTCGATCGGATATGTATAGACATTTATTTCTGTTGCAGGATATTAAGTCAGCTGGATCAATTAATTCCTTCAAATTCCATTGACGACTGAAGCTTAATTTAAGTTTATCGTACACTTCAACGTCTGAACTATTATCACTCACAACAAACAATTCTTTGTCTAAGATTGTCAATCCATAAATCCATTTCTTGTCCCTTTCTTCAGCTTTTGTTCTGATAGTCTGAACTAAAACTGGATCCGATTTGTATCGAAGTTCGTCTGAAAATAGTAATAAATTCATTAAACTCTATATTATCATTATTAGGACCAGGGCCGTAGCAAGCTATAATTGCACCCTGTGCCAAGCGTAAATCTTGCGCCCCACCCCTCAAAGATCAACTTATCTAATAACGACCAAATCTGTTATCCCGAAAATGCAGTAGGCCCTAATAGGCCTATAAGGCTTTGTCTTTCAAAGAAAATAGAAGCGAAGTTTCTGTGCTTCTATTAACATTTCATTTTAGTCACTTCAGATTTATTTCGCTGTTGAAGGGACTTTAAGGACAAGGAAGTTCGGACAAGTTCCATGACAGACCATGAGGAAAGGATTCGACTTCCGTCGTGTTCGATATCCCACCGTAAGCCATGGGTATCCCATCGTGTAATCAACACGGGGTTTATGAAGCAGGCGTGCGTTCCTACGGGGCCTCACCCATACGGTGACTTGTATAGCGCCACTAGCCGCTATGTCTTTCAGTTCTTCAGATATTAGGCCGAGCTTAGAGCCTACGACCGGCTTTGGTGGCGACAGAAAAGTGTCCGCTTTGATTGGGCTCCTCGTCCCAACACCGCTACTTTCGTAATTGGTCTGAGGTTCACTTAGCACTTACTATACTACTTAGCACTTCTGCCTGTTCTTCTTGCCCCTGTATAACTTTCTGAATTAAATCATCTAGCTCTGCATTAGCTGGCAATGGCATTGACAACTCAACATCCGCCATTTCGCTAGTTCCGATTATAGCCTAGGCCTACTTAAAACAAATTCACGGGAGATACCGGTTTCCACATCCAATGACGTGAAAATTATATTTATCAGTCTATTTGATTAAGTTAGCTGTCTTTTCCAAATTACAGTTTAATCGGAATCAAATTAGCTAAAAAGTGCATTGCAATAGCAATGCACTTTTTCAGTAAGCAGGGACGGTATATGCAAAATCATCTAATAGCCCCTTCTCAGGGCCTCGCCTCGTTTTATAGGCAAATCTACGCGCCTAAGGAACCGCGTTCTTTTCACGGCTTTTTCACCAATCACAGCACAGTATCGCAAGCCCCTTTTCCCCGCGTAAATTTCCAGTTCGCTCTATTTAATAATAATAATATTCGTTTATTCTGACACAAGTTGACATGACCGCAGCTTGTTTATCCCCTTCTTAAAAGTAAGTAAGTATATTCTTTAATAAAAACCAATTGCATATCCGCACTCTGGTGTATATACCTGGTCTATACAATGTATACATCTCGAGGCGAACTTGCTGTTCCCTTTGCGCGCACTTCAAGATGCAACTTCGTGCCTTCTCAGTGGTTGGGCCGACCATCTGGAATAATCTTCCTTCAGATCTGCGTGTTCTTCTAGCTGGAGACTCTGCATACACCTTTTACAAGAATTTGAAAACTGTTCTCTATCGCCGTAGTTGGGCTGGGAGCGCCTCTGAGTAGGTTATCTTGGAGGGGCGCTATATAGTTCTCTGAATGAATGAATCTTAACAACAATCAACAGTAATGTCAATACGAGTACAACATTCTAACAATAAATTAAAAAAATAAAATGAAATAAATTAAATTGCTTCTGCGCCCATTTCGGACTATGCCAGACTTGTTCAATTGTTATTTAATTTTATTACATTTATTTCATTTATGTTGAATATTTCATATTTAAAGATCAAGTAATTAGTAATTAAATCGTTCCATCTCAAAATTTGCGCCCCATCTTGAGTTGCGCCCTGTGCCGTGGCACCGTTGGCACATGCCTCGCTACGGCCCTGATTAGGACTATTACGTAATTGTAAACAAATATAACTTTGAACGTGAGTACTAATGCATGCGGAAACGACGACGAACGTGATGATGAAAAATGAACGATACTGAGACCGATAAAAAATTGAGGCCAACAGAATGGTACAGGCACAGAAACGGTCAGAGGAAACTAGAATGACCAAGAAACACAGGCGGAGCAGCATGGACAGTCGCACAGGGGAAGGAAACATAGAGAGAGAGTAAGAAATAAGAAGTGCATCAAGTTCATCATCAAAACTGACCTATAGACAATGCACTTTATGCACTTTAAATTTATCGGCAGAGTATGGAAACCTGGAAAGCCGTTACCATGAAAATGAATTGGTATGTAAACATAAAACTACAGGCATGCTGAGACAAACTTTGTTTAGCCTATCCTTTACCGAATAGAAGAAAATTGTGCAACATTTCGAAGGAACTAAGTAATGAATATAATTATTTCGATTTATCATAAATGGTAATAGTCTATATATATGCATTTTAACGTTGAACCCGATGCTGAAAATGCACTTATGATTTATCAGTAGCGCATGGAAAGCCGTTTATCCGAAAAATGAAATGCTGCCTAAGCAGACGACTGCACGCATGCGAGAACAAAAGTTATAGAAATTTCCTCTGATTTCTCTCTCAAATTGACCTTTTTGACCATAAAATTACCTTGGATTTCTTACATTTAGTTGCTTTGTTTCTTACCACAGGTAGTTCGTATCAAGACATGACACACAAGAAAATGTTTGCCAATTTCAGCAATTTTTGGCCGAGATCTAGGCATTCATTCTGATTTTTGCTAGAGTTCGCTTTTTCTGACCTTGAAATGACCTTGAATGACCATGATTTCGGTATTTATATTTTTAACAGATTTAGCACTTGTCAAGATGAACAAACCGCAAGAAGTTCATCCAAATCTGAATCTTTCTTTAAAGTCTTTGTGACAATGAACCCAAGTTCCAAGACCCAAGCATGGGAGACTTTAGTTCTGGGAATTTAAGTTGGGTATGCCCCCCTCAAAGTCTGACTCACACCTCAACCTGGTGAGGGGGTGGCAACAGTCTGTAGGGGAGTGCCTGCTGAGGCTATGCCATCAACGGTGAAGGTCTCAAGGCTGAAGTACCACTTAGGGCGCTACGCGAGGTGGTCAGACTCAGCAGGAACCCTGAAAAGCTGGCAAACGTGGGCGGAATCGCCGCCTTTGATACCACAAGTTAGTGGATATCAGAGCCGTCAGCCTGGAACTTCTCTGCTTAAGATTTTATGTAAGGTCGAACGGATTGGTGCAGATACTCCGCTTCGTAAAATAAACAATACGAATGAAACAATGCAACTATTGGATTCTCAACGGGCCTCAAGCCCATGGATCTCGATGCAAGCTGTTGGACACCTACGGGACTTCGGCCTATGGATCATGATGATGATGATGATGATGATGTTCGGTGGCTTTGAGCGAACTTAGGATTTCATTTAAAATTATGAAAAAGTTTATAGACAACTAATGAATGGAATATTGGAGAAAACTTGAGTATGGGTGTTTTATGCAATGTGTCATGTTTCGGGACACGTGCCTAATATACATGCATACCTGTTTTCGTAGTCTCTAGTTCTTTCCTGAGTTTCTCGGCGTTGGTTTCTAATGTCGACACTGTCGCTTTACACATGTTCAATTCTTCAACTAATTTGCAAATGCTGGTTTGAAGTGAATTGTTGTTCGTTTTCTCTGATTTAAGTTCCTGCTCTAGTTTGTCGTTGTTGGTCTGACGTGAACTGGAGTCGTTTTCTCTGCTTCAAGTTCCTGCTCTAGCCTTGTCGTGGTTGGTCTGAAGCGCGTTGTTTGCGATGTTATTATTGTCCAACTCTTGTTTTAGTCTTACTATGTTAGCTTCCGTATTACTCAGTTTTTCTGTCAAAGTCTTATTAACCTGTACTTCCTTGGCTGCATTCTTTCTAAACACCGCGTACGACGACTGTGCTGGCGACATTTACCATCAAAACAAGCGGCAAGGTGTCGTAGACGCGTTTTGACCCTCTCAGCAAAGGCAGAAGATTGTCCTCTAGTTTACTTATGGTGGTGGAGTAGAGGTTGAAGAGATCCGACACCGATAGGGCATGAAGAGATGAAGAGTCGGACGCAAGTTTTGAGCGACGGTGTGCACCATTGAGCGCTTGATAGTCGAGAGATTTCCAGCCGCGCATCATACGAATGGTGTGTATGGGTTGGAACTGGAGAGGAGGAAGAGTGAGCTCAACGTGCGAGTTAAGCCTGCGAGTGGACGCATAGGTCCTGGACGAGCGCTTCATCGGAGGTGAAAACCAAGTCGAGAGTTCCACCAAGCGAATGATAGTCTCACTGACATGTTGTCGGAGACCGAATTCAGAGAAGAGATCGAGGAACTGTAGAGTGCGCTATTAGAAAGTGTTAAGTGTTTTTGTTGCAACTGTCGGATTAGAAAAAGTCTGTGAAAGTGCAGCTATCAAGATCTACACACAGCCGGATCTTAGTCATATCTGCAATATTTATTATTAGATGCGCATCAGTCATTAGTCTTCTACCTATTATACGGCGCTTTTCCATGCTTTTTGCTGTTGTTCGTGATGATCAAAATCTTCTCTTTGTTATCTGTGATTACAGCAGTATATATCCAAGCATGTCAGTTTTGTATTCAAATCGAATGCAAAGCACACACTTTAGTTAATAAAGTATTTTAGATCAGAGAAACAACACAACAGCCCCATTCAACCAAAAGCTGAAGATTTTGATGTCGGCGCTGATTAAACGTTGAAGTTCTAGTCAATAGAATTATAATAATACAAGCGACTGTTATGTCTTTTTGTCATCTCTGGCACTGCAGTGAAATGATGACATAGTCAGACGAAATAACTTTACTGAACCAACTCGTATAAAGATTCACAAATAAGTGCTAATTAACAATTCTCAAATATAGCGTGTTTATAGCGAATTTCGTAAGGATAAATGAACTGAGTGCTTCACGTCACAGAATACGATGCACGTGATGCATGGTCAGGCATGGAACCTGCCTGCTCTAGATATTTTTGCAAAACTTGCCTCTAATTTGTCGATGTTCGGCTTTGTAATATAAACAACTTCTAAATCAAAATTTCGTCTTTTGATTACAAGTCAACAACACGGTAACACATGTTTCCAACTTTGGTTGACAAACTTCTGTTCATGATAAATTTGTTGAAATGTCGTTACATTGTTTCTTGACCTTATTGAAAGAGTAGAGAAGATCAGAATAGCTTGCAGGACCTTTGTAAATCCTTAAAAAGACGCTATAGGCCTTTTCGGTCCTTTTTTCAGTCCAGAACGGCGTTCCGGGACCTTTTTTCAGCTACTAAAAACTAATTTAGTTAATTTAGATTTTTATTAAAAAATTATTTACAACTATTTAGATTCTTTAATTTTATTTTAGTTCTTTCAGTGTATATTGATATTGATAAATATGAAATTGAAATATTAGCATAAAATATGCCCCTATAATTGTTCTGAACGTGTTGAGTTTCTGAACCTTTTTTTTAGAAAAAAGCACTGTCTGTATTAATTGTCTTCATACATAGGTCTACTGGTTCAAAGACATACATGCATTACACACCTGTTTTCGTAGTCTTTAATTCTTTCCTGAGTTCCTTGGCGTTGGTTTCTAATGTCGTCACTGTCGCTTTATACATGTTCAATTCTGCTGTCAAAGTCATTTTAGCCTCTACTTCTTTGGCTGCCTTAATTCTCAACTGTTCATTTGCTAACCGCAAACTCTCTTTCTCTGTTCTTTCGATTTCGATTTCCTTTCTCAGGAGATCATTTTCGTTAGTTTTTTCTACTAATAGACTTTGTTTACTTCTTTTCTTTGGCTTCGAGTCACCTTCCTCTGAATAAATGTGACAAAAGTTTGTAGTAAACTTATTTATCGTTTAATTTTCCGACTCCTGTGACTCACTTACGCACGTATCAGATAATCAGACAAAAGTAATTGTAATAGATAGGCCTACTCTGACCACATTGTAATGGTAATTGTTAACAAGACGATTTATATTGCATTGTCGCTTCTTCCATGACGATTTACAAAGTGTCTATTATCGGCGTAAATTCTAATGTTCGGGATTACTTAGCAAGTACAGTTTAAAATTTGTTTGCAGAAAGGCTCTTCGCTTCCTGAAAAGTCGCAGGAAGACTGTTCAAGGCACGTGGAACAGAGTTAGTTATTGGCACAAAAACGTCAGCGGACTGTAATGATCGCAGCCGCGAGACCTGTTGGGATCATCCGATAGCGGCCTGATTTTGTCTGCGAGGTAGCGTGGTGCGTAGTTTTTCAGACATTTTATGCACCAGGTTGCAGAGTTTGAATTTGATGCGTTCGCCTATTCTAAGCCACATGCAGCTCATCTTGTATCGCGGTTGTAATTTCTCAATAGCAAGACCATGCAGACGAGCAGCAGCGTTGATGACCGCCTGAAGCCGAAAAATACTGCACTGCGGCAAGCCAGCAAAGGCGACATTGCAGAAATCGATTCCGCTCAGGATTAAACTTTGCTTTGTTAATGGCTCACTTGAGCTAGTGTTAATATTATTAAAATTGTTTAGTACACTACATAATGACAATGCAGTTCATCAGAGCAATTTGTAAATTAAACTACAATAAATGTGAAGTCAATAACATTTTAGCACAAGCACAGAATAGTTTTATGGTACAATTATGATTTACACCAACAGTCACTTACCTTCAATTTCACCAACCAAGTTGTCACGGTATTCCTCCAGAAACTCTTCCAATTCAGATTGTCTAAAGCAGAATCTAAAATCCGGAATTCTTGTTTCGTTTGTAGGTTGGCACTGTTGTTCCAACTCAAACGCTCTAATAGATAAGTCCGAAACTGTGCGGCAGATGTCGCTAACCGATCCTTTTTCGATTAATCTTTGACAATAAAAATTGTAACATTCTAAGTTCGATAGATAATCATCAATAGCATCCGTTGCCATTTTGATTTCTTTCAATCTGCTTTGTCTTTCGTAGCATAGACCTTGTAGAAGACTACTTGCATGTTTATCAGTTAACTGTTTTATATAATCTTTTCTCTTCTCTACATCACATTCTAAAGTTTCCACCATTTTCTGCATTTCTTCCTTCACCTTCACAAGTTCCGCCTTTTTCATCTGACTCTCAGCGATGCATCCATTCATGGCTTCAGTACTGTTTTGTATCTGCTTTCGAAAACCATCCACACATTTGCTAACATGGCCACCTTTATGGCCATTATGGTCCTCGATGAAGCAAATGGCGCATACAACTGTTTTGCAATCAGCACAATATACATCCAGAACCTTTTGTTCATGAAACTCACAAACCATTGGAGCTAGATCGACCACCACATTTTGTCCACTTTCATATTCATCTATTGGCATCAATTTATGATTCTTTGTCAATTTAAATTTCCTGTGTTCACTGCAACATTCTTCGCACAATTTGTGCTTGCATTCAACGCAATATGTATCAGCTGTGGGAATTTCTTTTCCTTTCTGTTCCTTACTTTCTTCTAAACACACAGAGCATAAGGCTTTCGTTAGTGCAGACGGGTCTGAAACCTTTGACACTTGTATCAGTCTCTCAATGAAGAAATTTTTAGGCAGTCCACAAAACCCTTCACTAGGAATCTTAAATAGTCGCCTACATATTGGGCAAGGCATCTCATCTCCAGGGCCTTTGTTGGTTTTAACCCCAGTCTCTCGAAGACATTTCATGCAGAATGTATGAATGCATGGCAATGCTTTCGGATCTGTGAAGACTTCGGTGCATATACAACATGTAGTCATATCGTCGAGCTCTTGCCTCTTAATACCACCACTACTGGACTCTGTAGCAGCCATCTTATTCTCTATGTCGAAAAACTCTACAACACTTTCGTTTTCACTATGGACATTACTGCGTTATTTTTAACGTGTACACGTCGATGTGTCCTTTCACTTTAGCACTCTCTTATAAGAGTAGTTTTGTTCGAGTGAACATAGAAAAATCTCTAACTAAATACCTGAACGTAGCTGTAGTCTCTATATTGTCATGGTAGCAACTTACTGTCAGAACATATTCGTTATACTCAGAGTTACCGGTTGAAATATTGATATTGTGTCAACTGCCTTTATCGCTCGATTGACACTCGATATCTGCCCTTGGAGATAAGCAAGCACTACAATTTATTTAGCTCAAGTCAGACATATAGGAGTCATTTTCTGCTATATTAGATCAATTAGACATTTCTGTTGTCACAACGATTTTTTAAATAAAACTCGCCATAATTATTTCAAATAAATTATTTCTATGAATTTAGTATTGAGGAGATTGTTGTTTCCATGGTTATTTTGGATATTATGCTAGGGTGACCCAGAATAAACTTTTTTCGAAATTCTGGGATCTCACCAGCCAAAAAGTTTCTTTGGTAGATGACAATGTTTGTGGAAATTTTTCAGTTTTTCGGATGTTATTTGCACGTGTTTCAATACAGAATATTGCTAATGCAAACGAGTTGCTAATGCAAACGATGATGCATCGTGCAATGCAATGCAGTTCATTTTACCTTAGTAATAAAACCAGTTACTCATGACAATCATTGCGATAGATAGTTGCTGATTTTGTTGCCTAGGGAAACTTTCTAGATAATAACTAAAAATATTAGTTAATCTTTTTAGTTAATAACTAAAAAATATTTGTTAAACTTTGGTTTTAACTAAACAAATTTTGTTAGTTAAACTTCTGCCATAACTAAAATGTTTAGTTTAACTAGAAGTTTGCAACTTTTTAGCTAACTTTTGTATAAAAAGTAGTCTGCAGCATATTAATAACTATAATCTACTAATAGCAGTCTACAGGCTATTGACAATAATTTCTAATTTTTTTTATTTTGGCTACGCTTTGTCTAAATGATTCGTACTAGAAAAGTTGAATCCGCGTTTTTTCTCTGCAGACGTAGCGGCGAAGGTCCTCGACCTCGAACTTAAATTGGAAAAATAAGAGAGGAGAGCATGGGCAGAGGAAAGAAAACAGCTCATGAAACAAACCGAAGAATCAACACATAAATCTTCAGGTAGAAATTTAATACCGTATATGACGATAGGCCTACGTCTACCATTTAGAAAACTTTCGTTTAAGTGCAGACGCACAAGACTCTGTCTCTTTGTCTCTCTATCTCTGTCTGTCTTTCTGTCTGTCTGTCTCTCTGTCTTTAACAATTAAACTTTTAAAATCAATTTTGTCAATAACTGATAGAAAACCAACGTTGATCTTTTTTTCGTGACTTCCAGAGTTTAACGACCTCTTATGGCAACGAAGGCCGTTGACGTCGGCAGAAATTATCATGGACAGTTCTCACCGCTCCTACGGCCTTAAGCTTACACTTTCGAATGTTTAGTAGTAGGTTCAGGTTAACGATTGCGAAGATCATTAGCGTCGCCCTCCTCCTTTACCCAGGCTTGGGACAGGCACTGACAGAGAGCGTACAGTGGTGGAGTTTTTCGAATGTACCGGGTGGGCCAATAAATATGAGAACATCGCGTTCTATCGTGTTTAATACAGTGTTGAATTGTGTTTAGAGTTAATAGTTAGCACCTAAATTATTCTACGATGTACTTACTTACCAAATCAAGCCATAAGTCAGTTATTTCGTCAACTTCCGGTCGTCATCTTTACATTTTTCCGTTACATCAGCGGTATTTTAAAATGACAAAATTGACAGCAGATGACCGTGTTCTGATTAAAAACTTGAGAATTGAAAAACACTGGGGTGCTCGGCGTATGATAAAGGAATTTCTGAGTAAAGCCTGGAGCCTTGCAAGTATCAGCCGATTAATTAAACAAATTGATACAGACGGTACAATAGGACGTAAACTAGGAAGCGGACGCCCTAGGTCTGCTAGAACAGGACTGAACATTCAGCGCGTCAATGAGTTGATTTGCAGTCAAGATGATAACCTTCATAGTCACAAAACTCCCCGGGAAATTGAAAGAGAAACTGGTATATCTCGATCGACAGTGCGACGCATTGCCAAGCAAAATTTACAACTTAAAGCGTACAAACGCGTGATGGGGCAGGTGATAAACGAAAGCTGTAAATTTAAACGCCTGCAACGAAGTCAGCAGCTCCTTCAAATGTTTCCTAACGAGAGAAGTGTACGAAGCATTTGGTTCACAGATGAAAAGACATTTACAGTTGCCACACCAGTTAATTCTCAAAATGATCGCGTTTATTCGGATGCAAGAAAGAAAAGGCAAATTCCTGCAACAAGACTCTTACGTGAACGTGAACATTTCAGTCGCAGCATCATGGTTTCGGTCGGTGTGTCTCGGATGGGAAAGACCAATGTAATGTTTGTTGAACCCGGGGCAAAAGTAAACAGTAAATACTATTGTGATCACGTTCTAGAAAGAGGCTTACTTCCTGATATTCGAGCAAGATGTAATCGTCACAATTGGACACTGCAGCAGGACGGAGCTCCATCACACACAGCAAGGAACACTATCAACTTCCTTCACCAGGAGAATGTTAGGTTCATCAAACCAGACATGTGGCCTCCAAATAGCCCAGATCTAAACCCGGTAGACTATGCTATCTGGGGTGCCCTCCAAGAAAAAGTATACCTTCGTCGCAAATTTGCGACAATAGAACAATTGAAGTTGGCAATTGTTGAGGAGTGGAGAAAAATGCCCCAGCGATTCATAGACAGGAGCATTAACGAGTGGCGCAAACGTTTAGAAAAAATTGTTGAGAACCGAGGCGGACACATGGAATATAACATCTAGGCCTAGCAACAATTTACTTGCATTTTGACAAGAAAACAATATTAATTAAGCATATAATTCAGACTGAAAAGGCGATGTTCTCATATTTATTGGCCCACCCTGTATATCGTGTAGTGCTTTATTTATAGGTTGATCCGCTTGCAAGTATTTGGCGGCAACTGTCTGAGTTATTTCCGTCGTATGCGTCAGTATGTGTTTGTTTCTCAGCTATCATAATAATTTAAATTTATTGATTATTTTACAAATACATTTCTACCTTCAGATGAACTTCAGGACAAATACATATTATATCCACGTTTAGTTCATACGATCAAAACAAAAGCCGCAGAAAAGAAGAATAAATCGATCCGTGGCTTGACGATCTTAGGCAAAGAATTGTTCGTTGTGAGTGAAGGGAGTTCAGAAGTTGAAGTTTACGATTCGATTAAATTAAGTTTCAATCGTCGATGGAAGTTGAGGGAATTAGTAGATGCGCGGGACATAGGATCCTGCAACAGAAATAAATGTCTCTATATGTTCGATTACAAATTCCGAGGTCAGTCGAAGGAAATCTTGAGAGTAGATCCAAATGGAAAAGTAGTAAAGAAATTTCAATTTCAATTCAATTTATTGATCCCAAATCAACAACAAAACAAATCACACAATCAGGTGAGATAAAGTAAAAAAAAGAAAAAACGAGCAGCAGCATAGCACAAGATTGTATGTTTACAGTTAGTTACATAACACACTTGGGTGTTGTTGTCAGTGAGAACAAAAAGCACCCAGAAGGGACTAGTCCTACTAAGAAGGGGCCTGATGTTAGGAAGGAAGTAGGTAGTCGATGGCGAACGCTGTATAAATAAAAAGAAAACAATAAATGGGACCTGTCCACACTAGGGTGGTCGCATCCCTAATGGAAAATTTTCAACGTCACTTGTTTACTTTCGCCAACCCGGCATTCCGTGCCAATTGGTTTAAAAGTAATGAAGCCCAAAAATTATCAAGATCGAACAATATCTAGGACTCGCACAACGTCTTTGAAATTTTGATTTTTACAAATAATTTTCGTCATTTCGAGTATAGGTATTTGATTCGCATTTGTGGACCTATGTTTAGTTTTAAACAGAAAGGCTAGATGATTTTAATTAAACACAACTAAAAAATAATTTCTACAATGTTTATACTCTCGTGGATTGTTTATTATTTATTTTTATTGGCATTTTAGTGGTATTTGATCCGTGAGTTCCTAAGACCGATAGCCACAAATCAATTCGAACAAGCATACACAAAAGGGTGCAGTGGAAAAAAAGTAAAAATTAGAAATTCGAAAAGTAATAGCAACCAAAAGTTGCCCAATGGCATGGCTCAAAAACGGTTAAAAATTAAAAAAAAATATTAATGTCTTCCACCCCCACCAGAGAGCCAAAGTTACGAGACAAAGCGTTTTTCGAGAAAATTTTAGGTTTTCTTATAAAAATATTTTTATTGAAAACTAATTAACTGCCCTTCAGTATACCGCTAGAAAGAGCTCTTACAACTGAATAACATTATGTGTTACTTTCAGAATTTCCCCATATTTATAGAAGTTATTAGCTTTTTACCATTTCCTCAATAATAATAACAACTCTAATAAATAATTTTTATCACTAATCAGTGTAATCACTAGTAACCAGGCATGTAATATGTGTCATTGTGTTATAATCTAGACCTACTACAGGCAGTTGAATTTATTCCTGGTTTAAATGTTCACTTTTCATGGTTGATTACAACTATTATGCTTACTTTTCGAGTGTTCCTATATTTGATAAGGGGTAAAACTTTGATGGTGTTGTGCGAGTCCTAAATATTAATTTTTTTCATACAACTTTTTGTGTGATGCTTCTGGATGGAATGGAACCAAATGGCACCTTGGCGAACAGTAGATTCCGACTTAGAGTTTTAGCGACCACCCTAGTCCACACATATACAAATAAGTCATGGATGTACATGGCACTATATGATGTGGACTCATCGAACATACATGTATAAACAATGATAATATTTATTTTATCTAAAACTTAACTAAAATATTAGACTATATACTCTGCTGTGTGTGCACTGTGCACGCAACGAGTGTCTGAAGTGCCTGTGGCAAGGAGAAGTTCGGATACTGGATGGAAGACTATTCCATAGAAGTGGACCCTGATATCTGATAGACATTTTACGAGTATTCGTCCTAGCGTATATGCTTCTATAGTCATGCTTGTTTCTCACGTTAATTGTATGTGGAAGTTGGTTGAAGTAAGATGAGAATGAAGGAGGAAGGAGATTATTGTGATACCTGTACATAAATTCACAGGTTTGCATGAATCTAAGTTGTGTAATGTTTAATAAGTTGTGTTGTGTAAATAGAGGTTTAGTGTGTGAGTCACAGGGGATTTCGTTACAACACGTATTGCTTTTTTATGGGAAATTTTAAGGTTGTTTAAGTTAGTAATGTAGGTGGAAGTCCATATAATGTTACAGTAGGTAAGATAGGGGTAGATAAGAGTGAAGTAAAGGTTGATTAATATGTGAGAGGGTATTACATGTGAGATTCTTTTTAGTATGCCAATATTTTTAGTAATTTTTTTATTAATTTCCTCAATGTGGACTTTCCATTTTAAGTGCTGGTCGATATATACTCCCAGAAATTTGGTCGAAGTGACCTGGGGAATAGTTCTATCGTCAATGGTTATGGCAGAAGGGGTCTGTGGGGGTTGCTTCTTGTTAGACCTGAACAGGATTATGTTTGATTTGGACAGATTTAGGGAAAGCTTATTAGCCTTAAACCAGTCACTTACTGCCTTTAGTTCAACATTTGCAATTCTAAAGAGTTGATCATACGAAGAATTGGACAAAAAGACATTTGTGTCGTCTGCAAATAGAATAAAGTGTAGCAATGAAGTGGAATTGGGAAGATCATTGATGAATATAATAAATAGAAAAGGACCGAATATGGAGCCTTGCGGAACACCATACCTAATAGGTAGGCGTTTGGACAGACAGTTATTGCATAGTACTTGTTGTTGGCGGTTGGTTAAATAACTCCTAAACCAGTCAAGTACTCGACCTCTGATGCCGTAGTGTTCAAGCTTTGTCAGGAGAATGCTATGGTCCACAGTATCAAAGGCTTTAGCAAGATCCAGAAAGATGCCTAGAGAGTATTCGTTTTTGTCCATTGCCTCTGAAATTTTGTCCTGGATGTCTAGGAGGGACATCGAGGTTGAATGGGCCGGTTGAAAACCATGTTGGAGTTTATAGAGAAGATTCTTATGTTTGATGTATGAAAACAGGCGATCGTACATGACTCTTTCAAATATCTTAGAGATGAATGGAAGGACTGAAATAGGTCTGTAGTTAGAAATCTCAGCCCTGGCGCCTTGTTTGAAGATGGGTGTCACTTTAGCCATTTTTAGTTCAGAGGGAATCTCACCATTTCTTAGTGAGCAGTTAATAATATCAGCTAGCGGGCCAGACAAGATATTATACCCCGCAGTCGATCGAGTCGAGTGTATACGATCGACTTGGCTCGGCCGACGATCGACTCGATCGACTTCGTCGACTCGCCGAGTTTTCGACGACTCGATTGACTTGACTCAGACGACGATCGACTCGATCGACTTCGTCGACTTGGACTGTAGTCTCTTGGCCAAAATTGTTGACGACCGTTGCATTCTTATAATCCAGTATCTAATTGACTCATGTATTTTAATTGCACGCTCTTCAAACTGTCAATGGTTATAACAGTTCCATTTACAACTGTAATTGCAGTAATAACTTCTATAGCTCTGGTGTCTAATGTACAAAGCATCAAATGTAATTGAACTGGTAAGTAACAGTTCAAGTATTATAATGACATCGTGTCTGCCTGTGGTTGACTTGTAGGGATTAAGCCTCGCTAAATCTGTCGACTTGATCAGCTAGGCAACTAGGCTACAATGGAATCTCCTACGGTACGGTATATAAATTAGTACCAGCTCAACAAATAAGACTGCAGTAGAGGACGTGTAATATCTGTCTATTATAATTATAGTTAAACTGTGAAAGAAAGTATCTCTATAACTTCCACTAATAAGAAAGCGCCAAGAGGTTTATTACTTGCAGTGAACTTCATATAAGGTTCATACGGTAGTTGTTGGTTTACACTAAATTACGTCATTATTATCATAAGGTCTGTCATTTTATGAAGAAATAGTAAGTAAAATATTTCAGAGTCGAGTTGAGTCGAAGAAACAACGATCGACTCGACTTGGCCGAGTTTACGATCGACTCGATCGGCGAGTCGATTGAGTCGACGATTTTTCGATCGACTCGACTTGGCCGTGTTTACGATCGACTCGATCGATCGACTCGATCGGCTGCGGGGTATACAAGATATCCATTACCTGAGACGCCATATAGGGGTTAATATCATCAATACCAGCACTGTGGGTATTTTTTAAGGATTTATTTATTGTTATTACCTCCTGCGGCGAAGTAGGAAGTAAGGCAAGAGAGCTTATTGAGGATGCTGGTAGGTATTCTTTAAAGGTTTTCATAGATGGAAGTATTTTTTCAGATAATGTTTCGGCTATTCCAGTGAAGTATGTATTGAACCTATTAGCCATAAGTTCCGGGTTAGATGACATTTTTCCATCTATACTTAGTTCCTTGATTGTTGAATCTTTGTTATCAGTTTTAACTATCTTTCTAATCACTTGCCAAGTTTTTTTTAATATCACTGCTATATTTCATAAATTCATTAGTGTAGTACAGTTGTTCAGTTTTTTGTCTCACTAGCTTATATTTATTCCTATAGTTAGTAAAGATAGCTTTATTATGAGCTGTAGGTTTTTTTACGTATTTAATATATAGTTTCTCTTTTTTTCTAGTTGAAGTTAGTAGACCTCGGGTCATCCATGGTTGAATGGGGGAATTTCTTTTAGTTGGTTGCTTGAGTTTCAGTGGATAGGCTTCATCATATGCAGATTTAAACAATTGCATGAATGTAATGTAAGACAAGTTAGTTTTATTTTCATTACACAAATCTTCGACTGGTGTCCAATCCACAATTGACAAGAGAGTTTTTAAATGTGTGTTTGCGTCTGTTGATGTGTGCCTTACCATTTTAGGTGACTTTATAGTAAGAGGTTTGTCTAGTTCAAAGTCAAGCCAAGTTATTATAGGAAGATGGTCAGAGATGTCCGATGTTATTATTGCCGAGTCTATTACACACCTACTTGCATTTGTGAATATATTGTCAATTAATGATGCAGTGGTGAGAGTTATTCTAGTTGGTTGTAGTATTAGAGGTAGGAAGTGGTGAGTGAGTAAACAATCAATGAAGTCATTAGTTGGACTATGGCTGTTAGTTGCGAGCAGGTCAATATTAAAGTCTCCAGCTAAGAACATTTTCCTGTTTGGGTTAGTTTTAGTAGTCAATGTAGCTAGGAGGACATCAATTTCCATATTAAATGCGTCTAACTTAACACCAGGGGGTCTATAGATTACACCAATTACCATGTCTGCACCTTTCTTGCTTAGAATTCTTATAAACATACTTTCATATAAGTTTGAGTTTTCAGCACAAGGTAGCTTCATGGTAGAGAATTCAATGTCCTCGCTAATGAAGAAGCCTGTACCCCCTCCTTTTCCTTCTTTTCTACACTTATGAACGAATTGATAGCCTGGTATATGACTATATGTATTGTATCTACCATTTCCTCAGTTAGCCAGGTCTCAGTGACAGCCAAAATAGTCACAGGGAGTTGGTAAAGGAGAGTCTGTATTTCACCTATCTTGTAGATGATACTCCTACAATTGAGATGTAAAATCGAGAAAGGATGGGAAGTATCATTAAACCTATGTAGCAGTTGAGCTGGACTATAATAGTCTGATTCTATCGTTAGGTCAGAATAGTAATTGCCGTCGGGGTCCAGGTCTATATTGTTTAAAAGCGGTCTATGGGTTCCTTCCTTCCTAATGACCTCCAGGCGACGTGGCTTTATTGGTCCGTACTCATTCAATGCTAGGGTCTCTAAAATCTCAACATCACTTACATCACATAGGGGTTCATTGGATAGGTTCAGTAGACATTCATCACAGCACCAGGGGTTTTGTAAGATAACTTCAATCCGAGTACTTGTACAGGTATAATGACATTTCTTAGAGCAGCGTATACAGGTCAGATCTGATTCCACCCGTCCTAACTCCAACGTGCACACACACAGCAGGAGTCCGAATCAGCCACACACTGGGCTATACTCGAACTAAAGGAACACGAGAATAGAAACACGCAGGATTTACCAATAATACCGAAGTCAAGTTGCAAATTAACTTAGGAGGAGAAAATAAGCAAAACAGAGCATCAATATGCAGATTTAACAAGTGTACTGGAGAATGAGAGAATAACATAAAACTGTGTCACAAACAGCAGACTCGAACCAATCCGTGCTACATACTATCAAATGGTTAAGCCACGTATAACCACTCCACACCTATCGACAAGCGTGCTGAAAAACGAAAGAATAACAACAACAGAAAACCGTGTCATAAACAGCAGACTCGAGCTATATACTATCAAATATTAAACTACGTGCATCTACTCCACACCGACTCCTGTTGACAAGTGTGTCGAAAAATAAAAGAAATGACAACAAAAAGCTGTGTCCCAACAGCAGGCTCGAACCAATCAGTGCTACATACCATCAAATATTGAGCTACGTGCATTCACGCTACCCTTTCTGGCGAGTGTGCCAGTAACAACAAGAACTGTGTCACAAACAGGAGATGGTCAACTGGAGACGATTATGGATGGGGTCTATCTGTAACGGATGAATCGAATGTCATTTTATCTATTTTACTTAAACATAAGTTAAATGAATATACGCCAGATAAACAATTGGTCCATGAAATAAATCTATCAGCAAATTCAAGTATTCGCCATCCATGGCATGCAATAAAACTGACCAATGGTCATTTCGTGGTCGGTCATGGCTACCCTAACGCTCATCTGCACGGAGTGTGTATCGTGGATGCAGGCGGAAAAGTTAAGACGTAATTCGGTGGACAACCTGGATCTACCATCGGACAATTTAATCATCCATTCTATTTGTCCGTCGATGGAAATGGATTCGTGATGGTCGTTGATCGAGGGAACAGTCGAGTTTTGTTATTGGATTCAGATTTGGAATTAAAAAGAGAAATTCTGTCGGAGGCTAAACACGGATTACGACATCCATGGCGGATTCTTCTGGACGAACCAAATGATAGACTATTTGTGGCTGACAATGACTTAAATTACTCTGATGGACGGATTTTGATTTTTCAATTTTGAAGTATTAAGTGAACATTTAATATAACTATTATTTAACCTAAACTAAGATTATTTGTATATTTCCTTATAATCAGACCGGTGATGAATCCTAAGACTTAATAAACACTTCTTTATTAAATCTCTCCGAGAACTTAACAATTAGATTATGTACTGCATTCATTCGTGTTTAAAAACTTATTGAATCCGTTAAAGACTTTTTCGCAATAATGTATGGTTGTGTTCAAGACTTGATTATCTTATATACAAATATTATTTAATCTTTCATCTTAGAACTTCTATAGTGTCACTGCACAGAGTATAGTGTACATTCCGTATTAAGCTTATGCTGCTTATTTGTGAATTCTGAAGGCAGAGCAGCAGTGGTGTAGTGGGGGAACGTGGGGAACGCCGTTCCCCCACTTTTTTTTCTCACACTATGCAAAATTCTTGCAAGATTGCACTTTTTGCTTACTTCAATATCCAGGCGTTCCCCCACTTCATTTTTTAGGACTACACCACTGCAGAGCAGTCCGAATCAAGTTGTAAACATCTACTAAAAGAACTTTTACCCATCATTTATACCTTATGTAAATCAAAATAATCTTGCATCTGTGACGCCCTCTAGCGAACAGACGCGCCGTCGTGATATCTTGTGAGAAGAGAGAACGTTCCCTTGCACAATCTCGGTCGGGTTCGAATCCACTTTGGAAGCTACAATGCTACATAAATGCATAGATACAATATAACTACGCATCGTAGTTCCCACTTTGAAATAGCACAATAGGGGCTTTTGAACAGGCCGAGAACTACGTCTAAGTTTCTGTCAATTTAACAGGGGTTCCGAATTGCTACGAATAGACCCCTTGGGCAGTGGCGCTACATCAGCAATGGCGAAGTGAACGTCCGCGGCTCGGTTATACGCGCAGAAGTTCCCTCAAACTCGGTGTGGTTCGGAGGTTCCGCATCCACGACTCTTTTACTGCAGTTTCATTAAGACCTCTACTTTCTGGTGCTCTAGCACAGTGCTTCCCAAAGTGGTGGTCCGCGGACCGGCACCGGTCCGCGAGCCCTCAGTTGCCGGTCCGCAGAGTGATTCAAGAAACTGGTCAAATTGTCTCGGAATCAGGAAATGGCTATTATAATTTTTTAAGTCATAAAACACTTTTTAGGCTAGCAGTTAAAGGTCAATAGAGTTGATAGAGTTGGCTAAATATGCATTTAAATAAATTTTAAACACATAGTAGAGGAATCTATTTTAGGTGATTGAAAAACATAAATATTATTAATAAATTGAGCATCGGTCCTCGTGCAGTGGGAAAATTCGTGCCGGTGTCACGAAATAGAGTATACCCCATACATGAGTATCCCCCTCAGCAAAATGGAGTATTCGGTTTAGTTTGCATTTTTGGCGGTTTCTAAGTGTATTCAGTCGTACAGTTTGGATTTATTGCAGGGCTTAAAGTGTGCATGGACGGTCATGGACGGCGTCCAGGCACTTATTTTCAAGGCTGGACGCCGTCCTGCCACTTGTTAGGCAGCACCGCCTGGACGCCGTCCATGCAACGTCCATGCAACTGTGTAATTCCTCTACGTCACTTTCAACAGCATTTAATTTTTTAAGATTCCAATGAAATTTCATGTTATCATTTTTATTTCTGAATGTGTTCTACCGTGTAGGCCTAAGTGTAACTTGTTTCTCCACCTCATTCCTGACTTGTACATGCTAGTTAACTTTTCATCAAATCGCACGTCATATACGCGCTTCGGTTTTATCGTCTGAGCTTTCGTATATAGGCATTAACAACTAGAGCCTAGTTTACGATCTACATGACTGTCACATGACTCACATCCACTGTGAGTCTTGTCTTGACTGTTTCATAACTGAATGAACTTGTCAAGTTAAATGACTTCAATACAACGCATTGATACAATGCGATACAATTCACCTAGACCTATAAAACACCAACAGTCCCAGTTTGCGTAATTCACCAGCAAGACCCAGAAACTTTTGAGAGACAACATACGACTTCATGATCATAATTATATTCGTTTATTGAGTTAACAGCAGACAAAACGCTGTAGGTATAGCCTACAAAGAAACACAAAGGCAAGAAAAACAGGTAAGAAGGAAGTAATTGCATAATAAGAGTTGACAATTGTCAATTGGAATTAAATGAATTGTTTCGTTATACAAAACTCAGCGAGCTCCGCATGACGATGCCCTTGCCCTACCAGTCACATTTTGTTCCGGAGAGCATTTTCTAGGCTTCGTCTCACAATAAGTCACCTGAGGAAAACTATGTGTGGCATAGCCTACTGAGAATATCTGCTAACAAGTAACAAGGTAGCAGGCTAGCAGCATCGATCGGCTATACAACTGGACAAAATGCATAGACAATTTTAACAGAAAAAAAATCATTTTTGAAATGGATTTTGACTGCAAAAATTAACTAGACACTTCTGAAAGGGCCGAAGGCGAAAGGTAAAGACGAAACCTGTTTCTTTTAAAATAAAACTTTGAAATTGTTGTGGTGTTAGTCTGGGAATCTGGATAAACCATGAAGTTTTCATAACTTTATCGTTCAGAAATTGCTGGAAAGCAAGAGCCTAGCACGTCTTCCATTTGATAACAATTGCTACAAAATGCGTTGGCTTCTGGGGCTCCGCCCCAGACCCCGCGGAGGGAGCTCACGACGCTCCCTCAGACACCCTAGTCGTTAGGCCTATACGCAAGCATGGGAACTCAGCACTCACGGCTTCGTGCCTTCGGCGCTTGGTATATGAGCACCTCAGGAAACATTTTATAGTTGCACCTCTGATTGGAGAGGAGAGGGGTTGAGGAGAGGGACGGGGAAGGGGATGAGAGTAAGGAGGGGAAATTGGGGAGAAGGGTTGGGAAAAGGGTATTGGTGAGAGGAGGGGAGGGAAAGGTATGGAGCGTCCAGGCACTTCTTTTTTTACACTTTAAGCACTGATTTATTGTACACAAAAAATATTTTAAGTTGCGTATCTTTAGTTTGTACATCGACCTGAAATTAATTTACTTCGTTTTTGGTGATGTTGACTGGATTTTCGTCTTGGCTTTCGTGACGCCTATGACGATGGGGGATAGATTGGTTTATCCCCGGATACTCTAAACTGGTTTATTCCATCCGGGGGTATAAATTCATACATCCCCCCGGATAGTCTTAGGACGGATACTCTATTTCGTGATACTTGTCGGCCGTGACACTGAAAGTTAATTCTGCCGGTCCGTGACACTAAAAAGTTTGGGAAGCACTGCTCTAGCCTCAGTCAGACGCGTCATCAATTCGATTTGGCAGAAGTTCAATTTGGCTCCCTTAGATAGTGCTAAAGATTGTTCCCTGATGTTCAATTATAGATTCACGATTTAAGTGGCTCGCTACAGGTGAACTTAGTAATTGTCTTCTGACAAGCTGGCGCTCTATGAATGGACTTTAAAATTGAGCTAACAGACAGTAAGTGGCGGCATAACAATTTCAATTGCAATGAAAAATTGCTTGAATCGCGGACTCTGAAGGCTCTTAGGTCCACCAAATCCATAATCAAAGCAAGATTTCAATGTGGATTTGTAAGCGGTTTGTAGCGATTTATCTTACATCTCGAATCAGACAAAAGACTTATTATACAGCAGCACAAACGATTTACTTAAGTTATAATCATGAAGAATGGCGGCACTGAGCTAGAAATTTAGATTCCACTCGTAGGTATGAAATGCGTATTACGCTTTCAATAAAAGTCATTACTGCAGATACGATACTCTTCGTAATATTAGACTACTCTTGCAACTACTCTCATTTTCACTCCATGGAAGGCAGAAGAATGTTTCTATTGCTAGCTTGTGACATCTGCTGAATAAATGAAGATAAACTAACTACTGTAGTAAATGAAGATTAATTGGCTAGTTAATTAAACGAAGATAAATTGACCGCTTAATAAGTAGTTGCGATGCCTTGACGTTATATGGGTTATTGCTTCTTTGGTTTTCGTTACAGTTCGGTGGATGAATACCGAAGAGATGCGAGAGGCGATAAATGCGCAGGTAATGAGGTTAATAAAGTGAAGTCGCTAACGCTTCATACTCATGGCTGCCTCAAAGATAGCTCCAGGGACTATAGCAAATACTGCAGTGACAATCGTTCTATCGATCATGCCGGCTTCACTATACCTCGATGAGAAAAGCACGAAGGGAGGGAAATTATAATCTGACCAACAAAAGCAATCGACAACTATCGTAATGCATGTGTTCAAATAATTTATTGCAAAACAATGATGTATTTAGATAAGTTAGAAAGCCTCAACTATAAACTCTAAATCCAACAAGTCGACTGAAACATAATCAAAGGGTAATGAAAACTCTAATTCAAGTAAGGCCCAGTGTTTAATCTATCCCCCTCTTCTGAGGGGGTCAAGGTATATGGGGGTGATGACGAACGGACGCCCGAAGGACGATCGAGAAGGTGAGCAGTGAGGAGCAAGGGACGGGTTTGTTAAATTTTATAATTTCCACACTGCAGTGCTAGAGCATTTAAGGCTATTACCTTAAACAAATTGCACTATTATTTCAGAGCTGATATAAGTGGTTTAAGACTTCAATATACTACTAATATAAAATAATTTCTTTATTCATCAAGTTCAACAACTAGTTCTGCTGCTGCTCCGGTACAAAGTCAAGATAATACTCGTAACGAGTGTATCTTGACAATGCATCGAATGATCCAAGGAGCAGCAGAACCAGCATTTTCCAATATGAATCGGTTATGCAATAGACTATGACAGCGTTGAACCAGATCACTTGGATCAGCTCATCCTCATTCCTCTTTGCTCGAGAAGGTCCTGAATTACTGACCAAGATAGCCTACAATTAGCAGAAATAGTTTACAAATGGCACACAAACCAAGCAAGAAGGATTCATAACAGTTCATATAATATTATGATGTCAACCACAACTCAAAACTATTATTTAGTGTGTTATATTTCTCTGGGGGAAATAAATCCTGGGGGGAATTATGTTGTACATCACGTAGATCAATGTATAGGCTGGCCTAGATATAAATTCTGAAACGCTGACATGATATTATTATTGGACAAAGCTGAGGCACAGCTTCAAGCCGAAAGCTACCTCGCTGAATTAGTGTATTTGAATCTTAAGTTCTGGATATTGTATGAAAAATGGTTTATCGTTGATCTGGCGTATTTTCTCGGTATGATTATGTTATGATTATGTCTAAGGATTTTCAGAAAATATCCCGTATCACGTACACACTCGTATGGTGACGAAACTATTGGAAATTCCGTCTATACTTAGCACAGACAATTTGTTTACATTGGAACACAGTCGGTAGCTGTGACTACGCGATTACAGAGGGTCTGGCAATTCTGCTGTCAATGGCGGCTGCAATGGAAGTTGAGGAGAAACTGAAAGACATAACTGACTGCCCAATATGTTTGGAAACATACAAGGAACCGAAAATTCTACCATGCATTCACACATTCTGTATGCATTGTCTTCGAGAGACTGGGGAGAAACTGAATAAGAATCCAGGAGACATGATGCCATGTCCTGTCTGCAGGAAAGAGTTCACAGTTCCTGATACAGGTTTTGGAGGACTGCAGAAGAATTTCTTCATGGACAAGTTGACTGAAATTAAAAACATTCTACAGCCATCTTCAGCACGAAATTCATGTGATGCATGCAGAGAAGACAATGAATCACTTGTTGAAGCTGATATACCATCTGCTGAGATGTATTGTATTGAGTGTCATCAAAGGTTGTGCGGTGAATGCTACAAGCATCATAGAAAAAACAAGCTAACCAAAAATCACAGAATTATTGCCATTGACGGTTTTAAATCAGAGGATTTGCAAGAGACGATAAAAACAGATTCATGCGAGAAACACAAGAATAGTCTGTTGGAAATATATTGTTCTGGTTGTCAGGAAGTTGTCTGTGCCTTCTGCCTTGTTGAAAATCATCAAGGGCACGTGGGATCAGATATTTACAAAGTCGCCACAGATTTTCGAAAGCAGATTCAAATGAACGTTGATGAATTTTCTTCGTTACTGCCTCAACTAAAGCAAGAGGAACAGGGATTGGACAAATACAAGGCTGAGCTTATGCGTTGCACAGAAGAAATAGAAACTAAGATCAACGGAAGAAGACAAGAACTAAAAGAATTGGTGGACAAGCACGCCGATTCACTTCTCTTGGAGTTAGACTCAATAAGACAACAAAATCTGAAAAAGTGTGAACTGAACAAAGAAGATATTGAAACTCTGTTGGTTTGTTTAGAGAGCTATAAAGCTTATTGTTTGCAGCTAACGACAGTTGGCTCAGCCAGTGATATCTGCAGAGCAAAGACTGCATTAGATGCTAGAACAAAAGAATTGAAACATCTTCATGTTTCTTCAGGCAGCAGTTCTTATTCATCTCATATCTCGCTTAAGCTTAGAGATTTGCAAGATTGCTTATGGTCTTCTGAACAGAACATAGTTGGTGAACTTGAAGGTATGTTTCAATTTCAGTGTTCCTAGCCTCAGCATGCCAAAAGCAATCTAAAGCCATTCAATAGAAATATTGGATATTGAACGCTTGTTATATTGTATATTTAAATATAGCATTTCAATGTCATGGGCCGGGCACCGTGCAAGTGAGAACTACTTTCTAGCTGAAATATTTAGTGGTCATTGCAGAATTAAATTCTTTTACCTTAATGGGATATGCATCGTATTTGTGATCGCCTGTTGAACATTCTAGATGACAGCGTTTTAGTTTTATTATCAGTAGCCAATATTTGTATATCAATGTGATGCAAATCTCCGAAATTTCACAGCCACGTCAGGAAGGCCTGCTTATTCACCGCTGCAGTGCAGCATACATGTTCGGCCTTATGAGCCATCTTGTTGCATGACTGCATCTGTAATAATTGGTCTTGCTTCGTAAGGATGATTTCAAAAGTAATGAACGATTATAACTACATATTCGCCATTAATATTATTTTTTATAAGCCCTGTTGATGCATCTGAACCAAAGCAGTGATTTTTAACACTAATACATTGCATACAAACACACACAAGACAAATGCGCGACTATATTATCGGCATTCTTCTCTAACTGCATCTCAATGTTACATAAACGACTGCTATGCTTTACATTAATTAACAGAACATCAAGCAGAGAATTTAGCTGGCACTAAGGACGATTGCCTCGAAAGATCACCTGTTGCAAAGGCTGACAATCTACATGAGGGAAATCTTGACATGGAGAAACCCATCAAAAACACATCACAACAACTTCAAGAAGATGAAGAAGACGCAGAAGACAGCGAAGAATTTTTAGAATGCTTGGAATGGAATATGGACGCCTGTGACGTAATGGACTCGATTGAATTAGAATGTCTGAGTGAGTTAGAATTGATGCTGAAAAGCAAAGTAAAAGAAATGGGAACATCTGAGTCGTCACTCCACGATAAGTTGAAAGAGTTGAAGCAGAAGATTACAAGCATGATGGAAACCATTGAAACACTTAACTCCGAACTGGAGAATGAAAGAGCCCATCTTAAGGAAGTGGAGAAGGAGAGATGTATGCTGGCTGACCGTACTAAAGATCATGAGTCTAATGAGCAGAGGCTGAACAAAATGGTTGAAGACTTAAAGAGTCAGGTGGTTCTGTTAAATGACCTGGTATATGGCGGCAAAAAGCAAGCGACAACAACAAAAGGTGAGTCATTTAGTCCCTTCACTGCAGCGTCCACATGCCTTATGTAGAAGAATAGGGAATTACTATTAATCGCCTTGTTTCGACAATTGAAACTGAACTGATCGTCAGACAGTGTTCAATGGATAACTTAAAGAATAATAAGCACAGGCGTACCTGAGCTTATCTCCAAATAACATAGATCTTGTGATTCACAAATTGCAATGCGATTGATTTGCAAAACAGGTTCAGTCAGTTTGCGTCACAATGATAATGATAATTCAACTCCATTATATGAATATTATATAAGTAAGAAAGTAAGTGAGTATACAAATACGCCTGTATTTCTGCATGCACATTTGTATATTCATGTAGGGATTTATATGAAATTTTAAAGGTGTTGTAAATATAGCTGTTAACCAATTAGATCAGGTGCAGACTGGAAATATTCTTTTTTGCAATCTGACAAATGAACACATGTTTGAGGAGGAAGATTTTGAAAAGGAAGGAATAATATAAGAAAGACATTAAGTTTTTGACACATATGTGTTAAACCTAAGTAAAGATTAGATGATCCAAAGAAGTTCCAGAGTGGCCCTCGTTGTCTGAACTGTGTACAATTATCTTCCAGATACTACAAGATTTGCAAACAGGTTAAATCAATTCACGTCATGATTTTACATCAAAAACTATCACTGTCTTGATAATATTCAGCAGCTTAATTTCATTTTTGTAGGATGTGATGGGGGAGTGACATTTTCTATGACGCTGGAAAGACTTTCTAACAATACTTTCGGCTTTGAAGTCTTCGGTATTGCAATTCTTGAAAATGAACTGTTCGTTGTAAGCAATGACAATGTGACTGTGGTTTATGATCTGCCAACATTGAAGTTTAAGCGAAGATGGAAAGTGCCAAGAAAAGGGACGTATGACGACATCAAAGAATGTAATGTCAATAAATGTTTGTATATGATGAAAGTCGATTCGGAAACGTATAATGAAATCATCAGAGTCGATCCAAACGGAAGTGAAATTGCAGCATGGTCAGTGGACAAAGCGAGAGGTCAGCTCTCTGTTACAAGTGAATCAAATGTTCTACTAACCGTTTCAAGCTTAAATCAATTACACGAATACACACCAGATGGAAAACTGGATCAAGTCATTGATATACCTTGGAATTCTGGAATAGAAAAACCTTCGCATGCCATAAAACTTACTTCAGATCATTTCCTAATCTGCCACGGAAATGGTGAAGGCCCTTTAGTTAGAGTCTGCATCATGGAAAAGGCTGGCAATGTTTTGAAGTATTTTGGTGACCTATGGCAAAGAAGTCAGTTGCGTTATCCCATTTACTTAGACAGAGACGGAACTGGAAATATTCTCGTTGTTGACCATGCCACACAGAAGAAACTTCGATCAACAGAAGGCAGTATAATAAATTATATTTACAAAGGGTCCATCTAGTGAATAAAACTCAATAACCTGCATAAGCCGAGTGTTGCTCTTGAGTTCTGATTTAAAATTTAAGCGGTGTCTCATTACTCATGAGTCTCGTTACCCAGATAATAGTTACTGAAAGTAATCCAAAGAAAGTGTGTTTCGACAAATCAAACGGCAGAGTTCTTATGGTCGAAAACTTTATAAAATACAATAATAATATTAGGGAGAAAAAGATTCAGGACAATGATACAGTGTCAGTTTTCAAAGTATAGAAGTTAAAAGAGACAGAGACAGAGAGAGAGAGAGAGAGAGACAGACAGACAGAGAGACAGACAGAGACAGACAGAGACAGAGACAGAGACGGACAGACAGACAGAGACAGAGAGAGACAGAGACAAGAGAGAGACAGAGAGACAGATAGAGACAGAGATGTAATAGAAAATTGTGCAATAATTTGAAAGAACTAAGAAATGAATATATTTCGATTCTGGTAATCGGTAATACATGCATTTTAAAGCTTAACCCGATGCTACCTAGTGTCAACTGTTGAATTATTGGCATCGTTGCATTTTGCATATTCTACACAGAAGGCCCACGATAGCAAAGGCAGGGTATTGGGCCGTGACAGTCCTTGCCCGGGGAACTAGGAGATCAAATCGATCGGCAGACCAGAGAAGGCGGGAAGAAACAGAAGACAGAGGTTTGCGCATTAAGTCGCCAACATATTTAGGAGCTAGACCCTGTTGAGCTGTTAAGACTAAGAGCAGTACCTTGTACTGGATACAAGAAGCGACGGGAAGCCAGTGTAGTAAATCAGTCATGTAGGTGGAGATGTGAGAGTAGCGAGGGAGTTCATAACCGACTGAAGGGAGGATATGCTTGCTATGGGAATCTCAGGAAATAGTCAATTGCAGTAGTCAATGCGACAACAGATGAAAGCATGAATTATAGTTGTAAAGACAGAAGATAAAGCAGATCTTCTTATAGCTTTCAGGCGCCTCATGTGATAGTAACATGAGCGCGTCAAATGCAAAAAGGACTCGATCTTGGATTCAGCGATAGAGAACTGAGGTGGAGGAGCGTCGGCGGTTGAAGCACGGCGACTCGCGATCTTTTCGGTCACCATCTTGAAGAAGTCGTCAGCAGAGAAGGCAGGAGAGGCAGGGGAACGAGAAGCATGATGACCCAGAAGTCTCATGATGGAAGACCAGGGGCGTTTCGAGTTCTTTCATTTCGAGCCACGAGTTGCACCCAAAATTCGGTCTCTTTGTGAAGACGATGGAGTGACCGAAGTTGAGTGACCCATGCCAGACGGTCAGTCGGGTCCTTTGAGCAATGTTAGCGTCTTTGCGACGACGGTGCTGGCGGCATTCACCATCAAACCAAGCGGTAAGGGGTCGTAGACGTTTTGACCTTCCGCAGAGGCAGAAGATTGTCAACCAGTCACTTATGATGGTGGAGTAGAGGCCATCAAGCGAGGAGGAGGAGGACGCAAGTTTTGAGCGACGGAGTGCACTATCGAGCGCTTGATAGTAACTGTTGAGAGATTTCCAGCCGCGCATCATACGAATGGTGAGTCAGGGTTGGAGTGGAGGGGAGGAAGACAGAGTTCAACGAGCGAGTGATCCAATGAGGCCTGTGGGTGGACGCCTAGGTCCTGGACGAGCGCTTCATCGGAGGTTATAACCAAGTCGAGAGATCCACCAAGCGAGTGAGTAATCTCACGGAGACCGAATTGAGAGAAGAGATCGAGGAGCCGGAGAGTGCCCTGTCAGAAAGTTTTCAGTGTTTTTGCAACTGTCGGATTAAAGAAAGTCTGTGAAAGTGCAGCTATCAAAATCTACAGACAACCGGCTTTTAGTCAAATCTACAACAGTTATTGTTAGATGCGCATGAGTTATTAGTCTTCTACCTGTTGATCGGCTCTGTTCTTGTATTTGTTTCCTCAGGTTTTCGTTCTCTTCCATCCATGCTTTTTGCTGTTGGTCATGTTTTTGTTCGATGATCAAAATCTTCTCATTATAATCTGTAGTAAAAGCAGCAGTCATGCATATCAATTTTATATTCAAATCAAATGTGAAACACAAACTTTAGTTAATAAAGTATTTTCGATCAGAGGAACAACACAACAACTCCAACCAACCAAAATCTGAAGATTTTGATATAGGCGTTGATTAAACGTTGAAGTTCTAGTCAATAGAATTAGAATAATACAAGTGTTATCTCTGGCACTGCAGTGAAATGATGACTTAGTCAGACTAAATAAACCTGTTGAACCAACTCGTATAAAGACACACAATTAAGTGCTAATAAACAATTCTCAAAAATAGTGTGTTCATAGCGAGTGTCGTTAGGATAACTGAAATGAGTGCTTCACAGAATACGATGCAAGTGATCCACGGAACTTGCTTGCTCTAGATATTTTTGCAATACATGGTTCTATTTTTGCGATGTTCAGGTTTGTAATAGAAACAACTTCTGTATAACACTGAGGCTAAATTTCCTCTTTTGATTACAACTCAACAACTTGGCCACAGCTGTTTCCAACTTTCGCTGACTTACTACCGTTAGCAACATCCACCAATTTGCTGAAATGTCGTTATTTTACTTAACCTTAGTGAAAGAGCAGAGAATATCAGAATAGGTTGCAGGACTTTTGTGCATCTTTAAAAATGTGCTGTATAAATTGTATTCATACAAAGGTGGTGCAGAGACATGAATGCATACCTGTTTTCGTAGTCTCTAGTTCTTTTCTAAGTTTCTCAGCGTTGGTTTCTAATGACGCCACTGTCGCCTTATACATGTTCAATTCTTCAACTAATCTGCAAATGTTGGTTTGAAGTGAATTGTTGGTCGTTTTCTCTGCTTTAAGTTCCTGCTTTAGTTTGTCGTTGTTGGTCTGAAGCCCGTTGTTTGCGTTTTTATTATTGTCTAACTCTTGCTTTAGTCTTACTATATGTGTATCAAACTTCGCTTCCGCATTTCTCAGTTCTTCTTTCAAAGTCTTATTAACCTGTATTTCCTCAGCTGCATTAATTCTCAGCTGTTCATTTGCTAACCGCAAACTCTCGTTCTCCGTCCTTTCTATTTCGATTTCCTTTCTCAGGAGATCATTTTCATTAGTTTTTTCTACTAATAGACTTTGTTTACTTCTTTTCTTTTTCTTCGAGTCACCTTCTTCTGAAAAAAGTGAGAAATGTTTGTAGTGCACTTGACATTCGTTTAATTTACCGACTACTGACACACGCACGTGAGTAGTGATACGAGTGCGGGCTCTACCTCAGACCCGCCCCTATTGTTCTAAGCCCGCCCCTATTGTTCTAGTATACGCCGCCATTGTGCGAGTCGATTGTCTCGGGCTCTAGGTCAACGCATTCTGGTCTATTGTCTCCGGATCTGAGCCGACCTGGAACACAGCACCCAGGACTATTATCTTCGGCTCTAAGCCGACACCCGCTGATCTATTGTTCCCCAGACTATGGGTCAACACCTGCTAGTCTAGTGATCCTGGATCTGGACCGACGCACTGAGGTCTACTGTCCCCCGCTCTGGGCCACACAACGCGAGTCATGTGACTTCTGACGTCACTGACCTAATTAGCATGACAATAGGTGTTTGTTGACCTAGTTTCCATGACGATGGCACGTCTAGTGTCCGGTTCACCTACGCCTAACTGAACAACAATGACCTAATAAGCTTATAATTAGCATAGCACCTGACCTATGACGTCACAATCACATGATCTGGTCACATGACCTTATTAGCATATGAATAGGAGGTTGTTGTTCTCGTTTCCATGTCGACGGCACGCCTAGTTTCTAGCGCACCTCCGCTTAAATGAACAGCCATGCTCCAATTAGCGCATTAACTGTTGACTGTTTATCTGATTATCATGACGACGGCAAATGGCATAGCAGTGGTCTACCCTAATTAAGTAGGTAGGTAAGTAAGTAAGTAAGTAAGTATATTCTTTATTGAACCAGTTGCAATCCGCATTCCGGTAAACATACATCATAATTATTTAATAAACAATCAATAGTCAATATGAATAAAGCATTCTAACTATAAGAGTTTTTTTGATATTATGGTTAGCTAAAGGTAAAAACGGTCATGTGACCGGGGTCAAAGGGAATAGGCCAACTGTTTTTTTGGAGGAGAAACCTATGGAGAACATGGACCAGGTTTCGCAGGACCGCCGAAAACAAGCAGGTGTCGGCTTTAAGGCGTAGTTGTTCAAAGGTTGGGCTATCTCTTGAGAGGTATCGCTGACGGATCAATCTGTTCATTACAGACGAGCATTCCCTTCTCCTATTGGCTGGCAAAGTACCCACTTATTAGCATATGAATAAGAGGTTGATTTTATTATTGATTTTATTGGCTCTAGTTCGACGTGTCGTGGTATCGAAATTACCTCAATTGCATATATCACCAAAGCTATTTTCCACCGTACACAATAACGGGTTCAAACCTGTTAATGCTATTGACCACACAAATTCGCATCCTGGAGTACATCTCCACACGCAGCGTACATACCATCAAACTACAACATCTTCAAATCTCTCTAGCTGTTAACTACATTTAAATGTAAGTACAAATAGTCAACTCTTGGACAAGTGTAGAGTTTGAGGGACGACATTATAGCGCTTTCGAAGTTCCATAGAGACAGAGAAACAGAGAGCCTGCGAGAGAAGCGCACGAGATTTTCGTATGGTGCTTTAGAAGATTGAGAGAATGAGAGAGACAGAGAGCGCGAGATTTTCGGTTGGTTCATAGAGGTGCTTTAGAAGGGAGAGAGAGAGAGAGAGAGAGAGAGAGAGAGAGAGAGAGAGAGAGAGAGAGAGAGAGAGAGAGCATGATAGACAGACGCGTGAGATTTTCGTATGACGCTTTAGTAGTTCGACAGAGACAGACGCGTGAGAGGCGCGTGAGATTTCGGTTGGCGCTTTAGAGTTCGAGCGAGAGAGAGCCATGTGAGACAGAGACGCGTGAGATTTTCTGTTATCGCTTTAGAAGTTTGAGAGTGAGACAGCGTGAGAGCAAAACGATTGAGATTGTCGTATGGCGCTTTAGAAGTTCCAGAGATTGAGAGTGTCAGAAAGCGGGAGAGAGAGTGAGGCACGTGAGATTTTCGGTTGACGCTTTAGAAGAGAGAGAGAGAGAGAGAGAGAGAGAGAGAGAGAGAGAGAGAGAGAGAGAGAGAGAGAGAGCCAGAGAACTTGAGAGATGCATGAGATTTTTCGTTGGCGCTTTAGAAGTTCCAGAGATTTTCGGGAGTCAGAGAGCGTTAAAGAGAGAGAGACAGACAGACAGACAGACAGACAGACAGGCGTGAGATTTTCGGTTGGCGCTTTAGAAGTTCGAGAGTGAGAGAGCGTGAGAGGTGCGTAGAGATGCTTGAGATTGTCGTATGGCGCTTTTATTAGATGTTCCAGAGATTGAGAGAGTCAGAGAGCGTTAAAGAGAGAGAGAGAGACAGACAGACAGACAGACAGACAGACAGACAGGCGTGAGATTTTCGGTTGGCGCTTTAGAAGTTCGAGAGTGAGAGAGCGTGAGAGGTGCGTAGAGATGCTTGAGATTGTCGTATGGCGCTTTTGTTAGATGTTTCAGAGATTGAGAGAGTCAGAGAACGAGAGAGAGTGAGAGAGACCCGTGATATTTTCGGTTGTCGCTTTAGAAGTTCGAGAGAGCCAGAGAACTTGAGAGCCGATATAATTTTGCATAGGTCCAAAAGGAGCAGAAAGGCATATTCTACAATCCGTCCATCCCTCCTCGCTCTACAACGTTTACAATCATGGTATCATAATTATCTTAGCTTAAGAGTCTTATAATGTTGAGAACAAACGGGTTTGTTTGTACAGCGTCAGACATTATAAATCAACGTAAGTCGTAACTGCAAAATCGATATTTCTAGAGCGCTCCTATAGATAATAGACGAATCTAGAAACAATGACAAGCGTTTGTTCCATTAGGCCTAGTCTAAATTTAAAATATACATTCCCAAACCCCCACATGTGTACACAATGAGCACATGGAAATATCAATACAACGCTGAAAGTTATCGAAATGCTAGCTCATATTGCAGAGTCTATGAATTAATGGCCACATAACATAGCCTACTGACATTGCAGTAAAAATAACCGTCACGTTTTACATTATTTAGAGAAAGTGTGTTTAGTTAGGCACATAATAATTACTATATTAGTATATTTCTCAGGCGCTATGTATGCCTCAGTACGTTTCGTTGAGATTGGTGTTCCGCCAGAAAATATTCAGATGTGAAGGGTTCCCTGGCCAAAACGTTTCGGAAACGCTGCTCTCCGCCACACCACAGTAGGGAGAATAACCTTAATCTTACCAGGTGAGTGTACAATCGGCCGATTTTGGCAGCTTATATGTAGATATAAAGAGGGGATTTGGATTCGATGGATAGAGTGGAGCTGTTGCTACTTTATGGTAAAATTAGGAACCCCCCACCGCAAATTGATAAAAACACCCAAGACATACTGACACCATTTATAGCGCAGGAAAATATTCCTGATCACAAAAGGCGTGGTAGACTGACCCTAGTCCTACTTGCAGCAAAAATGGACAAAATCAAATAGTTCTAGCAGTAGTGTCGATAAAAGAATTTGAGCTTTTATAGGAATACCCAAATGTAGTTTATGTCGTATAGCCCTAACAAATCAGTGTTTTCGTCAGCACCAATTTGCATATTCATTCCATTAATTAAGCTAAAAGTACATTATTTCCAGATTTTTCCTCACGGATTCATTGACTCAGCTTTTGCACTGTATCAGATTTGTACAGTAGTTCAACTTATCATTTGCGTTCTCTTTCGAGCGGTCCTGACCTTTACCACGCCTTTAACCCGTGACTGACTACATCTAAAATCTCTTAACCCTGCGACTACCGCTGGGGTCAAAATGACCCCAGAGGTAGTTTGCATTAGTGCTGCTCACCCCCTATAAGAGATATCTCAACGAAATTTTATGACTTTATAGGTATTCCTGTTTTGTACAAAATTCCAAGTTTTATTTTACGTTTTCTAACACCAGGTGGGGCAGGTATTCCATTTATACACTGAGTACCAGTGGGGTCGTTTTTGACCCCAATGTAAACTGATTAATTCTGACATATGTAAAAATAACAAAAGAGTGAGCTAACATTTATTTTAAAGGTATTTTTAACAAAGGCAAACTATTTTAAATTGCTTACATGGCATATGTATTACAGAAATGTTGACAGTCCGCTTACAGCTGTCCAACTGGTTATGAGAAAACCAATTCTATAAGAAACTGAAGTGGATAAATAAGAAAAATAGTGTCATCTATGGTGAAACATGGAGTGATATTTCGGACAAGTCAAGAAATGAAGCAGTGCAGCAGTTGCACAGTTTAGACGATGTTTCAGCGACAGCATGACTAGAAATCGGTTCCAGAAAATATCACGTTCCCTTAGATTTGACGATCACAGAAGAGAACGTCAATATCCTAAACAACTTGCCACTATTAGAACAATATTTGACAAGTGGACAAAATCATAAGAAAGTGATAAGAATTCCAACATAATATGTGCCGCCTGTAAGCGCAATGAGGTCGTTTTTGCCGAGTATACCTGTATAAACTTCAAACATTAACTGTAATGCCCGGAAATTGTCCATATTAGTTTTGAACATTGAACACTCGGTCACATTGAACACTAATCTGTAACTATTAAATTAAAAATTCATTAAGTTCAACAGCCTAAACATGTTCCAAATACTTTACTAATATTGATTTTCATTGCAATAAATAAAAATACAAAAAACGTAGAAATTATTGTAAAAATTGTGTTGGGGTCATTTTTGACCCCACTGGTACTCAGTGTATCAAACAAATTTGGTAGTCTGAGGGTTAAGCAATTTTTACTTGGAATTTGATGTGGGTGATATTATTGTTATCTGTGAACCACTTTAACTTGGACCAAATAAGCAGTTCATTACAGGCACAATAGGGGCCCAACCTAGGCCTAATTAAATTGGGATGCCGTTGAAGTGTAAATGCTACTGTAAATCACCAAAATTTCTCGGCGAAACACCTACATAGCTGTCCCAAGAACACCAGCGTATGCGGTTACCGGGAAATTCAGAGCCGGACAATTAGTCCGTCGGCTTATGTCACAATAATAAGGGTTACAAACATTTTGGGTAGAATCTTGGAAACGACGCTTAAATTCATGACGTGATAGTTCTGAAGCAGAAAAATGTTGTTGTCAATTTTTTTTCATGGTTTACATGGTTTACAGCCATTTTTCAAATCTTTTATTCGCACTGAATTGTCAAAGGCCGCATTGTTCGCGCCGAATTGTCCGGCTCTAAATTTAGTCTGTCGGCTTATGTAAAACACAAATTTTGGTCAGAATTTTGGAAACGACGCTTAAATTCACGATATGATAGTTCCCAAGCAGAAAATGTTGTTGCCAACTTTTTTTTTCATGGTTTACATGGTTTAATAGCCATTTTTCAAAATGGCCGACCGAAATAGAGATTTTTCAATATCTCAGCTTCTAGTTCATTTAGAATCGTGATCTTGATGTTTAAACATGCACATATTATGGCAAGGATTCCAATAGAACTAATTACAAACACTTATCTACACGAAATTGACAGCCATTTTCCAGAATGGCCGACCACCAGAGATTTTCAATAACCCCAGCTTCTAGTTCGCTTAGGATCGTGATCTTGGTGTTTAAACATACATATTTAGGGGCAAGAATTCCAACAGAGTAAATAACAAACACTTATCTATACGAGATTTGCAGCCAGGGACGTCATTTGAGGGTGAAGGTGAGGATTTCCCCTAGTTTGAAAATCAACTATGTATGTATGTATTTGCAATTGTTATAGCGCCCCTTCAAGATTTCTACTCAGAGGCGCTCCCGACTACAGCGCGGACACTGAATCGGAGTTTCACGCCGAAGCAATGAGCAATTGCAAGTGAAGGACTTGCCCAGAGTCCCTATACGGCGGCTTGAGGTGGATTCAAACCCGCAACCCCCCGGCTGCAAGGCACCGAACATACCCCTACATCACCGCGCTTCACGCAACTGTGATAGGCTCACGACGCGTCAACTTTAAGTATAGCATATTCCAAGGTATGGCAGCTAATTTATTTTGTTATGCAATTTTATAGTGTTATTTGTATATCAAAGTGGTGGTAGAGTGCTGGTGGTTGTAGAAGAAAATGCCCGAAGTTTACAAAATAGTAAATCCACAGCAGCATATCACATCAGCTGCAGATGCATCTGTGGACAGGGACACAGACTGGGATAAATGTGTGCTGTGTCAAGAACTGACTGATGAAGTGATTAAATCTCAAGCAAGTTCCAGAGGCAGCACTGATGGTGCAGGGTAAAAGACTCTTGCAGACAAATTGATGGCTTTCAAGAAGATAAATTTCTTGTAATCAAGTATTGTTTCCCGGCTTACAGAAGGTCAAGACCTTGAAGAAACCCTGAAAAATAATAAGGCCACATGACATGAGAGCTGTCAACTGCAGTATAACAAAACCAAACTCGAACGAGTTGTAAAGCGACAGGCACAGTCGTCGGAGAGTACTGATGCTTCCACACATAAGAAGTACACTCGTCATACACTGTAGTTTAGTCACAAGTTCTGATGAGACAGAACAATGCTTCTTCCGTGGGAAAAGTGCATGTGATGCGAAATAATTTAGTCATGGCTCAACGTTTGTTCTTGACGTCCGTTTTAGAGAATGTGCCCTGCAATTGCAAGACCGAAATCTGTTGGCTAAAGTTAGCACAGGCGATACCATTGCACTGGAGGCCAAGTACCCTATCCAGTGCTTGTGTCATTGTACAACAGAGCCAGATACAGCAAGGGATTTGATCAGCAAGAAGACAGCATGCAGCGCCATTAATCAGGGCATAATCTCTTTTTCGGTCGGCCATTTTGAAAAATGGCTATAAACCATGTAAACCATGAAAGAACAATTGGCAATAACAGTTTTCTGCTTGGGAACTATCATATCACGAATTTAAGCGTCGTTTCCAAGATTCTACCCAAAATTTGTTTTTTACATAAGCCGACGGACTAAATTTAGAGCCGGACAATTCGGCGCGAACAATGCGGCCTTTGACAATTCAGTGCGGATAAAAGATTCTGTGAAATTAACATTTAAATATGGCCTAGAAGTGTCGGTAATTTATCGTTCTAAATTATACGCCCACTGTAATTCTTGCTTAAATAGAACTTGGATCAATGATAATTTTTGCCTAAATGGAAGTTGGATTGATGACAATTCTTGCTTAAATAGAAGCTTGATTGATGAAAATGTTTTTGCCTAAATATAGGCCTAAAAGAAGTTGGATTGATGAAAATAATTCTTGCTTAAATAGAAGTTCAATAACAACAATAAGAGAAAGACAGAAGAACTGGGTCGGGCACATATTAAGAGGAGATTCCCTCCTAAAAGAAATCATAGAAGGGAGAATGATAGGGAAAAGAGGGAGGGGAAGACCGAGGCAGATGATGCTGGGATGGATGGCCGACGGATACAGCGAATTAAAGGAAAAAAGCACAGCACAGAGAAGAATGGCGTCATTGGAAGTTGGAACCTGCCGAAGGGCAGAGAACTTAAAGAAGAAAATAGAAGTTGGATTAATGAAAAATAATTCTTACTTAAATAGAAGTTGGATTGATGAAATTATTTTTCGTGAAAGTAGAAGTGTAGAAATTGCATTGATGAAAATAGTTTCTTGTAAAACTAGCAGTTGGATTGATGAAAACAATACTAACGTAAATGAAAATTACACAGAAACAACATTTTCCAGAAAACGCTTGGATAACCTTTAAATTTTTTAATTCATGACTCTTTTATTATGCAGAGTAGTGTGGCGTTAGATTACCTGTTAAAACAAGAGTACATTTTATTGCAATTTAACTTCGAAAAATGTTAAATACTCTCCTGAATGTCCGTGCCAAATTGACCGCGCCCAATTGTCCGCGCTGAATTGTCCGGCTCCGAATTGCCCTAGGACAGCCTATGCATAAGATACATAATTATTACAAACATAGTCCTAATATCAGTGCTACTCCATGCGAGTGAAAAACTGCCGCTGCTCTGACAAGACAAGGACAGACAGCTGGCATTAATATTGCGATGACATACTCCAGAAGAAACTTGAGCATCAGACGGTAACAGAAGTGCGAAGACGAGTGAGTTTCATGCGAAACACCAAGCAGCAAGAAACAGAAAGGAAACTCAATTTCTTCGAACACATTTTGTGCAAGATAGATTAGATAAGAGTCATCAAGACATCAGTAACAGTTGATGCCACAACAACACGTCGAACTTGTATACATAATTATGTTCATCAGTTGGTATTAGCAGCTATAGTTCGACTTGTTGTGTTATCAACTGATACTGATGCCTTGTTGACTATTTATAATTTCATTGAACGTTTTTCGGAGTTGAGAAGATGTAGATGCTATGTGGGTCGGGAAAAACACAGAGCTGTCCCGTTGTACATCATTGGCCAAAAAATGTAATGCCTATTCACCCTGCAATCCATTCTATGACGGGCTATGGTACTACCGGCAAGGCTTCCCCAAAAAAAATCCAGCATTCAAAACTGCTGCAACTGCATCGATGCTACCTCAAGCTTTTGGTGTCATCCCGCTCAGTGACAGCATGAAATTGTGACAAACTAGGTCGCCAGCGATATGTTCACTTTCATGTACACCTAAGTGTGTTGACAGTTCTCGCTAGGCGGCACGCGAGTTTAGACTAGGCGACGTTAAGGCCTAGGAATGCTGAGCTGCGATGACATAGGCTGAGGTGAGCTACTGCCTAGGGAATCGTGGCCTGAAAATAGCGCTAGTTTCCGGTCTTTTCTGACACATTTCGATACAGGGAGCAGATTATTTGTGAGAACAAGACCACCGCACGCGCTGAAGAAGTGGACTGGTGAGCTATCGGCTGGCGTTGCTTTTTGCCAGGACGTGTTACAGTAGAGAGGCGCATATTTACATAGTCTGCCCGGGTTGGATAGAAAAACGGGGCGAAGATTACGAGCATATTCCTGCTTCGTTTACGCGCTTTTCTTGTTGGCGCCACAACCGGCTATACAAGAATTATTGCTTTTGGCGTCAAAGAAAGAAGAGTTTCCGTTGGAAAGAGCTTAGAGAACAGAGACTTATTGCGATAGGTGAGGAAATAGGTAGAGTTTTTGCCTATCGAGAGTTAGTTTCGCTAATTTTGCGTAGAAGTTGATAAATATATCACATCGATGTGATCCAGAGGCGCAAATGCAAGGACTAGTGAGACAATTTCGATCGAAAAAGCGAGGAAATTATCGAACTCTTACGGATTTGCTCGTGGGCTATTTTTTCTGCAACTATTCGGTCGGTAATGACACCGGAGTCGTGGCAAGGAGGAGAAATTGAACCGTTGTGAAAGTTCAAGGGACCATCAACCGTTCAAAGAAAATAGGCATCTTTTCAAGGTCGATAGGATCGATAGTTCAGCGAGCCTTATAAGTTTGAAACAGGTTGATATAATCGTTAACTGAGCCAAGTGAGTTGTAGAAACCTCGAGCAAGCTGATAGATAAGTAAATCTATAATAATTATATTTCGATTAAAATTAATTGTACCTGTTAGTAATGGCTGAGTCACATTTCCATACAGAAAACGTGACTATATTGTGAAAAATTGTAGAGTGCCAGGAAACGCAAGAAACTATATTAAGGGCATTTATAGAGCGTCATGAAAATCATGAAACTATGTTGAACAGTGTTAGACTATCAGCGTGCACTGATAGAGCGCCAGGTTAAACAGCAGACCTTAACCAACCTGTCGAGGGAGAATCGAACCCAGGTGAGTCCGTAGACATTGTCGCACCAAAAATGGGAGCCACTGACATTCATCAAGCCAACGCTTCTGTAGCGCCTCGGGATTCTTTTGATCGATATTAGGAAGGCTTGGTAAGTGGTAACTTCACCTAAGCTTAGACGTAGTGTTCGGCTTAGCCAATAGCCCGCAAGAGCTATAACTGGCACTGCTAGGTGTCGTACCGCTAGGTCCCAACAGCAATCGACCCATGCGCCGGAATGGGGCCCGAATCTCTGTCTCTGTGTCTCTGCCTGTCTCTGTCTGTCTGTCTCTGTCTGTCTGTCTCTGTCTGTCTGTCTCTGTCTGTCTGTCTCTGTATGTCTGTCTGTCAGTCTCTGTCTCTGTCTCTCTGTCTCTGTCTGTCTGTCTGTCTGTCTTTCTCGGCATTTTGATGAAAACTCTTGGAACGCAATTCCCTTCAGCGGGTGATTTTCGATCACCAGAAAAAGGTTCTGAACTTTGAATGGTTAGCGCCAACCAGTGGCGGCGCCAGACATCTTTTCTAACCAGGGCTTAGCCAGGACAGTCACATAAGTAACCAGTGCAGAGGCGATTTAAATTCCTGGCATGGCAAGAATTCTGGCAGCTTTTCCTAGAGCAACGACCAGGGCAAAGGCTTTTTTCCAGGGCATTTGCCCTGGATATGCCCTGGTGTAGTGCCGCCACTGGCGCCAACCTCTATAAATGTAAAACTACACATAAAAAGAGCGTATACTATCAGTGTCACTGATGAATAAACATGCTATGTCAGCGGAAGAACTACTTTATCTGCTGGAATATGGTTATATAGGAAATTATGGTGAACTCGAACCTCAAATTGAATTATCTTCATCACATCCTCCAGATTTGTAAATAGACAATTCATGTGTATGGTTTGTGTTGGTGTATATTCCAGAGGCAAATCAGAAAACGTTTCCCGCAATCCATACAAAAAAGACTCTTTTTGCTAGTTGAGATGTTATTGAATTGTAACTGACAGTGCTAGACAAATCAGAGGTGCTCCCAGTGCGAGATCCCGAGAAAATAAGGCTGCCTTTAAGCAGCGACAGGATGCATGGGTCCACAGTTTGAAGCACGGAGTGAGTCATGGGAGGAAGTTGGTTCCATACAGTTGGACCAATACAAGCAAAAGCACGAGATTTGGTCATGGCAGTCCTAGACCGCGGGACAAACAGTTCACATCGGTCAGTGAGCGCAGGGTTCGAAGTGAGGTTACTGAGGTCGGCAGGCGGATGAGATAGGGGTCAAGCCATAAGAGGATCGGCAAATGAGTACAAGGACCTTTAGCTGAATACCGGCCAAGAGGGGTAGCTGTATATGTGTCTCTGTCTGTCTCTGTCTGTCTCTCTATCTCTGTCTCTCTGCCTCTGTCTCTGTCTGTCTCTGTCTGACTGTCTGCCTGCGTGTCTGTGTGTCTGTCTCTGTCTCTGTCTGTCTCTGTCTGTCTGTCTCTCTGTATCTGTCTCTGTCTTGGTCTCTGTCTCTCTCTCTCTCTCTCTCGGCATTTTTGATGAAAACTCTTGGAACGCAATTCCCTTCAGCTGGTGATTTTCGAAAGCAATTCCCTTTTGCTGATGATTTTCGATACCACCAATTTCACCAGAAAAAGGTTCTGAACTTTGAGTGTTTGGCACCACCCTCTATATCTGTAAGACTACACATAATAAAAAGAACCAATAGTAAAAACAAAGTTTTTTACTATATCCATCTAGTATCCTATAATGCGTCTTATGAAGCAGTCACCTCTACAAATATATAGTCCGCGTTCATTTTACGTCGTAGCGTGCGTTTAATCAGGCAGCGCGCCCGTTTTTCTTGCGGCCAATGGGAACGCTGCGTATCGGAAAAGGGATTCCCCGATTCGAAAAGTTGAGTCCCCGATTCTATAAGCTTGCCTTTTTGGGGAAGCTGAAATTTTAATAGAATGAAGTGTGTGCGAGGACGAGTCTATCTGCCAAGTTTCAGCACGATTGAATGATTGTAAGTGATCGAATTAGTCGTCGCAAGATTTGACTTTTTAGCCTGTGGCTCAAACAAACATTCAAGTATTCAAGCAAGCAAGATTTCCGCAAGTTAAACTAGATGGATAATAAAATACAGCCCGTAAAACAAAGTTTTTTACTATATCCATCTAGTATCCTATAATGCGTCTTATGAAGCAGTTACCTCTACAAATATATAGTCCGCGTCCATTTTACGACTGCGGCCAATCACAACGCTGGCCAATCACAACGCTGCGTATCGGAAAAGGGGATTCCCCGATTCGAAAAGTTTAGTCCCCGATTCTATAAGCTAGCCTTTTTTTGGGGAGCTGAAATTTTGATAGAATGAAGTGTGTGCGAGGGCGAGTCTATCTGCCAAGTTTCACGACGATTGAATGATTGTAAGTGATCGAACTAGTCGTCGCAAGATTTGACTTTTTAGCCTGTGGCTCAATCAATCAAGCAAGCAAGCAAGCAAGCAAGCAAGATTCCCGCAAGTTAAACTAGATGGATAATAAAATACAGCCCGTAAAAACAAAGTTTTTACTATATCCATCTACTATCCTATAATGCGTCTTATGAAGCAGTTACCTCTACAAATATATAGTCCGCGTTCATTTTACGAATGCGGCCAATCACAACGCTGGCCAATCACAACGCTCCGTATCGGAAAAGGGGATTCCCCGATTCGAAAAGTTTAGTCCCCGATTCTATAAGCTAGCCTTTTTTGGGGAGCTGAAATTTTGACAGAATGAAGTGTGTGCGAGGGCGAGTCTATATGCCAAGTTTCACGACGATTGAATGATTGTAAGTGATCGAACTAGTCGTCGCAAGATTTGACTTTTTAGCCTGTGGCTCAAACAAACATTCAAGCAAGCAAGCAAGCAAGCAAGCAAGATTCCCGCAAGTTAAAGTAGATGGATAAAAAGAGCGTATATTATCAGTGTCACTGATGAATAAATATAACTTGTCAGCGGAAGAACTACTTGATCTGCTGGAATATGGGTTTAGGTAATGATGGTGAACTCGAACCTAAAAAAAATTGCATTATCTTAATCACTTCCTCCATATTTTCCAATAGACTATTCATGTGTAACGTACGTGTTGTTTTAGATAAAGTTAATTAAACGAACGTTCCTGCTGTGTATTTTGCAGAAGCAAATCAGAGTACGTTTGCCGCAATCCATACAAAAGCAAATCTTCTCATTTGAGGCGATCGATCGATCGATCTCCTTGGTCGATCGCCTAGCAATGTTCTGGTCGATCGGTAAATCGATCGCGATCGATGAGTTAGACTTCAAGAGGAACCTGGAGCCAGGTCGTTATTTTGTTTATCTAATTTACATTAGGCAATAGGCCTACTTGTGAAATTTTGGGCTAGGATCGATACAACATTGCATCGACAAGCAGAGGAGGCTTATTGACGGTTAATAAGTGTTGCGTATACGCAACAGTTAATGGTCAAGTGGACAACCATATACACGCAGTATGCAGCTATACAAATACGATACACAAAATACGCTGTACACACAAGTCCCGAGGTCGACCGCGCGTCGATCGCCTACTCAATCCAGCGCGATCGATTTTCAAATAGCCTTCTGTTTTCAAATGAGAAGCTCTGTACAAAAGTAAAGACTCTTTTGATAGAGATAATAATTATTTTATTGTAACTGTAACCGAGAAAATAAGGCTGTCTTTAAGCAGCGAAGGGATGCAGGGAAACCCCAGCTTGAAGCAATGAGTGAGTCGTGGGAGGAAGTTGGTTCCATAGAGTGGGGTCAATAAAAAGTAAAAGCACGAGATTCGGTCATGACAGTCCTCGCCAACGGGACAAACAGTTCACATCGGTCAAGTGAGCGCAGGGGTTCGAAGTGAGGTGGCTGAGGTCGTCTGGCGGATGAGATGACAGACGTATTTAGGGGTCAAGCCATAAGAGGATCGGTAAATGAGTACAAGGACCTTAAGTTGAATACCGGACAAGAGGATAGCCAATGTACATGTAGGTGGTCAAACATAATTATTATAAGAAGAAATATGCGAGGAGCGCGGAAGGAGGCGAACTATCAGTCTAGCAGCAGGATTCAACACGGATTGAAGAAAAGAAAGACGGACTTTAGGAAGACCAACGAAAAGGGTATTACAGTATAGTCTATTCGGGAGGAAATGAAGGCATGAACGATAGAAGCAAAGATGGAAGAGGAGACAGAACGTCGTATTGTTCTGAGATGTCTCAGTTGTCAGTAGCAGGAGCGGGTAAGTTTGGAAATGTGAGCAGAAAAGGTTACAATGCTATGTAGAATCCCGCCAAGGTCACGAACCCCAGAGAAGACAGTGAAAGAAGGAAAGCAATTTGCAAGACAGGTAAATAACACCTTACTAAGTTCCGGCGAGTACCAAGCCAATTGAGTTGGGTCTTGGAAGGAATTTACTACAAGGCGATTAGGAGATGTCCAGCAATGTAGCTCACGAGAAAGAGCATCAATGCTGCTAGCGAGGGCGAACTGGGCAGAGGGAGGGCCATGAACAAAGGTCTGTACATATTCAGCATAAGGGTGGCCAGTTGAAAAATATATAGTAAATAGAACAACACTGTCAGCCGCTTAGAGCAGATGCAAGAGCGGGCTTAAAACAGAGCCCTGAGGGATACCAAGTTTGACGACAACCCATGTGGTCCTAGTATAACCACAAATAATTATGCTTGTGTTATTTCATTATTAGCAATTTCATTTTCAAAATTGCTAAAGAGAATGGTAAACGGTGTGAAACAGCCGTATGAAAGATACGCTTGGATACACTATAGCGACAGTGCACTAGATTTCAATTTTGAATCCTATAAGCAAATGGCACAACATAATATTACATATATATATATTTTAGGCGCCCTTGTAACAGCAAGTTAGTGCCATATAAATTGTCGTAATTATTATTATTATTATTATTATTATTATTATTATTATTATTATTATTATTATTATTATTATTATTATTATTATTATTACCTGTAATAGTACCACTATAAAGATTATTAAATGCTGATTGTTTTTGGTTAGAGTGGTGCTTTCCCTTCTTCAGCACCTTAAGTGGCAAAAGCAAAACATGCTGAAAATTTGTTTCAAAAAGTTGTGTTGCTTAATTCCAAGAAAATTAACAAAAAGATCTATAAGAGCGCGCTAATTAAATTCTACAATTTAAAAGAAAACGTCGCAATCGCATAACAATTGGCCGAGAAACAAGTTATTTAAAAGTCCTTCCTCGGGCAATAGGCATGAGGGAGAAATGTGACAAATATTTTAAAACACACGTTGCTTATAAAAATCCTATGAGGACAAACTGCACACGAAACATGACCTAGTTCCTTGACTAAACTGATTTTAGGAATTTATTAACCGCGCTATGCAAAAGTCCATTACATAAACAGAACCATGTATACATGTATACAAAGACAGTTCTAACCCTAGTAGGAATACTTTAAATTAATTAACCAATATACTTAACGAAAAACATCTGGTTCCATCCATACATTCTTGTAAACATTGCAATTTTAATGTCCAATATTCTGTTTAATGAACTTCTAATGATAAGTGTATGTATAATTGTATGTATATTCGTTTAATAAAATCACCAACTGACAAATCCCAGCTAGTTACAATCTAATGAGTTCAGTTCTGTAAACAAACAGCTGCCGAACAAAACAACTTCGGATCTTATATAACCTACACGACAGACCATCGTTAAGAAATTACTAGCTGACAGCATAATAGACTATTTCTCATAAAACGAAGAAAGAAGATTCTGTTGAGGAATTGCTTCATCTGCTAAGAATAATCATATAAATATGTGAATAATAAATAACCTTGTGGATCGGTTCCTGTGTGGATTCCACATTCGGGTTCTTGATTGTCGATTAATGCGAGTAAGTAGTGATCTCGTTCACGTAAGGCTTCCCGTACAACGAGAAATGCTCCAGGGTGTTGAATGGTGAATATGTGGTCGAGAAGAGCGCGACATCTGTCCGGTGGTGTGTGATTCGTGTTTCGGATCCTCTGCTTTTCGTCGAGAGCGATCACACCTCCTTGCACCAAATGATCACTCAGTCGCTCCGGATCGACATCAGACACAAATTTAGCATAGACTCTTCTTACCCTATGCTTTATCTCTTCATTTGTGAAAGATCCTGTAGAATAACATAAACACTTGCAAGTGACTTGCAGCTATGAACATTATACGTTGTCAAATTTCTTCTATCGAAGTAGGCTGCATAGTTTTTGATGATTCCATTACAAATAATGCATTATTGAATGTGCAAATGCGGAATAGCTTTAGTAATCCAACTGAATACGTTAGAAATTAGTTTAAGTAACATCTTGGATAAATATGCGTAATTCCGTCCACAATGCAGATTTATAGGTCTATCATGTATTCCTGTCTGTATAATATTGTCATTCTATATTTGCGTCAGGCTGACCGACATTTCTGCCTCTTATCCCTTATTTGCTGTATTTTCTCTACCGTCTGTATTTCGTAAGTGCTCACTTTTATGTTGTCTGGTTTCTATTCACAAATTTTATTTATGAATTACCTTTCGATGGTGTCAATATCTAAGGAGTAAAATCGTCAATGGATTATCATACACATTAGCCTATGGTCATTAAAAGATCTCGCCTGTCCAGTGATACAATATGAAAGACCAGGCAGCACACCAATGGATTAGTCCGGTTTTCTTCAACGTTTATGACATCAATATGTCTTGGATTTTGTTCTACAGCTACAGTGTGAAAGCTCTACAGAAATAACACAGCTCATTAAAGGTTCAGCACTCTGCAGTTTAACTTACATACAAATAAGAAGTATCGAACTTGGAGCTACTGCACGTTTTTGGTGAGAAGTTATTTTTTATATCAGTCGAATCCATTAATTATTATATTCCTCAGCTGCCGCTTCCTAGAATTAAACTAATATAAGCACCTTTACTCGAAAATGCCATTCCAATTGTTGCAGGACTTGAATAACGATCACATGTCTTTATCCTGCAAATAAAATATTCATCTTACTGACTTTAGATAAAAATCTATGACATTGGAAATGAAACAGGACCAAACATTTGCCTTTACGCAGTCTCTTACATGCCTGAAACTTACGAAGCACAACCAGCCTAATGTTGACTATAAAGCTGGATTCCCTTTCATGACAAATTCACTAAACCACTTATGCCAGCAACAACCTATCGTAAAATTACCTCTCTGCTTGTTTCTCTTTTCATTTGGATTGACCAGTTCGGCATTGTGCAAAATTTGCTCAATAATGCTATTATGTTCACACTTCTATTCAATCTCATTATGCCTTTCGGAGTAATGTCTGAGGTCTTATGTGAATTTCATTGAGTTTTTAAACAGTTATTTGTAAACATCTTGTTAGGATCCCGTCACAATTCGACTGACTTTGTTTAGACTTATCTGAGACGTGATTGTAGGTAAGAGAATGTTCTATTACCAATCGTCCAGCTTTTGCGAATGTCTTTAATGCATGAACTGGTGGCCTATGCGAAATCCTGGCACTATTACCGCCTGCAATTTAGTGTCAGTCTGTAAATAATCATCTAATGTTATTCTTGGTTTAACATGCACAACTGCACAGGACTATCATGAGTAAAATTCCAGCTCTTGATGGGTCTCAGTTGGTTCGCCTCCAACTGTGTGCGAGATCACACAGTGGTGACTCGACCATCAAGTTTTGTGAGCATTAGTACCTATATTATAAGAGTTGAACATTGAAACTGACAAGCCAAATAATTACTGCCAACTCTCATTAACGAAGGCTATGTACCGTAATTAACAACTTCTATTGCGCCGGTGTCTAATGCACAAAGCATCAACCGATGGCACATCAGAACCAAGCCGTAATTAGGCCAACATCCAAATGATCAGTCCTTAACCTTCGCAGGACGAAGACATTTTACGATACACGGAGGACGAAGAGGGATAATTTTTACCCCAAAGCAATTTTTAATATCTCAGCTCATAGGTAAGGTACAATAAAAAATTAGGTATCAATTCTGATAGTTCCGAGGTCAAGGAATCGATCTATCCTAGTGAGAATAGTCTGTCAATACCACTTTCAAGATGGCGGCCAAGATGGCCGCCAAAACACAGAAATATGCATATTTCCGCTCATAGGTAAGCTACAATGACAAATGAACCCTCCAATTTCATAGTTCCGAGGTCAAGGAATCCATTTATCGTAGTGAGAATAGTCTGTCAATACCACTTTCAAAGATGGCGGCCAAGATGGCCGCCAAACACAGAAATATGCATATTTCCGTTCATAGGTAAGTTACAATGATAAATGAACCCTTCAATTCCATAGTTCCGAGGTCAAGGAATCCACTTATCGTAGTGAGAATAGTCTGTCAATACCACTTTCCAAGATGGCGTCCAAGATGGCCGCCAAACACAAAAATATGCATATTTCAGCTCATATGTATGCTACAATGACAAATGAACCCTCCAATTTCATAGTTTCGAGGTCAAGGAATCCATTTATCGTAGTGAGAATAGTCTGTCAATACCACCTTCAAGATGGCGGCCAAGATGGCCGCGAAACACAAAAATATGCATATTTCAGCTCATATGTATGTTTACTACAATGACAAATGAACCCTCCAATTTCATAGTTTCAAGGTCAATGAATCCATTTATCGCAGTGAAAATAGTCTGTCAATACCACTCATTTCAAGATGGCGGCCAAGATGGCCGCCAAACACCAAAAAAATATGCATATTTCAGCTCATATGTATGCTACAATGACAAATGAACCCTCCAATTTCATAGTTTCGAGGTCAATGAATCCATTTATCGTAGTGAAAATAGTCTGTCAATGCCACTTTCCAAGATGGCGGCCAAGATGGCCGCCAAACGCAGAAATATGCATATTTCAAAACAAAGGTACATGTAGGCTACAATGACAAATGAACCCTCCACTTTCATAGTTCCGGGGTCAAGGAATCCATTTATCGTAGTGAGAATAGTCTGCCAATACTAATTTAGCTCTAAGGGATGGCCGCCATCTTCGAAAGTGGTATTGACAGACTATTATCACTACGATAAATGGATTCCTTGACCTCGGAACTATGAAATTGGAGGGTTCATTTGTCATTGTAGCTTACCCATGAGCGGAAATATGCATATTTCTGTGTTTGGCGGCCATTTAGGCCGCCATCTTGAAAAGTGGTATTGACAGACTATTCTCACTACGATAAGCGGATTCCTTGACCTCGGAACTATGAAATTGAAGAGTTCATTTGTCATTGTAGCATACCTATGAGCTGAAATATGCATATTTCTGCGTTTGGCGGCAATCTTGGCCGCCATCTTGGAAATTAGTATTGACAGACTCTTCTCACTACGATAAATGGATTCCTTGACCTCGGAACTATGAAAGTGGAGGGTTCATTTGTCATTGTAGCATACCTATGAGCTGAAATATGCATATGTCTGTGTTTGGCGGCCATCTTGGCGGCCATCTTGGCCGCCATCTTGGAAAGTAGTATTGACAGACTATTCTCACTACGATAAATGGATTCATTGACCTCGGAACTATGAAATTGGAGGGTTCATTTGTCATTGTAGCCTACCTATGACCTGAAATATGCATATTTCTGTGTTTTGGCGGCCATCTTGGCCGCCATCTTGGAAAGTGCACTCCCAAAATTATTGCAACTATTGAAATCGAATTCCACGGTAGATTCAGTACTTTATTTCTGATTACAGGTTACTCTTGAAAAAAATCTTTGAAGAATGCATATTCACCATGAACGAATAATTAACGACGTCGAGGACGAAGAGGGGTAAATTTTTACCCCAGGACACTTTGAACTCAAAAATCTTCTTCCCCAACATGACATTTTCCTGGCTTTGGTGTCAGAATATGTCAGAGGTATTAACTTGTAAACACATGGAACGCCAAATTATAACTGCCAACGGTTGCTCCGCAATCAGCATTCAAACACCCCTGGGGTAATTATTTACCCCTCTCCGTCCTGCGAAGGTTAAGAGGCAGAGAGACAGCCTACGGTGGATAAGCAATTTGAAAGAGGCAAGTTTTCAGACGAGAACGAAATGACGCAAGCGACTGAGTAGTGAGTAAGCCATTTATTGACAGAGCATCAAGCACTATAAGATCACAAGATCCCAATAACAGCAATCAGTACAAATTCAAGAAAAAATTCCAGTAAATGATGCACAAGTCAGAAGGTCAATCCAAAAAGGTCATAGGGACATGCTGCGGCTGGATTGACCTTTTTCTGGATAATAATTGGCAGTAGTAACAGTGCAAAACCAAAATGCATTGTGTCAGAGTATGATACACAGCGTACAGACACAGGAAGAGGGTTCCAAAATGCATTGTGTCAGAGTATGATACACAGCGTACAGACACAGGAAGAGGGTTCCTAAATGCATTGTGTCAGAGTATGATACACAGCGTACAGACACAGGAAGAGGGTTCCAAAATGAATTGTTTCAGAGTATGATACACAGCGTACAGACACAGGAAGAGGGTTCCAAAATGAATTGTTTCAGAGTATGATACACAGCGTACAGACATAGGAAGAGGGTTCCAAAATGCATTGTGTCAGAGTATGATACACAGCGTACAGACACAGGAAGAGGGTTCCAAAATGAATTGTTTCAGAGTATGATACACAGCGTACAGACACAGGAAGAGGGTTCCAAAATGCATTGTGTCAGAGTATGATACACAGCGTACAGACACAGGAAGAGGGTTCCAAAATGAATTGTTTCAGAGTATGATACACAGCGTACAGACACAGGAAGAGGGTTCCAAAATGCATTGTGTCAGAGTATGATACACAGCGTACAGACACAGGAAGAGGGTTCCAAAATGAATTGTTTCAGAGTATGATACACAGCGTACAGACATAGGAAGAGGGTTCCAAAATGCATTGTTTCAGAGTATGATACACAGCGTACAGACACAGGAAGAGGGTTCCTAAATGCATTGTGTCAGAGTATGATACACAGCGTACAGACATAGGAAGAGGGTTCCAAAATGCATTGTGTCAGAGTATGATACACAGCGTACAGACACAGGAAGAGGGTTCCAAAATGCATTGTGTCAGAGTATGATACACAGCGTACAGACACAGGAAGAGGGTTCCAAAATGAATTGTTTCAGAGTATGATACACAGCGTACAGACACAGGAAGAGGGTTCCAAAATGCATTGTGTCAGAGTATGATACACAGCGTACAGACATAGGAAGAGGGTTCCAAAATGCATTGTGTCAGAGTATGATACACAGCGTACAGACACAGGAAGAGGGTTCCAAAATGCATTGTGTCAGAGTATGATACACAGCGTACAGACACAGGAAGAGGGTTCCTAAATGCATTGTGTCAGAGTATGATACACAGCGTACAGACACAGGAAGAGGGTTCCAAAATGAATTGTTTCAGAGTATGATACACAGCGTACAGACACAGGAAGAGGGTTCCAAAATGAATTGTTTCAGAGTATGATACACAGCGTACAGACATAGGAAGAGGGTTCCAAAATGCATTGTGTCAGAGTATGATACACAGCGTACAGACATAGGAAGAGGGTTCCAAAATGCATTGTGTCAGAGTATGATACACAGCGTACAGACACAGGAAGAGGGTTCCTAAATGCATTGTGTCAGAGTATGATGCACAGCGTACAGACACAGGAAGAGGGTTCCTAAATGCATTGTGTTAGAGTATGATACACAGCGTACAGACACAGGAAGAGAGTTCCAAAAAGTAGGCCCAGCAACTGATGTGTATGTGTATTAGGGTGCTCCAGAATATAATGTATTTTAAAAAGTTCCTAAAAATACTGCTCACAGCGATTTTCCCATTCCATTTATCACTTTGTTCAACTGTACCAATTTTCAGACCAATTGAAAAAGGTTAAGCCTTGCCTCCGGCACAAAAAATGTTAGACTATGTGAAAATATGCAAATTTGCTTAAAATCGGCAATATCATCGAGGAAAAACGTAATTATTTTCATGATGAATAACTTCTTTCGTGAACTGTTGTATGCAGAGATGTATTGGTACTTGTTCTTGTAATCGAGAATAACTTAAGTAGGGCCTATAGTTTTAAGTACTTGCACTTGTACTGGAGACTTAAGTACTTGTCCTCGTACTTGAGACTTAAGTACTTGGACACAAATGACATTTCTACAGGCACTCGAATAGGTTACCAGTAAGCTTTTTCTTTTCTTTTAGTAATTAATTCTTACGTTTTGGACATTGGACTTCTGGCAGTTCTGTATGGACCGCATCTTGATCAGAATTTCTTCCGGACGTCTTGTTACAATAGATGCCACGAATGGTGATAATGTTAATAATGAAAATAGGCTACTAATATTCCTAGAGCGGTAAGGTTTGGTAATGATAATTTCACCGTCAACGGAAATGTTATTTGTGTTAAGTGCAAGTTTTGTAGTGAGAAAACTATCATTTCAGACAAAAACTGGCACAACAAAAAACTTTGTTAAACGCTTGCAAAGACTCCATACGGAGAGGTGAGTAGTGACTGACAAATCTTAGATGAACTCTATCGAGTAGGCCTAATGTAAATGTAAGTCGTCGAAATTTCTCAGCACCACACGAAAGCCGCGATTGGAAAGACAGCTTATTCACCGAAGAAATGCATTTTATGAATTGCACTCTGAGACTGCCAGCAATAAACCTTTGAATCTATAGCAGCTTATATAATTATATGGAATTCATGTGTGAATGGTGCTCACTTGTAAAATGCGTGAGTTTTCTATGTTCTCTGAGTTCTATGTTCCTCTCGGAACAGTCTTCACTGCGTGTGCGAGGTGGTGAAAATAGCTCTGTGAAGAAAACATTGTCATCTGTCTCAAAACGCCACTTAGGTAGTCATTTGCGAATCACTTTTGTGTCCTACTTAAAACATATTATTTAATGCATTTTCTTTGTGTTTCTTCATTAGTCAAAAACTGCCTACAACTAGCATGTTCCTATTTAAAATGTGTACAGATATGATTCTGTCTTATGTGAATGACACACATGCTTTGTTCGGGACTACATCAAGTTTCTTTGGCAGTGGTGGAGCAGGTGCTACACAAACGTCCCATTTTGGCACGATAATCACGCATACGGCTACAGCAATCGAAACTGCAGTGTCGTGCAGACCTGCTGCATCAAAATATTCTAAGCTATCTGGTCACTTCTGTCCAGGATCTTCGGTGACAACCTGGTTGAATACTTCGATGAAGTTGATTGTTTGGACGTTTGGAAATGAAGCAAAACTGTTTTTGACAAACTGTATGAACCAGCGCTTAGAGTGTTGAGTGTGTCAGCATCTAGCGCTAATGTTGAACGTGTGTTTAGTGTAAATACTAAAAAGCAGCTTCGATCGACTCTGAGTGACAAGATGCTCACATCCCTTATATTTCTCAAAAAGCAAAATTCTAAATGAATGCACGTGGCAATACACCATTGATTTTTCAAGGCAGTAAATATTATCGTTCTTGCAGTAGCCATATGTACTTGTACGTCCCATTTTGTACTTGATACCTAAGTACTTGTATACGTACCTTAGACCTTAGTACATGTACTTGTACTTGCAGCCTTTCATGTTCTGGCCGATAAATATGAAAACATACTAGTTTTTATACAGTGTGATTTTTGTTAACGATAACGATAACGAAAATGTTCGTTAACGAAAATAAAATGATTTCGTTAACGATAACTATAACTAAAAAATATCTTTAACTATAACTATAACGAAAATAACAATAACGAAAATTCATCTTTATTTTCGTTAATACAAAAATAAAAATGGGAAGTGCAATATGGACGATTCGACATACATGAGAACAAAAAATGCGATATTTTTATTATGCAATTTGTCAGTTACTTTGGAAACTCGTGTATTCATGAAGCTGAATGCACCCATGCTTCAAAGGCTTTCAAAGCACTTAGCAAATTGGGAAACAGCGTGTTAATACACACAATTTTGCTTATAGCCTTAATTATTGTAACTAAGTAGTAACTAAAATTAACTAAAATAAAATCCATTAACTATAACTATAACTAAAAAATAATACTAACTATAACTATAACTATAACTAAAAAAAAAAACCATTAACTATAACCGTAACCATAGCTAAAATAAAATCTGTAAGGAGAATGACACTGTTTTTATATATGTTACAGGCAATGTAAAATCAGGGATTTTGTAAAATGCCTGAAATTTTTAGGCAATTTGTAAAATCCCAATTCACTCAGGCACTTTACAAAATCCCTGAAAAAACCAGGGATTTTGTAAATTCCCTTAAATCTGATGATGAAAATTTTACAGATTGCCTGAAAGTGATGAAAATTATCGAAGTTTTACAAAATACCTGAAAAAACCAGGGATTTTGTAAAAATCCCTTAAATCTGATGATTACAGGCAATGTGTAAAATCAGGGATTTTGTGAAATTTGTAGGCAATTTGTAAAATCCCTAATTCACTCGGGCACTTTATAAAATCCCGGGATATAAAAACCAGGGATTTGGTAAAATCCCTTAAATCTGATCATGTCCGCCTTTGGCTGCGTGTCCGACATGTCTGCCGGCTATGTTTCAAGTCATGTGGTCGGGGCCGTGACTTGTTTGTTCCCTTCCCCTTAAGAGCCTAAATAGAGCTTTGAGTTGTCGCGGCGTATTGTCAATTAATAAGAATAAATAAATAAATAAATAAATAAATAAAATTAAACAAATAAATAAATAAATATAATTACATTCATTTATTTAATCAATTAATTAATTTATTAAATTTAATTAATTAAAAAATTAGTTAACTAACTTTATTTATTTAATCAATTAATTAAATTTAATAAATAAATAAATAAACAAACAGATAAATACAATAAAATAGATAAATAGAGAAATAAATAAATGTAATTATTTAATTAATTAAATTTATTTATGCAATCAATAAATTAATTAATTAAATTTAATTAATTAAATTTATTTAATTAATTGATTGTTAAATAACAAAATAAAAATTAAATAAATAATTATATGAATAAATAAATTTAATTATTTAATTCATTTAATTAATTAGATAATTAATAATTTAATTAATTAATTATTTATTTATATTTATTTTTTTTATTTTTTTATTTATATATTAAATTTAATTAATTAATTAATTGATTAAATAAATAAATTTAATTAATTAATTATTTAAATAATTAAATTAAATTAATTTATTTATTGATTAAATAAATAAATTTAATTAATGAAATAATTAAATTGATTGATTTATTTACTATTTTTTATTTTTTATTTTATTTTTAAATTTTGTTATTTTATTCAATTAATTAATTAATTTAATTAACTAATATTAATTTAATTTATAAAATTAATTAATTGATTAAATAAAAATAAAAAATAAAATAAAATAAATAATTATATGAATAAATAAAATTAATTATTTAATTGTTTAATTAATTAGATAATTAATAATTTAATTAATTAATTATTTCTTTTTATTTCTTTTTTATTTTATTTTTATTTTTTATTTATATATTAAATTTAATTAATTAATTAATTGATTAAATAAATAAATTTAATTATATATTTATTTTATTTTATTTATTTATTTATTTATTTATTCTTATTAATTGGCAATCCGCCGCGACAACTCAAAGCTCTATTTAGGCTCTTTGACCTGGCGATACCCAAGGTCGATTCCCAGAGACTGCATGTTGTCCGCGGTTCCAGCAGTCCAGGCTCCACCCCCTGATGCAGACACACATCGTTAATATTAAACAACATCATTAATATTAAACAACATCATTAATATTAAACAATATCATTAATATTAAACATCATTAATATTAAACAACATCATTAATATGACATCTGCAATATCAGTACATCGTTAAAACATACACTAAATGGTCAATATTAAAAAGTAGACTAATCATCACTATTAATTCTGCATCATTCATATTATACTACACGATTAATATTAATATACTACAACAGTAATATTAATACAACATTTTTCATATTACTCTTGCTGAAAGATATGTTAAATTTCCATAGGGGGCCGTCCATAAAGTACGTACCACGCTATTTTTGACCATTTTACCCCCTCCCCCTGTCACAAAACTCGGACCCCCCTAAAGTACGTCACACTTTCAACATAGAAATAATATTACTTCGAAAAGCAACTAATACATAAACAAGGCTTTAACAGCATTATTACTAGCGCTCTAAGCGAGAGGAATCGTGCAAAACACATTCAGGAGATATGCATTTCATGCTATTTTGACATAAAACTAATTAAAATGTTTCAGAAAATTTTTGAAAATTATTTTTAAAGCTATGAAATTCTACTAAAAAAAATAAAAATAAATTATAAATAAAAATAAATAAATGTGTGGCGTCACACATGGCCTGACCCCCTCCCCTGTCACAAACTGTCGCACTTTCTTAAACCCCCTCCCCCTGGATCGGCGTGACGTACTTTATGGACAGCCCCTAGGCCTAGTTAAGTTTAGGTGATATAGCAAAATATTATAATTAAATGTGAATCACTGCTGTGATACTGAACTGCCAGACCAAGTAGTGACCAGCTATTGATACCCTCTGCATCATGATAAAGACGCTACATACATCACTGGATTAGACTTAATTAGAGAATAATCACAGATACAATGGTTAAAATCATTAACAATCTGCCACCACAACAGAGCAAGCAACTGGCTTACCCTTCCAGCCACGGAGTCTGGCGTACTGGGGTCCACGAGCCTGGTTAGTGATGGAGGTCGCCCAGAGGTTACTGTCTGGGATGTAGCCCTTCTCAATGCCAACCGCTACTGGGTATTGGCATGGCTGAGTCATATCGATACGCGAAGGAATGGCATTTTCTACAAACATAAATGTTTTCATAAATTATTAATCAGAAACTTCAAAATAACCATAATTAACAACTAATGTACATAAAAATATTTTATCCTATTGTTTTGACTCAAGGTAGTAAGATCTATCAGGAACAACAAATTAGTAAAGGGGAACGAATTGTATTAATCATTCTCATGGAGGACAATTTTTACTCTTACAGAACTTTAATTGTAAACTCAAGAATTTCCAACAGACTACGGTACAATACTTGCATCGGATGTGGCAACTTTATGGAGACATACAGACATAATAAGTAATGTCATTATTATGTCCTATTGTCTTCATAAAGTTGCCACATCCGATGCAAGTATCGTACCATAGTCTCATATTATGCTAAGGTCATGTTAATTATGGTAAAATGTATCAAGCCTGTATCAGCAGCAATTGTCATGTATAAATTGAAATTGTAACTTTCCTGACTCCTCTAACCTTCTATGTCTTGCATCTCAGCTTCTAAGGTATCATTTGCTCTGAAACAAGGGTTTTAGTGTGCAGTTCAACACAAAAAAGGGCAGTTCTAAATGAATTTGTACAGCTGTAGAAGCATTATATAGTTAAAAATGTTCATTGTCATCCGGAATAATTGTCATTTGGAATAATTTACCCTGGCTTTTTAAGGAGTTGTGCAGTTCTTAAGATTCCTTTTTAAAAGCCCTGTCTTAAACCATGAGGGCGCTATAGAAGCCGTTAAATTGAATAGTACCAACAGCTCGGTTTTTGATGTGATTAAACACCAAACCACTGCAGCACACCTGTAGTGAACCCAAAATATCCCTTTCTCAGGTAGGCTAATCACGTCTACACACTGGGATGCTCTAATCTTTAAAAGTCACTGAAATCCCTTTAAAAATTGTTTAGTAGCAGAAAAACTCACGCGAATAAACACTAGTCGCTAACACAGCGATTACGCCAACCACGACACGAATTAAAAGATTCTTTTTAGTTCCTTCCATCGTTGTTTCATACTTCAACTCACAACAACAGTTACTACACCGTTTACAAAATACGTCACGTGACTACAGGTGTGCGACAATCAGTCCGCCAGGTGCCGCTAGCTTCGTATTTCAATTGGAAGAGGTTGAGGTTAATAGGCCTATTATTTAGCTATTCCATCGGCTGGAAATTATACAAAGAACTGCAATTAAATAGTATAATCCAGCTGTAATTCGATAAATTTAATATTTATCTATTTTGTATTATGCATTGATAAAGCGCCACTACCTAATGACCAAGCTTCAATCCATGGGGCTGAGCAATAATAATTCCTTTTTACTGTGGGCCTAATTAACCGTCTCAAGGTAGGCTCGAACTCTTACTTACTCTGCACGATGCAAGGCGAGCACTGAGCGTTCTAACCAGTCGGCTGACGTTTCCCATCTTACAAAACGCAGAGTTGATGTCGAAGAATATTACGATAAAAATTATATGGGCCTTATAACGATTGACAGATTGGAAGAGGTAAATTTAGAATAATTATTGTAAACAATCGTCATGAGGATAAGGATAGTAGAAATTCACGAAGTCACCGAAGACGTGAATTCGGTCCGTGATTTTGGGCATTTAGGCTAGTCGGCCCAATGTCAGGATCACCGTCGGCTAATGGTTGTAGCCTATGGCCGACATTATTAGGCCCTACAAGGTCTTTCATCGACGTACGTAGCCAAGCCTATTTACGACACGTCGATGTTTAAGAATTAAGATGTTATGATTAGGCCTACATTGATTATAGATCCTCTGCAGTAGCTTATACGTAGGCCTACATTTCTACAAACGTGATTTGATGCAGAACGTATATATGGGTATTTTTCACAACAGGCGTCAAATTCAGAAATAGAATTAGAGAAAAATAAAGTCATGCAAAATAAAAAAAATGTCTTACACAAATATTTTACTAGAAGTCCTGAAGCATATTTGATATTGAGCAGAGCTTAAATTTGACAGATTTGGCCTAATTTTTCATTTTAGTTTTTTTACTATGTGAAACTCATACAACTTTGATTCCTAATTATTTACAACTCCGTTACGTAATAAATACACATTATAATATACCGCCACTGTTTATAATTAGTGATTAATTAGTATTAAGTGTGCATTAAATTATTACACAGGAACCTAAACTATTTTTACGACAAATTTTCTACATGTACCATTAAATAAATTCATTTTAATAGAAAATAATGTAACGGAGTTGTAGTAACGGAGTTGTAAAATATTCATAATTAGGTCTCCATGCTTACCGGACGAGTTAAGATACAATAAATAGTTAGTTTATAGTGGCGAGGCTGTCAATTTCAATATTATTTTTTAAATAAAAAAATTATATATATACGCAAAGTGCAATAATTACAGTCACGGAGTTGTAAATCTTTTTATACTATTACATTACCGGATAAATTTCCGAAAATTGTCAACAGAAGCAAACTTCCATATTGATTTCTTGTTGGTAAAATCAATGCAGACTTGTTCCCTGCTATCGAAGATGCCAATTCAAAAACCGAGAGTTTTCAATTTATTCCCCAGATGGCAGAAACCCATTCGTAACGGTGTTGTAACCAATATTTGAAGACAGACGGTTTTATTTATTTTTTAATTATTTAGTTTGTTAATTAGTTAATAAAAACCATATAGAGCAATGGATATATGTAAGTTAATGATCTAAAAATTCTAAAACATCAGTTAAGCGTTTCAGCTGTTACCCTAACGTAACGTTGAATTGACTCACCATTAGAAAGGACAATGCAATTTCGGGTTAAATTTGGACTTTATAATTTTTTTCTCATACTAATCATCTAAATGATATAATATAAATAATTTTTATAACTAATACATGCCCTACAATGTATTTAAATATTATAAATGATAATTTTACTCTTTGTGTAAGCCGTCCAAAGGAGAAGACGGAAATTTATCTAATTTGCCTCCTGTTGTGAAATATACCCATATAGGCCTAATTTGAACACTCTATCTGCGTATTATGTTGCCTGATGCATGTTATTCTTGTGACGGAACCACCTCGAGTCTTCTGTTACATGGCTAAGTCCGTTTCTTGCTCGGAGCAGCAGTTCCGTGTCGCTCAAAGTCCGGCCTTCGTCGTCTATCGAAGGTCGTACACGGCTTGTCAGAGTCAACATCAATTAACACGTCCACTCAATTGGTTTTCAACACGATAAAGGCTTATTCTTGACTATAGACGCCGTTACCCGGCTTCGCACGGGTTATCTCTGCCTTTATAATAATTATATCGTTCCCGCTTGATTTGCGTGGTTAACTTTGGCTGGTAGGCTATAAGCCTACTCACCTGGTATGCCCGTTTATTTGAATTTGCTTTATTATGTCGTTCCCGCTGGATTTTAAAATGTAGAATGTAAACGTTCGCTTTTTCTATAGCGACCGAATAATAATATTATTAGAGCATCGAACCTGCTCATCCGCTCGCCCGTTTGAATGGACGCCACTTCATTCAGGATCCCCGTGCAAGGACCGTGCTATCCCAAAATGTAAAATCTCTTAAATACGCCAGCATCGGGAGCGAACCGCGATCCTCACGCTCTCTATAACAGCACAGAGGCGCGTGAGACCATTGCCTACTAGATATTAATACAGCTAGCTGGTACTATAATTGCTGTACCGTACTGTAAGTGTAGGAGATTCCCTTGTAGCTATAGCTGTCCAGCTGCTCGAGTTGACGGCGACAGCGTGGCTTAATTAATACCTACAAGTCAACCACACACGATATGATAGGCCTAATACCTTAAATTTTACTTACAGTTCAATATGGGGGGCCCGTGGCGCATTGGATAACATCTGGCAAAGAGACCGAGAGGTACCGAGTTCTAACCCCCGTTGGGCGGATATGCTTTGTGTTTGCAGGCTGTCTGTTCTGTTAGTAGTTAAGATTTGCGTCTTGTGAATTGCATAATTGTACACTGTAACCGGTTGCGGTTTGTCAACCGGATTGTTGAATAAACGAAAATATATTTTTAGTATATAGAAGGCAATGATGAGACGCAACATACGCAGCTCTTACCAATAAATGTAGCTATATAGATGACGTTTTTGGCTTGTTGGAGAAATCCCGAAATGCCTTGCGAATGATCTGTTTAGGATGTCGTGTGTGATATGACGTTTAGAGAAATAAGAAATGGCGGCGTAATTTTGCAACGGTAGTCGACACCACTTCGAAATTTAAAGTGTCCATTTAAAGTAAATTGCGAGCTAAATATAGTCGCGTTTACCTACACATTCTGATAAGAAGGTTTTGTATTAAAATATGATTCATAACGCTAGACCATTGTTTCAGTTTGTTTTTGGGTTTATTTTTGGTTCTGAAACTAAATTTATGTTCTTTTACTTTATTCTTAATGTACATGTTAGGATCACCTTTTGAGTCATTACTAGTTGCAGCTGGTTCGAGTGTAATTATTGTTTATGATGTTTTGCACCATGTTTGTGTCTGCACTTGGAAAGTTACAGGATTTATTAACTTAGCGCCTGCAAAGTACTGTGTGAACAATGATAACTGTGACCATTATATTGAGTTTGTTGAATATAGGCCTACTAATTTGAAATATGATGGGGCTACCACAATAAGATCGAAACTTTTGTGTTATAGCCATGGAGTCTGATAGATCTATTATGTTCTGTGACCTTATGATCTTAAGTGAAGAGCTCTTATGCACTAAATCTGCTATGACTAACTTTGAACTATGTAATGTATGTGCTAATCATGTACTGCCCTTTTTCATGGAAGACACAGATTTATTAATCAGCATGAATGCTGATATAAGAGTAAACTCAGCATTAAGCATGGACACTTTAACTGAGAATGAAATTAATCCATTTAATATATATAATGAAGTAGCTATAACGGGGAATGATGACCTTGACCCAGATCTAAATCTCCTTAATCCTATAACCAGGACACTGTCGAAATATTACTCAGAGGATACCTTTAATAAAATGATTTGCAGCAGTAATCTCCAAGATAATATTAAAATCCTCCATCTTAACATTCGCAGCTATAACAGAAATCATAATAATTTATGGACTTATATCAAAAACATAAAAAGTAAATTCCATATTATTGCTCTCACTGAAACATGGTCTACGTTTGATAACGAAGATCAGATTATTTACCCAGGTTATATCACCTTTGCTAAATCTCGTACTACTGATAGAGGAGGTGGGGTTGCACTTCTGGTTGATGAAAGCCTTCAGGCCCAAATTATTAGTATTAATGGCACTTTTAATAGCCTGCTTGAATATTTATTTGTTAATATTTCCTTGCCCAACAGCTCTAATATTATGATTGGTTCCCTCTATAGACCCCCAAATTCTGATGTTACCAATTTTAACCTGGATATAGAGACTCTATTGAACTCTTTGCCTATACTTAAGAAACCCTGCTATATTTGCGGGGATTTTAATCTTAACTTACTTAACATTAACTCGCACCACCTCACTAACGAGTTCGTAAATAACATGTCTTCTGCTTACTTTCGGCCACTAATTACTATGCCTACTCGACTAACAGGTCATTCCTCAACCTTAATTGATAATATATTTTCTAATACACTGAAACTAAATGAATACCCCGGCATCTTATATGCAGATATCAGTGACCACTTACCTATATTCGTAATCTTAGACTGTAAAATAGACTTAATTAAAAAAAGTAAATTTGTAATGAGCCGACCTAATAATGAACAGGCAACTGCACACCTTTATGCTTTGCTTGAAAATGAAACATGGAATGACATTTATAATCTCAGCAACCCTGATGATATATCGATCCTATTAAATGACAAACTTAATAGAGCTTATAATGCTAGTTTTCCACTTGAACAACGTAAACATAGAATATATAAAACTAAAACTAAACCATGGCTAACTAAATCATTATTAAAATCTTGCAAGAAGAAAAATAAGCTATATAAATATTATCTTAAACATAAATCGGTTGAATCTTTTAATAAGTATAGAACCTATAAAAATAGACTTACAATCATCCTACGTAAATGTGAAAAACAATATTACGTTTCAAGGCTAGATTACTATAAAGATAACTTAAAGGGAATTTGGGGGGTCATTAAGGAAGCACTGCACCAGAATGGGTTAAAACAGTTGACCACTGCACTACAGATTGATAATAAGCTAGTAGATGACCCTACTGTAATTGCAAATACATTTAATAATTATTTTGCCACAATTGGTCAAAAAATGGCTGATGACATACCTATCTCTTCTTCCTCGTATCATAAATACTTAAAAGTAGAGAATTCTAACTCTATCTTCATAACCCCTACCACTGAGTCTGAAATCCAGGACATTTTATCTAACCTGAAGAATACCAAAGCTAGTGGTTCTCTTGATTTACCGGTCATTGTTTTAAAACAGTTTGGTAACTTTATATCTCCGCCGTTGACTCATTTGATTAACCAATCTTTAGTAACTGGCATTGTTCCCCAAAACATGAAGATTGCAAGCATCTCCCCTATTTTTAAAACAGGGGATTGTCGTGAGGTCATGAATTATCGTCCTATCTCAAAATTGCCCTGCTTCTCAAAAATATTAGAGAAGGTAATGCATAAGCGTGTTTATGACTTTCTAACAGTTAATAATATATTATATGATAAACAATTTGGATTTAGGAAGAATCACTCTACTAACTTAGCTATTATCGAAGTTATTGATAAAATCTCGGAAGCTATGGATGATCGCAGTTGTACACTGGGTGTATTCCTCGATCTGTCGAAAGCCTTCGACACTTTAAATCATAATATACTTTTCGCTAAATTACACCATTATGGTATCCGTGGTATTGCTTTAGAATGGTTCAAGTCTTACTTCACTAACAGATTTCAACAAGTCTCTTATGCTGGTATTCTCTCTAACATGGCGCCTCTACTCTGTGGAGTCCCGCAAGGCTCTATATTGGGTCCTTTATTATTTTTAATTTATATAAATGATATTACTAATTGCTCTTCTGTCTTGAACTTGGTGCTGTTTGCAGATGACACCTCTGCATTTGTATTTGGCAAAAATTACTACGACCTATTCCACACTATGAACTTAGAATTATGCCACTTGTCTTGTTGGTTTCAAGTTAATATGCTATCTTTGAATATTAAGAAGTCTAACTATATGTTATTTAAAAGTTATAGAACAAGGGTACCCGAATCCTTTAACCCTATCTTAACCATCGATAACACTCAATTATGCCGTGTGTCCAGAGTTAAATTTTTGGGGGTCATCATTGATGAGAATCTTACTTGGAAAGCCCATGTCCAACATGTGTTAAATAAAGTCTCCAAAATTACAGGAATTATTTGTAAACTTAAATGGTCTCTGCCTAGCTCATCTTTGAAGTTATTATATACAACTCTTCTATTGCCATATCTAAATTATTGCACTATAGTCTGGGCTGGTGGTTATCAAAGCATGCTTAAACCTGTATTTTTATTACAGAAGAGGGCAGTTAGAGCTATCTGTGGGGTTCACTATAGAACTGAGAGCTCAAGTCTGTTTAAATCTCTCAAGTTATTAACAATTTATGACATCTATAAATTACAATTGGCAGTTTTAATGTATCAGCACAAAGTGGGAATACTCCCTGCACTGTTTAGTAATTACTTTCTTGTAAACGCTGTAATACATGAACATAACACCAGATATAAGCATAACTATCGATCTGAGGTCTGCAGAATAAATGTACGATACTTTTCTGTTAGAGTTAAGGGCCCACAATTATGGAATTCTATTAATACTGATATACGTGAGTCACATTCATTAATAGCATTCAAAAGTGCTTATAAAAATCATTTGATTGATTTGTACTGACTGCATTCACTAACTATTGTTACTCGAACAGTTGTTTTTCATTCATTGTCTGGTATGTTTGGTCACATATGTGACAGCACATCACAGTACATCTTGTTGACGAAATTTTCTATTGTTGACATAATATGGGGATGACTAGATAAGCTGAGTCAGCTTCTTCTCCCCATAGAATCGTCTTTTTCACAGGATCACTGATGATCAATTCTGAGACTGCATAACTTACTATGGACATGTACTATGATCATCTGCACTGTTCGATTGTTTAAAGTTCGATTCTGAAAATAAACTGAAACTGAAACTGAAACTGAATTATATGGGTATATTTCACAACAGGAGGCAAATTAGATAAATTTCCGTCTTCTCCTTTGGACGGCTTACACAAAGAGTAAAATTATAATTTATAATATTTAAATACATTGTAGGGCATGTATTAGTTATAAAAAATTATTTATATTATATCATTTAGATGATTAGTATGAGAAAAAAATTATAAAGTCCAAATTTAGCCCGAAATTGCATTGTCCTTTCTAATGGTGAGTCAATTCAACGTTACGTTAGGGTAACAGCTGAAACGCTTAACTGATGTTTTAGAATTTTTAGATCATTAACTTACATATATCCATTGCTCTATATGGTTTTATTAACTAATTAACAAACTAAATAATTAAAAATAAATAAAACCGTCTGTCTTCAAATATTGGTTACAACACCGTTACGAATGGGTTTCTGCCATCTGGGGAATAAATTGAAAACTCTCGGTTTTTGAATTGGCATCTTCGATAGCAGGGAACAAGTCTGCATTGATTTTACCAACAAGAAATCAATATGGAAGTTTGCTTCTGTTGACAATTTTCGGAAATTTATCCGGTAATGTAATAGTATAAAAAAGATTTACAACTCCGTGACTGTAATTATTGCACTTTGCGTATATATATAATTTTTTTATTTAAAAAATAATATTGAAATTGACAGCCTCGCCACTATAAACTAACTATTTATTGTATCTTAACTCGTCCGGTAAGCATGGAGACCTAATTATGAATATTTTACAACTCCGTTACTACAACTCCGTTACATTATTTTCTATTAAAATGAATTTATTTAATGGTACATGTAGAAAATTTGTCGTAAAAATAGTTTAGGTTCCTGTGTAATAATTTAATGCACACTTAATACTAATTAATCACTAATTATAAACAGTGGCGGTATATTATAATGTGTATTTATTACGTAACGGAGTTGTAAATAATTAGGAATCAAAGTTGTATGAGTTTCACATAGTAAAAAAACTAAAATGAAAAATTAGGCCAAATCTGTCAAATTTAAGCTCTGCTCAATATCAAATATGCTTCAGGACTTCTAGTAAAATATTTGTGTAAGACATTTTTTTTATTTTGCATGACTTTATTTTTCTCTAATTCTATTTCTGAATTTGACGCCTGTTGTGAAAAATACCCATATATATGTTGGCGAGCCTTTAGCCGGGTTACGGAAGGACAAACTTTCAGAATTTTATATAAGACACCAGAAACAGCCTTAACGTAGGTAACTAAAACATCGAACACTCTACTGCTACTGTTCCGCCCAACTAACTCTCTTCTATTTATACCATTTAGGATAAGAGAGGAAGAGGAAGGGAACACGTAGGAACCAGGAGGGACAGCAATCTGATCGGTGAGTGACTATAGGGGCGGTCTAAGAGAACACGGACGGTGAACATGGAGGAACCAGGAGAGACAGCGATCTGATCGGTTATAGTGACTACGAGGGGCCATCGAAAACACGGAGGCGGTTAATGGGCGGCCAAGCAACCCTTGGCCGTCACATTATTATTATTATTAAAGAGTTTTATATAGCGCCCCTTCAGGTAATCTACTCAGAAGCGCTCCCCATCCAGGCATCCAATGATCCAACCACTTTATACTAACTGTTATAAATTAATAAGGCTACTCCGATGCACATCCGCTTCTGATATCCAGCCTTTATAAATTATAGGGCCTACTGCGCTCATAACCGGCATTAACCACTTCTGTTTCCAGTTCACTCTAGCTTTTTCCTCTCAATTTCTATAGCTCTTTTCATACTTTGTCATATTATTATTAGGCCTACTAGTATCCTACAACAACTGCTGGTGCTGGTGCTGCTACTACTACTATTACTACTACTACTAGTAGGCCTATTATTATTATAATTATTATTTTATTTTTATCATTATTGATCAATAGTCTAGGCGCACAGAGCCAAAAAGGCTTCAAAAAAGCGATGTAAGCGGCAAGTCATGTTCATTTTTGGCAACATACTTTTTTACTAATTAGACCCTGCTGATTACGAAAATCGCTGTTGCCAGGCTGGATTTTTGGCCTGAAGGTCATTTCAAGGTCAGAAAAACTTAAATCTAGCAAAAATCAGAGAAAAATGGCCACTTCTCAGCCAATAATTGTTGTTTTCCGCTAATACTTTCTTGCTTTTTCTCGACTTCATAAGGGCTACCTGTGGTAAGAAACAAGGTTACTAAATGTAAGACGATCCAAGGTTATTTTAAGGTCAAAAAGGTAAAATTCAGAGGAAAATCTGAGGAAATGGCCATAACTTAGACAAATCTTTTTCTATTTGGGTGATTCTTTTACCCTTTTGCTCGGGCCGATAAGAGCTACATTTCAAAAGACAGAGTACTTAAAGGCTAACATGACCCACGGTCAATTCAAGGTCAAAAGATCAAAATGAATGGAAAAGGCCATAACTTAGCCAAATATTGTTCTATTTGGATGATTCTTTTGCCTTTTTGCTCGGGTCAAAAAGGGGTACATTTACATAGTACTCAAAGGATAGCATGACCCAAGGTCAATTCAAGGTCAAAATGAAGGGGAAAAGGCCATAACTCAGCCAAATATTGTTCCATTTCGGTGATTCTTTTGCCTTTTAGCTTGGGCCAATAAGGGCTACATTTGCATAGTACTCAAAGGCTAACATAAACCAAGGTCAATTCAAGGTCAAAATCAAGAGAAAATGGCCATAACTCAGCCAAATATGTACGACGTCGTGTCACACCTTGAAATTGCGTGAAATGCCAATTGTGATGACAGAACTTCAGGTTGAAATTTGCAATGAATGTCGTGAATTGGTATGAATCTCCGCTTCTCGGATGTCCTGGCCATCATCTATAGTTCCTTGCATCGCATCCTGTTAAGGTGGAATAACAACATGATGAAAACGTCACAACTACTGTATCACAGGAACTGTTAGTAGCACGCAACAAAATTCTAGTGTCGGCTTCTTCATGTGCTACTTTTAGCACTGATCGTCAGTCAGTACATTAGTCGATTGGACCTCCACTCCGTCGTCAAATCTTCCTGCTACCACAACTCCAGTGTACAAATCGCCTTGCCTGATGATCTCCTGCGAAAGGAACAGTGCCAAGTCCGACTTGTTCTCAGCCATGCATAAAAAATTGCTCCAGTTTTTTGGGAGAGCCCCATGACGTCCTTCGATGGCTCGTCGTATTGGACAACTGCGACGTTTTCGAGTTGCGCCTTTCACCGATCTAGGGATGTATCTACCAAAGGTGATATCGATGTGATGGAAGATCTTGCTGTGATTTGTCAAGGACTTGATGAAGTTGTCGGCAAGGTCACCGAACGTGATTGCATCAGATGGTTTTCCAACAGTTACAATTAGTGCTTGACCGTCGATAATCAACTGCGCGGATGCCCTATCAACTAGAAGTTCTTGCTTCTCATTGATTCTTTCTGTTAAAAAGTGCACGAGCACCGATTTGTTTCATGTACGCGGAGAACCATCAGTCTCTGTCACCGAGAGAGGGACGGATAAAAGTTCATGTTTGAGAACATTGCTCAGATCCACCGGTCTTCCTGCTTCATACGCCACAATAAGTCTTTGCATGACATGGCTATATCCACCTTTGCTAACTTTTTTCGAACATCCTCAACCTTTGCTGCTTTGTACAGTGCTTGGAATGTTTGTGGTTTGTTTATTTTTCATTGGATCACGAAACTTGACCTTAGTTTTACCGCTTGCTGTTGAAGTCAACCTGCTGTCTACGAAATCGGCGATTTGATATAAACCAAGCGATCTCGCGTTCAATAAATATTCTTGGATGCTCCCTGTGGCAGCGTCTTTAGTTGCAATGTTCAAAAGTGACGTAGCTGTTTTTTCGGCTGCTAAAACATTGAACCTAATCATTATCGTCTTAAGAGCCATTTCATCAGATGTGTCCTTTCTCCTACGACCTGGTTTGTTTTCATTTCTGTCGCTAACATCTTGCGAAATTCCAAACATCTGGAACGTTTTCTGAGCAATATCAGAGCGCCAGTGGAATTAAAGGGACCACCTCTGTAGGCTGATCGTTGATTTGTGATGCTAACAATGCCGCCAGAATCTTTTCCAATAGGCTACCTAGGAGTCATTCTTGCGGATGATCAAAACAGAGACCATGCTTATGTACTCCCACCAAAACACAAAGTTGTCGCTAGCGTTTGACCGCGACTGGACAAAGTTTACAAGCTTACATGGAAATCATCAGATGCGACCAGTTGTGTAAGCATTGCTGGATAACCATTGCCTGATCAATATCATCTACCATAACTGGGTGACTGTCAAGGTCCAAAATTCAAAATTTATAGAAAACGGCCATAGCTCAGTCAAATGTTGTTTTATTTGGGTGATTCTGTAACGGTCATTTTCCTTGATTTTGAACTTTCACCTTGAAATGACCTTTTCATCGGTCTGAGCACACAGGTAAAAGAATCACCCAAATGGAACAATAGTTGGCCGAGTTATGGCCTTTTCCCCTTCAGTTTGACCTTGAATTGACCTTGGGTCATGTTGGCCTTTAAGTGCTCTGTCTTTTCATATATAGCTCTTATCAGCCCAGGCAAACAGGTAAAAGAATCACCCAAATAGAACAACAAATGGCCGAGTTATGGCCTTTTCCCCTTCATTTTGACCTTTTGACCTTGAATTGACATTGGGTCATATTAACCTTTGAGTACTATGTAAATGTAGCCCTTATTGACCCGAGCAAAAAGGCAAAAGAATCATCCAAATAGAACAATATTTGGCTGAGTTATGGCGTTTTTCCATTCATTTTGATCTTTTGACCTTGAATTGACCGTGGGTCATGTTAGCCTTTAAGTACTCTGTCTTTTGAAATGTAGCTCTTATCGGCCCGAGCAAACGGGTAAAAGAATCACCCAAATAGAAAAAGATTTGTCTAAGTTATGGCCATTTCCTCAGATTTTCCTCTGAATTTTACCTTTTTGACCTTAAAATAACCTTGGATCGTCTTACATTTAGTAACCTTGTTTCTTACCACAGGTAGCCCTTATGAAGTCGAGAAAAAGCAAGAAAGTATTAGCGGAAAACAACAATTATTGGCTGAGAAGTGGCCATTTTTCTCTGATTTTTGCTAGATTTAAGTTTTTCTGACCTTGAAATGACCTTCAGGCCAAAAATCCAGCCTGGCAACAGCGATTTTCGTAATCAGCAGGGTCTAATTAGTATAAAAAAGTATGTTGCCAAAAATGAACATGATTTGCTTCTTACACGGTATTTTCCATTTTTTGCGCCTAGACTACAACTGAAAATAGCACGCGATAATTCGTCCTCATCGGTCAATGGGTTCAGTAGTAAGTTAATTATGAATTATGACGTTAGATGGTTGCCACAGAGACCGACTGTTCTCAGACCTCATGCAGCTAATAGAAAGGCTGGATGATGCTCTAATGCAGATAATATTTAAAAATTCCGTTTTAACCAGCTTCCACCTTTCCTGCAGTTTTCAAAACTCAGGAGCGACGGCTGTCTGTCTAAACACAATTGAATCTTCTTTTTCTTAGCGCTTACAATACGTTTATAAATGTTTATACATTTTATGGCCAAACATGCCCACTAAGTGTAATCAAAGATGTTCGCGAATTCCCTCAAGTCCAAGGATGCCAGGACCATGGTGTTGATATCGGGCGAAACTGCGTCGCTCTGGGGGCTGCATTAGGCTTACACGATTGTGTCGACATGGGTAGCCTACAGTTATTTGCCGCTGCCAACACTCAGCGTGTAGCTCTTGTCACTCGGCACCAAACAATCGCGTTTTGGGGGCTCACTTTGTCCCATAGGTGACAAGACCTAGTTGTCACCCGTCGGATCAAATGGGTCACTTAACTCGATCGGCTGTTTGGCCTTTTTCATATTAAAACTTTCGTCATACACCTAGCATTATGAATAATCTTCTTCTTTATTACACTTTTATCCATTTCTGTCTTTAACCACCAAAACAATTTAAGGTCGGGTAAGGTACATCATGCATTAATAGACACGTAGGCTACGTCAATCAACCCGAATGTTATGGATTCAGAAATCTCGGAACTCTCTCTACCCTCCAGGGCGGAGATTTTTTAATTTTTGCGCAATTTGCGCCCCTAGCAAGATCAGAATGATGGCAAAGGATAGGACTTGACTATCCGGCTTCATTGGCCTTTGCTAGGTTAAATGAATTTCCAACACTTCACATTTATGTCTGTTTAGCAGGATTGTACTTCTTCACAGCCTTAGGCATAGGCGTAACCAAACAATCTTTATCACTCACAGCCACGTGCGCCGTCACCGCACTAAAAGGTGAGGTGGCATTCAGATGCACAGAAACAACGCGTACCCTCGTAGACCGAGCCCCATACCCGTTATCAGCGTACGTCTGTGTCTTTTTCAGTATAGGCCTACACTGTATCTGCTCTTCCTGTATGTCTGTCTGAAATTCTCAGCCTCCGATTTGATGAGAAGATTTTTCCGATTTGTCAAGTAAGTGTGAACTGAAGAATATTTACGCGGCAAACCAGTCATCTAATCTGATAAAGTCTAATCTAATATGATCTGATGGCTTCTATAGCAAAATCCCTCCCACTCTCTTGTGATGTTTCCAAAGGCTCCGTACGTTGAAGAACCACTTCTCTTTATCCTGTACACCACACCGCTGAACCATCTAATAGAATTCTCTTCTGTCAACACAACTTTCTGTCAACGCCACAAGTAGCCAATCGCGAAGCCTCACGCCATTGACCACTTCGCAGCTGATCTGACCACCCTTGCTTCTGACGTGGCGGCTGTCACTTAGAGCTGGCTGAAGACTGACCAGTGGTGACCACGATGACGCGATGTTCAGCGTCCCTGGATACTCCCTGTTCCGGCGTGACGGAATGGGCCGCAGGGGTGGAGGATTGCAATATATTGCAGAAACACTCCAACCCATCCTATACCTTCCAAGTGTCACCTACGAGAAAGAGATTGAGCCCCTTTGGATTTCGCTCAGAACTGACAATCGAGACTCTTATACTGGCGGTCTCCATAAACCCCAAAACCATTATACAGCACCGAACCCTATTGTGTAACCTCGATGACTCTCTGGAAAAGATTTCAACCATTCCCTGCAGTCCTGCCATTCTTCTGGCGGGAGACTTTTACTGTCTCCCAACCGAGCACATTCTTCAGATGGGCCTACGGGTAGTTTTCGAAGGGCCTACACATAAGGACCATGCCCTCGACCGAGTATATGCTTCGGAGCGCATTGACAACATTTGTTCTATCATTAAATCAACTGTTAAGACTAAACATTCCGCTGTGTTCGTCGCCCCATGTCCTGTGAGAAGTCGCCCTGTGGGCAGTGTTCCCCTTTGCAGACTGAAGCGTCCACGAAGTGCGTCTGCGAACGCCTGATAATGGCCAGTTTGCAGAACCATCTGGAAAGCGTTACCTTGTACGTTATTGATGCCGACCGACGTCGACATCGATGGCGCTTTAGCCAAATTCTACACACAGATCAAGAAGGAGGAAATGCGAAAAGGATGATTTATATTAGTTAATTATATGATTAACATTAATTAATTTTTTATTTATGTATCTCAGAGATCAGTGAATAACTTATAGAAAAGCTGCATATGCGATGGCTGGCTATTTTGGCTCAGCTTCATGGGCACGGTCAGCAATAAATTAGTCATGTCATTCACTTTTATTTAATTTGACACAAGCACTCTTTGCACAACAAGAGACAGTAACATAGTAGCAATTTGCAAACAAGATCAAGAATAAATATTTATGCTTTGATAATAAGAGTCACCATACTGTTGCGCCATTGATTGCATTTACAAGTTATTATAATTATTTTTGAACATCAAAAGGTGTGTCTATAGTTACTCAGCAGGTTCAGAGAAGCAACCGAGTTCTTCATCTGTAAGATGCTGGTCCTGTTCATGTTTGTTTTGGGGCAACAGCGGCATGCCGTGGGGGAAAACGTCCCATAGCTATTCCTCGCCTTAGCGATTTCCTTTCGTTATGAAAGGATTAAGGTGCGATGTACGATGATGTTTTATTTAAAATGTACATTTTAAATCTTAGAAACAACATAATTAAAACTGCGCCTTGTTTTCTATTAGAGAGCATGGATTGAAACAAAATTACCTTTAAAAACTCAAATTTGATGGAAATCTTACAAATTGAAACAAAAATAGTTGCGATAGACCATCTTTTTCAAACGCAAGATACAAATTCGACAGTGGTGGTCGTTTCCTTGCCAGTATAGAATGCCTCTCCTACCCACCATGCCCCGGTCTCCCCTAAGTCCTTTTTTTGAATGAACAATTTCATAGGAAACGTTTTGCCCAACAACAAACAATTGTTCCTGTCTTTCGTTGTAGTACAAATTCCGCGGACATCGTACATCCTCTTCTACTTTTGTTGGATAAAGAATTCGATTCCATTTAAGATCGGAATCTAAAAGAATCACTCTATTATTCCCCGTGTCAGCCACAAACACCCGGTCGTCTGAATCGAGTGACAGATAATCAGCATACCTCAATTGCTGTGTTATATCTGAAGGAATAAACCGATGGATGACCATCTGTCCATCTCTCGTCAACTCATTTATGACCCACCTCATGCCCCAGTCTCTCATACAGAAACAGAAGCGGCGGCTCTCCCACTTTGTTTCTTTTTCAAACCACTCACTCAGGATGATGAAATTTCCGTTGGATGTTTCCACTGCATGTCGAGGATTCCTGATGTCTGTTGGTAACTGAATGGAGCGAATAAGTTCTCCTTCTGATCCGTAGATCATCAAAACGGACGACATAATATTATAACTGGTCATCAACAAATGACCAACACTGGACACTGATAGATTTCGTGGCTGAAAATCAGTGGTCAGCCATATGATGGTTTGGTATTGATCATCTGTTTCTTTTGTTATTTTCCATACGCAGTTTTCCTTAAAGTCAGAGACGTAGAGACAATTTTCCTTCTCACTAGACCCAATGTCAAAGGGAGATTTGATCGCTTTCATTTCGATTTCATTCCGAAGACGAAATGGAAATTGATCCGCAAAGACACAAATTACACTTACAGAAAATAATGATGAAATATAAGTCCATTGAGAGAGAACATAGATTTCATTTCGCAGTAATGTCACTCCATTCTGACGTTCACTTAACATTGCTCCGTTTTTGGCAGCGTAGTCGATGGAAATCGGACAAATGACTAAAATAAATATTAATATACTAATAACTGACTACTAATAACGTCTTTTTATTTATTTATTATTTATTTTATTATATTGTTAAAAATTATTATAATTAACCACAAAACAATTGCTTTGTGTCTAATTATATATTTCTTTGTCTACTAATTGCGTTTATTATAATATTTTATCTAGCATCAGGCAAATATTGGTTCATAGATTGTCTGAGACTCACGACTAACCTTTGAAAAATTTATTAGTAACTATTATGTATTCATTTACTATTGTTCCGGTTTTACTATCAGAACTAGTATTAAGTACATCTTTTAATTTTACCCATTGAATCTATTATTGTATGTTTCTTTAAATCTATTTTGCTTTTACATTTGTTTACTTCACTTGCTGCTCAATGCTCATTGATCTTACTCGCTATGCCCTCTGTAAATACTGCTTTAGAAATACTGCATGTTCACTGTTGCTTTTCGCCGGTTGATTCGCTCTTTGTGCCTAACTGCCATTTAATCGCGCTCATATTTCACTTGTAGCTGCCTTTTCCATCTTACTTGTTCACTATCGAAGCCTTAATTTCGTTTGGTTCTGCGACGTGTGTATTTCGCGTATATTCTTTTCTTTTTATTTAGTGCTCGTGCAACATGTTCTATCTTAAGCAAAATAAGGTATTACTCGCTTTCCTTTTGACTGCCTGTTTCTGTCATTAATGTCTGTACTTATTTCATCATCTCATTACTTGCTTATAATATATATTGTATTCGTTTATTATAGGCCTACATCAAGCAGGGAGACACACGCTTCGCCACTAACATCACACAAAGCTGAAAAACGAGAAAATCGTGAACATTGAATCGAACTTCGCACGAGTGGCAGCCAAGACGCCGCCAAAACAAACTGGTGTAACTGTAAGCCATATCTCTCTTCCTTTCAACCTTTCCTTAGGTTATCCTGTCTTCCAATCTTGTCTTCTGGTTTCATTTCTTATCTTAACCACGCTCACAATGGGTCCATAAACTCAATATATATAGCAACTTTTTCCAGTAGATAAGGTTTTACTCTCTCTATAGCGAACTTTTGTCCAGCCTCTCTTTCTGAGTCTCTATTTTCATTTATTTTCACTCTATTCATAAAAATAACGGCGTTGTCATATTTCCTTGCCATCCGTTCTTATCTCTAGCTTAATATCTGCCCAGTTACTGGTCTGTTTTACTGCCAATTACCAATAACTGTGCTCGCTTTCCTTTTGAATAACCAGGCCCGCCGAGAGGGGGCAGGGGGCAAATGCCCAGGGGCCCGGCGACTTTTAGGGGCTCGGGCTGGGCCCAGCAATCAACTTATGAAATATATTATAATCAGATATACAAAGTTTATGATTTTATGCCTTTTAAATTATAATATTACGGACATCTAACAACAATAGTTGCACATATAAATATAATTTTGTGGGGTCGTATCTATAATTATTTCAGTTTGTTTAAAAAAATCTCATAAAATCTATGGATAGTTAGGGGCCCGTGACAGCTCTGCCTAGGGGCCCGGAATTTCTGTCGGCAGCCCTGTGAATAACTGCCATTGTAATTAATACCTGTATGTATTTCATCATCTCACTCTCATCTTTCTTGTGTAGCCTATACTTTCGATCTCACTGTAAACCTTTCTCGTGTTCCTCTACCTTTCCACACCTTTCCTTTAAATTTCTGTGTTCTAATCCCACCTTTTTTGTCTCCTTTCGTGTCTTTGTCTCTCTCATACTACTCTGCATAAACTGACAAGGCCGTTATGAATTGGTGTTAAATTAAATAAATGGATAAATAAAGTGAGACTGAGAAAGAGAGGCTGGCCAAAAGCTTGCTACAGAGGAAACTTTACCTATGAAGAGAGGCTATAAGATGGCGCCATATGAACGTCAATTCATAACGACCTTGTCAGTTTCAAGCGTCTGCTCATATTACCAGCAATATCTCATACACTTCAATCATCTAAGTTGTTTATAGTGACTGCGTTCTCAAGAACTTGCCAACTGTTTTCCTGAACTCGTTGCTATCAATGCTGATCACTGTCGATCGGATGATTTCAGAGGTAGATGATCGAATATGTTCAAGACCAAACAAGACATCCGCTAGCTGATTCGATTCGTACAGCTTCTGAATATTTTCTAGGGCTGCTTGACAGCGACACCAGATCCAAACGACCACAGTCTGTCCGTCCAACTGAGTGCTGAGGATTCCGATGTCTTCTTCGTTCATTGGACTGATCGGTGTATCAGTTTCATTTGTTCTTCGTTTGATTTTGTTTCCGAGGTCGTTGATTCTTTGATGAAGTAGATGTGGGTCCACGAACACTGCACGCGTTGTACCACAATTTTTCACTTCACCTTGTATTACAACTAAAACCAGAAGAAGTACAATAAATATGGAACCATTTCTTAGATGTTATTTTCCATCGATGCAGTTTTATTAAGTCAGTTATAATCGAGTAACGAATTACAAGGACATTTTTAGCTTTTTCTATACGTGGCTCTCAGATAGTCAAGTGGCAAGCGTCTTTGACTATCGACCGAGAGGTCGGAGGTTCAAATCCGCGTCATGACAGAAATATTTCGAGGTTTCTGCTCCATCTGTGTCCCTATAGCCAACTTAGGTATAATGAGTAGGCCTACACTGACCGCAGACTGTCGGTGAGAAAGTTAGATGTCGAGGGAGATGATTGGCCACCAACCATCATATGCCGAGGTTGAGAAAACTAACAGTTCATACCATGGCTGCCTCTTAGGCTTACTTAAGAGGCTCTTCTTCTTCTCTAAAGCCTTTGACCCTTGAACAATTACTATCGATCACCCACATCGGAAATTGGACATAATCATAAAAACCGAGAATGCCTTGCGCAGCAAATAATGATAACTGATCAGATGTTTGCACGTAGGCCTATAGCCAGTCATTTTTTGAATTCGCCTCAAAAGCGCAAGTACTAAGAAAAGATGAGTCTTCAGCTGTTTGCAAAATGATTTCAGAGAAAGAGCCGATTGTAGTGAATTACACATACATCATTTTGCGAAAAGGCACACAGCCAGAGTAGCCTATACCTTCCCCGAACGGTTGAGATAAAGTGATCGGAAGGAGATGGAGACCGTTAATATGTCCCGGTTTTTAAAAACTGACCTAACTTTCCGATCTTATATATGATGTATTTCATGTGCGTTTGTCATGTGATCAAATACAAATAAAGGATATCCTTACTTACGTTATCAACGTCTCCTTGATTTTACTATTAGCATCTGGCGAGTAAATTCATTTTTAATCTCACTTTTATTTATTACCATGCATACTACCTCTTCCGGTTCTAAAAGTCATATTGTCGTAGTGATAATATTCTGATATTTTCATAAATAATAATTTTTAATTTAAAATCTAAATCCTAGAATTGGAAACTAAATTACTGAAATAAGATTATAAAATGTCAAAACGAAAATGTTCTTTTAACGACGATCTGAAGGCCGAATTTTCATTCTTGTCCAGCAGTGAATATGGAAGAAACATGTGTTGAATTTTATGACAGAATAATATTATTAGCAGACAATAAACTTTTAAGAAGCATACATTCAAGCGCCAAATATAAGTGACTGATTTGATAAATTTGGAATAATTAAATTTAAATTTAAAAGCAAGATTTGTTATGATAGAATGTTAGCAGACAAAAAAACTTTTAAGAAGCATACATTCAGGTGCCAAATTTTAGTAACTGATTTGAGAAACTTAGAATTTAATTTTAAATTTAAAAGCATGATTTGAATAAAACCTTTCACTTAGTCGTATAATAGTCTAACCTTATACCAATATAATAAGCATAAAATAGATATTTGTGCAAGTTATGTTAGGGGCCGTTCACATATTATATAACGCTCAAGGGGTAGCTGGGTGGGTTCCTGTTTTGTTAGCGTTATAGGTTTATGGTGGGTGGGGTAGGTTCAAGGTTTCGTTATATAACAAACTTTTTCAGCTTATGCTATTTTGCTTGTTTGTCTGACCATTGGACTTTCACTGTAATATTTTAATAAATATTCTTCATTACTAATTGTGTTTTAGTTACTTACTCACTCAGTGCTTTGCATAATATGGGATGTGGCTAGCTGGTAGGTAGCAGCGCTCTATTTCAAACTATTCGAGGGTGGCCATATTGTTCATTTAGGACGCATTCTCAATCAAGAAATCAATAAATTTCGTTTAATATTCAAAGTATCACACTGACAGGTCGCAACTTGTGACAAGTATAAGGTAACAAAATTGTCTTTAATAGCTCTGAGAGTTAGCCATGAATTAATTGGTTATTATACCATTGACTAAGTTCTGACAGCTACAAGTTGAAAATAAGATAATTAGAATAGTGGTGTTGTAAGTTACGGCAGCTTAAATGAGGTGATGAATGAGCGAATGAGGTGATAAATGAGTGATGTGATGAATGATTTATAAGTAGGGGATAATGTATTTAGTAGTAGTACAAGTTTTCAAATAGTACACGAGATATAAAATTTCGGGGGTGGGGGCGTAGAGTAGTGGTAACATCATTGGTGACATTCGTCGACTACCCAATTTAGTTGTGTAATACAATAAGGTCCACTGTATGTCTTTGAATGTGCTTATAGACTGGGGGGGGGGGGGGGGTAGGAAGCATATCTGTTATATAATATAGGGGTGGGGGGTCACAGCTGCTGTTATGTAACGTTATTAGGGGTGGGGGTAGGCAAAAAATTGAGATTTTTTGCGTTATATAATATGTGAACGGCCCCTTATATTAATTATTGACAACATTACAAATTTATTTTGTGATTGAAGTGTCCCGGTTTTTAGTTTCCAATATCTGGTCAGCCTATTATAGCAGGATCAAGTGTAAGAGGAAAGATGTTAGGCCATGAAGCGCCATGATCTAAGACTCTAAGTAGGCCTATTGCAATTTAAAGTTTAATTATAACACTGACCAACAAAATAATATTTTTTGTTTGCTGCTCAGAACTTTAGAACTGTTCTTAGCTAAATTTGGGGCGCTGATTTCAAATATGAAATCGAAATTTGGCTAGCACGTCAGGATTTTTAGGTATACGCATAGGTGAGGTTCTACACAATTGCGAACTCTCAACTCATATTAAAAATGTATGAAGAATAGGATTTTGTGCTTGTTCTTAGCTAAATTTTGGATGCTGGTTTCAAATATGAAATCGAAATTTGGATGGCAGGTCTAGTTTTTCAGCTACGCTTCAGTGAAGTTCTACACAATTGCGAATTCTCAGCTCATATAGGCCTATACTGTAAGCGAAAGCAAAGTATCAAAACTGTATCACACAATGCCAGGCATTTGCTTTCACATTTGTTCTTAGTTAAAATTTGGACGCTGATTTCAAATATGAAATCAAAATTTGGCTAGCTTGTCAGGTTTTTAGGTACGCATCAGTGAGGTTATACATAACCGAAAATTAATGCGGTACATTTGCAGTATGAACTATGCGACGCGTACCTCAAAAACCTGACGTGCTAGCCAAATTTCAATTTCATATTTGAAATCAGCATCCAAAATTTAGTTGAGAGCAAGCACAAAAGCAAATGCCTCATACATTTTTTAAACTGTGTTTTCACTGATAGTATGAGTTGAGAATCCGCAATTGTGTAGAACCTCACTTATGCGTACCTAATAAACCTGACGTGCTAGACAAATTTCGATTTCATATTTGAAATCAGCGCCCAAAATTTAGCCAAGAACAGTTAAAAAGTTCTGAGTAGCAAACAACAAATATTTTTTTGTTGTTGCGCAGTGTAATTAGTGCATTACGCATTATAGGCTACGCCATCTTAGTGTTACTTCAACATCAAATGGCGTTTCTGAAATGGGAAATTACTATCCTTCTAGTCGCCATGACAATTTGGAAGAATGGTTGAATAGGCTAACGCTCATTCACAGATGCAGCTAATCCTAAAAAATATCTTAATATGACCTATTTTAGAGAGTTTCTCATAATGCCGGTACCCGATATCATAACACATTTCTACAAGTTAACAGTACCAACCATGGAGCGGCTATAAAAAATATGGGCCTAATAAGTTATAGCCTACGGTACGTTTATTAACGCCAAACACCACAGGGCATAATAGTTGATTAGGCCTACAGCTGAAGGTCACGCACTTATCTTGATGCAACCTCATAAAAATGTAGGCCTCTATAATAGGCCCTATTCCCTATATAATATTATGATAATTTTATATTTATGAAATAAATACTGTTAATCGTGAGCCTTTAGATAAAATCGATTCTTTTACCTCCTCCGTTTTCGATGATCCTTGCCACTGCCTTTGGTATCGTTTCTTGAAGGAAATTTGAAAAATGTGTGTCGTCGAAAGATCTCACATCATGCAAGAGTTCATTGTTTTTATTTCGTTGTGTACGTTGATGTTTAATTAAGAGTTGTTGTTCTGCCGTAATGCCAATTTTGTAGAAAAACAGCGAATCGATGAAAATATCATCTGTTTCAAGTTTTTTCAAGAGATAATTTCGGTTGTTTCTGATGATTGTAGATTTCTTCTTAGTCGTTTCATAAAAATCTGAAAAGTTCAATAATATCACCACGCTTGAATGATAACAGAGCTTTGCTTCATTACAAAAGATGCCTTCAGCGCGCAGCCATTTTGCCCGAAGAACATGTAAATGAGAAACCTATGTCGTTAATGGATTTTAATTTGACAGAGGAGCATGTATCAAATGACGGTTTGGGACCAACGAGACATCACAGACTCGACCTCTTGGATAATATAGCTTGGAAGACACTTCAGACACCTCACCTTTCAGGTAACGCCAGACTGCCTTCTTGAACCGTTGTCTAGTAATTCTTTGACAGAAGCAAACGTCGACTGATATGAGAGACCTGATAACTTCTTCGTCTCTCTGATTTGTTGATGAATTCAATATCCAGTGCAGATACGACTTTTGCAAGATAATGTCCAACACCTCCAGTGGAAGTTCGTAGAACTGAAATGTAACATTTACGCTGTAAATAGTATGGAAGTTTTATGATTAGATTACCTAATTTTATGGATGACACTATAGCAAGATCCATCCGATTGGACGGACTTCGATAGTTGACGCTGCTCCAGAATATACCAGATAGCTTTGAATTCATGTCTCCAGGTCGACTGTAAGGGGCCCGCGAGGAATTGATTTTCCAGCACTGCTGTACCAGACTACCAGTACGATGATGCGTAGGTCTACACACCGAGCTTTCTCTTGCACTGCACCGCCAGTTTGGAACATACTTCCATAAATATTGCGTGCCATTTTCCACACGCAGCTCATGAAATACTTTCAATCTCTCCCAAGTCGGACCTGTTCAGAAACCATGTTTAACGCCATTGTGAAGTTGCCAATTAAACAATAGACATAGTCCAAACATGTAGGATAAATGCAACATTCATTCATAAAACGCTGATTCAATTATTGGTATTCAACTTAAATCGTCACTGATATCTTTAGAAAAAGGGCATTTCAATTCGCAAATTGACTTATAAAAGATAAATTAGAAATTTCAGCTGTGGCAATAATTTTTATGATAGATGATTCCTATGAGTGTGCTTAAGTTTATTGTCGCTATTCACAGACTAATCACAAACCAATCTAATGACTTCTATAGCGCCGTGTTATCCTAAGACACAAGGCATCAGTCGATGGTCGGGTTAAGTGATTTGCCAAAATGTTAATATTGTTGTAAAACTCTCTATTGCATTATTTAGATAAAATAGTAGGCAATCTTACCGTTGTACAAGACGGAGTTTCATTCTCTCTCAGCCGTCTTTGCTGTTCTTTTAATTACAATATAGAAAAATATTTAAATGATTTCATCATAAATTGTTCTCTACATTCCTCTAATTTCAAAAGATTTAGTTTGCTGCATCATTCAGGTACTAGTCTTTCTTTATTTATATTGCATGAACTCGTTTGAGTGTTCGTCTTTAAACGCATATTCCACTAACCAAGCAGCAACTTTATCTACTGATAAACAAACGCAAAAATGTCAGATCTCGAACTTAAGGGTTGTTGTTCAATTTTACAGACAAACCATTCGAGAAACTGGAAAATTCGAACACATAGGCCTACGAGAAACACAAACATATGACTATAGTTAGTCTGGGGCAGTGCCATTCTAAAGTTGATAAATTAAAATTTGAAAAGAAAAGAAACCGCCACTTGTAACAATTTTCATAATGCATTCAGTCCAAGTGCCGGTCAAGCAAAGTCTCGTAGCCATACTCGACATTGCTTTCCATTCCATGTTGAAACTGCTTGGTTTGAAAAGGAAGTTACATCAAATCAAGAGACATGGTTGATAATAAATGAAAACGTCCACATTAAATTACCCAATTAAAAGGTCCAATAAGACGTAATGCTTAGGCATAATAGAAATTCACGGCAAAAAGGTTAAAAATTCACGGAAGCATTTAGTCAAACGGGCGAAATTCACGGCAAATTTACGGCATGAAAATCAAGCTTTTATTTGCTAAGATCCTATCAAACAATAATGAAACTTTGAAAGAAACGACGCGTTTACTATGTATGAATGTCAGTGTAGGCATCCTTAATCAAATCACGTTTGTATTTACTACGATCTAATCAATGTAGACCCTAATCATATCGATAACATAGGACTCTGGACCAAAGCAGCGATGCGCTATCGCTGTGTAATGTCACGCTAAATGTGGTGGTTTTTCTGTTTAACGACTAGCTGTGTGGTATCAATGACCATTAGCGTCGCCCTCCTCCTTTATCCAGGCTTGGGACTAGCACTGTCAGAAAGCGAACAGTGGCGGAGTTTACGCTAAATGTCAGAGTTAACGTTCGGCATATACGGCCTAGTTAGTCTCTGCAAGTGTAGGCCATCATTACATGCAGCGCCAAGTTATCGTTTGTAAAACTTTGACGCTGGGGCGAAACATGTCAGTTCCGAACGTCGTGTTGCATTAATTTCACAAAATTTGTCCCAAATCACCGCAAGTCATGGCATTTGGGTAAATTCATGGCAAAATAATGCCGAAAATCACGGAATTCACGGCTTCCGTGATTCGTGAATTTCTACTGTTCCTGCTAAATGCTCTTACCGAAAGTCCCATATAAAGTTCTCTATGCCTTCTAAATGGAATGGTAAGCACATGTTTACAAGTCTGTAAAGAAACACTCAGATGCAGCCTGAACACAGACATAGAAACCTACAGACCAATTTTATTAGTCAATAAATATTATGATGTACGGTCGAGCCTGAGCCATAAAGACCGTGTACGCTGCCTGTAACCGAGTGTCTTCGTCTCGGTGGAGGACGACGACGAAGGCCGTTGAAGGACCCCGACCTTCATTAACTGAAGGACTACTTAGGCGCTTCAATCTACCGAACGACACACGATGAATGCCTTTTTATGTGTACTCCTTGTGCCTCGACGAATATGCCGGCGTGCGTCATCTTCAACCAGTGAGGGCCTGCTCGTCGGCAGCTTCATCGTGCATGTTTGAGTACGCTGTCATTTGTGGCCACTTGACTCTTTCGACGCAACTAAGAGACTCTGGACATCCATGCCATCTGTCAGCTTACGACGGGATTTCCGTTGGTTGGCTCAACGTGTGTGCGTGGGCCCGTCAGGGTTCTTTACCGTTCATTGAAAAGCCTAAACTAGAGTAGGTATATGCTACCGTAATTTATAAAGAATTCTAGGTATGAAATTTCTGTCGTCTTTTATGGGAAGTTGGAAGGGGTGAGACCTGGGGCGCATGTTGTAATGACGCTGAGCAGTGGGCGGAAAGAGTCTCCGCAAGACGTGCGCGTCATTTACTGTCACCGCTCTCAACAGACGTGCGTTAGCGGCCTCCGCCATCACCGTAAGTGGCTCGATGTCGGATGAGAGGAACTGCATCCGTTGCATTTTCCTCTGGAAGCGTTCGGAGGTCGAGTTACCCGAAATTCAATGATATTATATGAAATGTCACTCGTTTAAGGGTCAACTGTCATCACAACGTTGTTTAGGTCGTTGCAACCCTAGCACAGTATCCACTATCCACAGTATCCAACCATCACCCGATATGTACGCAGAGAGATGATCGTATCAAGGAAAATCGAAATTGTTGGTCGCATGTTAGGACTAGAACACGGACATTACGAGCTTTGATATCCGTCTACAAGGAGCTGGAATAAATCGTATGTGATCCCAGAATCGCATGATGATGATGGTTTTTGACGCTGAATTGCTGAAGTTGTTGTTGTTGCTGCTGCTGTTGGTGATAATTATGATGATGGTGGTTGTTGTGATTATTATGATTATGTTGATGATGAAATTTTACTCACCCCAGTAAACAGAACGCTTTTTGACACAAGAGTTAATGCTCACGATAAATAGAACCAACACTAAGTCGATATTGCAAGTGAGATTTGCATCATGTCGTATGGCAAATAAAAACAAAACATTTATCACTTTAGGTTGACGACGATTCCAATGGTCTGGAAAAGCTTGATGCGATTGATTGCTGTGATTTCTGTTTCATTAGGCTATAAAGAACAGGTCTACACTCTACAGTCATGTGACACATCAGTCTCGAAAGGACCTTCAACCATTTGTAGAAGATTAATTAAGCTTTTCTGTCGTTCAGTATTATTGTCTTATTTTATTGTATTGTATTCACAAATTTATAAAGCGAAACTAGTACGGTTAAGCAATGCGCAAGGCCACGAGAGAAGAAACAAGTTTTGATAAAATATATAGCCTATGCATATAATATATATATATATATATATATATATATATATATATATATAGGTAGGTAGGCCTATAATAGTCTAGGCCTATGTTGAAATTCTATCCACACACGAGATTTCATGGGCCCTTCCCTAGGAATAAGCCTACGCTGAATACGTGATCGCGTAGGGTTCAGGCGATTCCATCGAAAGTTAGGGGCGCCCAAATTCGCATTTCTAAAATAATTATGACATCACACGCCGCCTAAGTATAAATTAAGTGCAAAGTAACAAATACTTAAATCTATTGTTTGTGACGTCAGTTGGAAATAATGTCATTACGCAATGCAACATCAAAATTACTGCAGAAATAAAATATTTAAAAGAACCTAATATTGTAGACATTAATTTTGCATATTGATTACAAAATAAGCCTATTAAAGAAATTAAGGAATTTCGACAGTTAAAATGTCTTCAGAAATAGAGCCTATGCTTCCGGATTGTAAAAAAAGAAAACGCAAAGAAGAAATAGAAGCAAATGCAGCAGCACAAAAGGATGTTGTACTGAAGTTCGTACGACATGACCAAAGCGGTGACAGAACTTCCAGAAGAAGGTGATGAGCACCAAGACGATCTAATTGAAAGCGCACATCCTTACGTTTATATAGCTGTCCGTATTCTAATTACAATCCCAGTTATAGTTGCTTCGGGAGAAAGAGGTTTTTCTAAATTAAAACTGAGTAAAAATTGTCTTTGGTCTACAGATGACCCAAGAACGTTTGACTGGTTTTGTCATAGCCTAGGCCTAGTTCCAATCGAGCAAGACAATGTCATTACTTCGTCTTTGCCCTATGAATAGGTCAATAGGCCTATCATATCAGATGTTGCGGAGAAGATAGCGTGCAAAATCAGTTTAGGTTAAATCAGTCATAATAACGAATGACTTTCTGGAAGTCTGCAATGTACAATATTTAGTCTAGAATTGTAGATAAGAATAAAATATTAGAAATAGTTCTGTCAATAATAACTTGTAGTCTTCTGTAATGTTTCTCGTTTCACTCACTGTTTTTACTACTAAAATTTAGTTGCAAAAACAGTTAAACATTTCTTGCATTTAATGGAAAAAATTATTCAAGTCTATGAAGTCAATATTGGTTAATGTTACCTTAGAAAACCTGTAAAATTCTGTGCGCTGTACTCAGTGTAGCCTACTGGGCCTACTGGCACTGCATTAGTATATATCTAATTAATTATTGGGACCAATAATGGGACCAATTGCGTAAGGCAACAGATATCCTTAGGACGGGCCTGCTAAATAGAATCAGTCTTGACCTATTGTGGTACAAGTTGGGCGATTTTTTATCACTCGTATAGGTTGTATGGAACAGCTCGGGTTCAAGCGTCTACTTCCGAAACCTTAAACAAGTCCTTCAGTCGCAGTTCTGTTGGTCAGCGCCATCGATTTATCTCTGGTCATCCGATTGCGGTGCTTAATAAATGCATAAAAGTAATTGCTCTTTATATTTCAATCGTCAATAGGCCTTCTTCTTTCTTCTTTTGGTTCTCTGCCTTCCTAGGCAGGTTCGTGCGTCCAATGTCGCCATCCGTCACGTTTTCTGGCTCTCTCCTTCAACTCGCTGTAATCCTTCTCCATCATCCAGTCCAAAACAAAACATCATTCTCGGTCTTCCTCTGGTCTTCTTGCCCTCCATTCTTCCGTCAATTATAGTTATAGATAGGCATTCAATAGGCCTATATTTTCTAATTGAGTGTTAGTCTACTTGAGTGTTAGTAACAACGTTGTTTCTTTCAGCTTACCTCTTTTGCGAGATGTAGACCATTGAAACCTAAGCCTATGTTTCTGGTGTCTACCATAACTTTCGCAATCAGTTCGCTTGTGTTTAATCGCACAGGCGCCCATGATGCTTGTATGCAGAAATTATTATGAGGATGACTTTATAGGCCTACTAGAGACAAATTCCTTTGTTAAACGATGCTTTTTCGTAATATGAGCGTAAGCGTATTTAGAAAGTTCTGCATAATATTCTGATTATTTTCAACATACGGTACGTAACAAGAGACATAATAAAATTTGTATCGTTATCCATGCTTCGTGATTGGTCTCTATTTTTAGACACAAATTTTGGCTCAGCGCAGCTATGATGAATAATACACTGGCCTACGCTGTCGGGAGAAGATGAGACGGCGACAGAGAAGACTGGCCACCCGCCCTCAGATGCTAACACTTCATACCCATGGCTGCCCATGAGCTATCTTAAGGTACTGCTCTTCTCATAGCCGTCCACATTTCCTGTAGAAAACGGATAGACGATCTAAGTATAATTTACGATTAAGGAAAGCTTAGCGCTTAATTATTTGTAATTTGCAATTGTAATTATTTGTCATTATTTTACTTTTATATTTGAGTATATAATGTAGTATAACTAAATCATAGAGTTTAAAGACATAATCGAGTGAATTTTTCTGTTGGATAATTCAACAGCATCTGCTAGGAATCTAGGATGGAATTATGCACTGGTTTAAATCCTGGTATAACAGTAGGCCTACGACATACTACGGCTCTAATACATATGCTGTCGTTCTGTTTGTTCTGTCTTCTGAAACTCTCTGTCTGTCTCTCTCACTCTTACGACAGTTTCTGTCTGTTAGTGTGCCCCTCTATGTCTTTATGTAGCGAGCATTCATGTATCGCGAGGTTTCTGGAAATCTCTACAAGGGCGTCCATATCCGGTTTTCGATCTAATGTATTTTTCTCTTTGTTCTGCCTACTTTATTCTTCTGTTGGTCTCTGTATAGAGACGGTTTGCTTGTGTGTCTTTAATCGTCTGAGTCTTTTGTGATTAACCGTTGAAAACGGTTTTAAAATTTCCTTTCGACATCATGATGGCATCATTACCTCATTCATCACCTCCCTTCTCCTCGTTTCAACTGTGGACGCCTGCCACACCGAAGAACTAACGCCTAAATATTATTAGGCTATCTTTTGTATATTTCAGGGCAAACTGTGAAACTGGGTGTGGTAGGCCTACTTTGATACTGTAGCGTTCAGTAAAGGTCTGTTACTGGGCATCAACGCAGCTCAGGATGTTTTCTGCTGTCTACTCGATTTGGTGTTTATGACATGGGCTGCTCTGAAAGAATAGTAGGCCTACCTATTTGTAAACTCCAATGAATATCATGAATATCGAAATAATAAGAACAAACCAAACGTGTTGAAAGAAACATTCAAATCATTCAGTGGCTGCTTTAAAAGACAACGATCGCTAACTTCATATTCAGCCTTTTTACTTATCTACAGAGCGCTCTATAAGTTCACATGTAGGCCTATATGCCTAAGCAATTATGGCCTAAGATACGTAATTTGCCTAAAGAGGAGGTTTTGCAAAATATTCGAAAGTAACCAGATTAAAAATATTTCATGTAATAACTGTTAAATATAATTCAGTAGGTTGACTGGATAATTCGAAATAGATTACAAAGGATACTCAATTTGGTCAGAATACGTTTATGAAAAGCGAGTTTATTTTCGGCTCAAAGTATAAACGTTGACCCCTTTTCGAGGATTTAAAAGAAAATTTCCTCCGACGATCAGTTGCTTTTTTTCATCGTCGTAATATAGTCTTGCTGGCCTCCGGATCATCTTTTCTTCTTCGTTTTCTTCATCTTTTGTTGGACAAATAATTCGATTCCATTGGAGATCGGAATCCAAGAGAATGACTCTATGATTTTCTGTGTCAGCCACAAACACTTGATCGTCTGAATCGACTGAGAAATAATTAGGCATATTTAGATTTTGTGTTTCATTAGAAGGGATGAAACGACGGATGACCATCTGTCCATCTCTGGTCAATTCACTCACGACCCATTTCTTCTTCCATTTCTTCCTCAGACGTGTTCCACTTTCTCGATCTATCTCCTCTTTATTAGTCCACTGGTGAAGGATGATGAAATTCCCGATGGATGTTTCTATTGCACAACGAGGTTTCGCAATGTCTTTTGTAAACTGAATGGTCCGAAGTTTTGCATCTGATCCGTAGATTCTAAAATCCGACGAGTTTGACCTAACTAATAACTGACCATCACTAAACACTGACAGAGTACGTGGCTGATAATCAGTGGTCAGCCATTTGATGATTTTGTATTGGTCATCTGTTTCTCTTGTAATCTTCCAGATGCATTTCTCTCTATAGTCAGAGACATATAGACAGTTTTCCTTCTCACTTGCTCCAATGTCAACGGAAGATTTAACCTGCGTCATTTCGATTTTCTGCTGAAAAAGAAACGGATATTGATCCCCAAACACACGGATTACTTGAAGATACATGTATGATCGACAGAGTACGTAGATTTCATTTTGCAGTTTAGTCACACCCCATGCTTGTTCATTTATTCCGACATCGATTCTCGCAGACAAGTTGATGGAAATTGGACACATTACTAAAATAAAATAAATTATTATTAATTTACTAACAATTGAATGCTATTAAGGTAGTATTTAGCTATGCTTTTATTATTATTATCACTCTCATTATAGTCATATTAGTAATCTACAAACATTATTTTTAATTTTTAATAATTGATTGCTAAGTACTCACTTTAAAAGGGGAGTAGTCTACTTATGTTTTAAGTTTCCTTTACGATGAGCGCGTTCATAAGAACTTGCCAACGTTTTTTAATTGATTGCTGTCGTGGCTGATCACATTCGACTGGATGACTTCAGAAGTAGCCTAGATGGTCGAATATTTGCAAATCCCAGGAATACATCCATCGATTCGTACAGATTCTGAATATTATGTCTAACGGCTGTTTCTGAACAACACCAGATCCAAACGACCACAGTCTGTCCGAATGCAATGGCATGGTTGTTATAATTCTGTTAATAGTGGAATCCCTCTATACCATCTCTTTTTAAGCCTCGACTTCAAAACTCGTTTGGCTTGGAATAAATGTAACCCTTGTCGCATAAAACTGCAAGCTGGAAATATGAACTATCCAATCAATGATGAGAACTGAGGCATCGCCGCTGCTCAATGCTCATGCCTAATAGTGTTAGCTACCAGAACCCAGTTTATGGAAACCACCTCAGCGGTGGTCTGTAAAGTGATGCAAGGATACCACGCAGCGTTAATGGAAGAGTCTGCCAGTCGTTCGTAGTAAGTAACCAGCAGCCGTGTAGGTTAGATGTCGCGGGTGTAGTAGACACACAATCAATGTGTTGCTGGGATATTGTATTCCCAGTTGGTTGGACCAACCAAATCATCGAGGTCGTGTTTATGCATATTATTTGTTTTTCCGTGGTCCCTGAGGTATCCTCGAGTCTTGTGGTGTGAATCAACCATAGTATTACAGTATCTGCCTCTTAACCTTGCTTGCTCTATATTTGCATATACCGTATGTCTCTTCATCATACACGCTCTATTATAAATAGCTGCATATGTATTCCATATTACTCCCTCTATACCTGTATCTACCTATTCATCATACTCCCTCTAAACCTGTACCTGCCTCTTCATCTTACTCCATCTATACCTGTATACCTATTCATCTTACTCCCTCTTTACCTCTATCTGCCTCTTCAGCTTACTCCCTCTATCCCTGTATCTGCCTATTTATCTTACTCCCTCTTTGCCTGTATCTGCCTATTTATCTTACTCCCTCTTTACCTGTATAGGCCTATTTGTCTTACTTCCTCTTTAACTGTATCTGCCTCTTCATCTTATTCCCCTTACACCTGCATCTGCTTGTCATCTGTAACGGTTCATCGTTTTTCATTTGAAGCTGTCGCATGATGTCAGTCCTACTTCAGTAATAAAATCTTGCAAATTAATCTCAGTATTACGCCTTTCTTCTGCACTTTTTCGCCTATGTGAATATCTTGCTGAAGAACTGAAATGATTCCACGTTTGGTTGCAACCTTAAACTTTATAGTGTTCTCCATTTGTGTCAATCAAGATGCCCATTTACTTTCTATCCATTCTTTTTCTTTGGCCGTCTATTCAACAACCTGTCCATCTTACTGCTGATTATTATTGTCCTAATTACTCGCTTTCATTTTGACTACCCGCCACTGTCATCGATATCTGCATCTATTTTTCATCTCATTTTCTGCTTATTTTGCTTAATTTCAACCTCTCAGGGAAGTCTAATGTTACCTCTCTACCTTTTTCACCTTTCTCTTTACATTTCTGTCTTTCAATACCATTTTTTTTTTATCTCTCATATCTTAGTTTCATTCATAGTAGTCAACAAACAATATTTATCTAGTTTGACGTTAATTTAGCGCCTTCGAGGAACCTCTTTTAGTAGACAATAATTATTTCTATCTCTATTACACTTGTCTGCCTCTCTTTGTAACTGACTTGTTCCATTTAATAATAATAATAATAATAATAATATCTTTTCTTTAATAAGCGCCTGACAAACGCACTGCGCTGTACATTTACAAGTTATGCAATTTAAATCTTAACTACTAACAGAACAGACATCCTGTAATACACGGAGCTAATAGCAGCCTACAAAGCATATCCGCCCAACGGGGGGCTCGAAGTCGGTACCTCTCGCTCTCTGTGCCAGATGTTATCCAGATGTTATTTATTTCACTCTATTTGTAAATGAACGGCGCTTATTGTCATTTTAAAGAGTCCGATGATTTCACCAACGTTATCATAGTCACTTCATTCATCTAGGCTGACTGTATGAGTTTTACTTACTTTCTATCCAACTGTAAGCCTCTTTATTGCATCCATAGGCTACCTCTTCACTTTTATCTCGCGTGTTTCTATCTTCTATCCCGCCGTTGTCTCGTGCATTGTTTCTCGACGTCAATGTGGTGGCACATTCCAAGAGCCTCTCTCAGTTGATTACGTTCTTTTGTCTGTCTTTCTGTCTCTGTCACTCTCTGTATGAAACATACTTTTGTCCAGCTTGTATTTCTGCGTCTTTATTTTCTTTTCTCTTACGCTATTAGTAAATTAAAAGCCTTTCTTCTAACTTTCAACATCATGGTAATTCGTACTGGCCCTGTCTTTGTCAGCTGATTTGTCTAAGTAGCATATGTTTATTTCAATTGATTGTAAATGATTATAATTAATATGCTTTAAGTTTTATTTATGATAAGTGCGTTCATGTGGAACTTGCCGACTGTTTTCTTGAACTGATTGCTCTCAATGCTGATCATATTCGATTGGATGATTTCAGAAGTAGATGGCTGACTATTCGCAACACCCAATAATACGTCTCTCAGCTGATTCGATTCGTACAGCTTCTGAATATGTTCAAGGGCTGTTTGACAACGACACCAGATCCAAACGACCACAGTTTTTCCGTCCAGTTGAGAGTCAAGGATTTCTATGTCTTTCTCTTTCAATTGACTGATCAGTTCCTGAGTTTGATTTGACCATGGTGTGATTCTGTTTCGAAGGTCGCTGATTTGCTGATGAAGCATCTGTAGCTCCATGGAAGTTTTAGACGTTATATCACAACTTTCAACTTTGACTTTTATTGAAACTAAAATTATAAAAGAAATATTAACTGTAGCATTTATTTCTTATGTGTTATTTTACATGACTGTACGTCAGTTAAATGAATTTTACTTAGTGTAAGTGTCTCTTTCAGTTTGTTTAGGCCTAAAGTTCTCGAAATTGGACATTTTACCATCAATTTCAGAAAGCTGAAATTTAAGTGGGCATTATCATAACAAGTCTGCCTTTCGGTGCAAATATCATTAACACGCAAATTTATGAATTCGCCTCAAAAGGGCAATTACCACGATAGATGTCTTCTACTGTTTGCAAAATATGCTAAGAGAAACTCTGAGAAAGAGATGGATAAAGCAGAGCACGCGTGAGCGAATTATATAACGCCTTTCAATGTGTGAAGAGACACCAATCAACAATACTTTCTCAGGATGGTTGAGGCAAACAGCTGGCAAGAGGATGCAGATAGCTAGCAGGATCAATTGTGCGTGCAAAACGTTAGGCCTTAGACGTCTTTTATCAAGAATTCTCATTTTAGCTCTAAATATTGTACAGCAAATGACGCATTAAACGCTGCTATATGTTTACTTCTACCCAATTACAGTGTTTTAATGCGCAATATTAATAGAAATAAAATAATTATACGACTCATACCGAACATGCAGGTAATAATAGATGTTGCAGAATGGCCTCAAGGTCACGCAACGATCTTAATGTAATTCGATATAAATTTCTATCTCCTATAACAACCATGAAGCAAATTAGTTAGTTAATTGTAAGCCTTTATATAAAAGTTTGGACTGTGCAGGGCCTACCTCCTCCGTTTTCCATGATCCTTGCCACTGTCTTCTGGTTTGTTTGTCGAAGACACTTGACGAAATTTGAAAACTTCGTGTCGTCGAAGAATCTCACAAGGCGCAAAAGTTCGGCGTTTGTATTTCTATTTGAACATTGTCGAAGTATGAAGTAGCTTTGTCTTTCCGTTATGCAGTTGAAAGACAAGAGCGAATCAATTAGCTTGTCATTCAGTTGGATATTTTTCAATAGATAATTTCGGTTGTTTCTAATGATTGCGGATCTTTTCTTGTGTTTTTCATAATAATCTGAAAAAGGTCAATAATATAAGAGATTTGTTCCATTACAACATGTCTTTAGCGAGAAATCTTTTTCGCGGAAGTATGTCGAAACTTTCGGTATTCGCGTCGAACATAAGGTTCGACTTCGACGCGAATGCAATCATGGTTAGCCCACCAACCATTCATAGGACTATCACTGAACTATACTAGTTCAATTTTTTTAAATTAATGTTAATGAATACCGGGAACATAAGTAAGTAAAGTATGAATATCTTTTATTAGAATACCAGGCAGATGCACAGTAGCTTACAGAAGGAATTAATAAAATACAGCCCGTAAAAACAAAGTTTTTACTATATCCATCTAGTATCCTATAATGCGTCTTATGAAGCAGTTACCTCTACAAATATATAGTCCGCGTTCATTTTACAACATAGCGTCCGTTTAATGAGGCAGCGCGCCCGTTTCTGTTGCAGCCAATGGCAACGCTGGCCAATGGCAACGCTGCGTATCGGAAAAGGGGATTCCCTGATTCGAAAAGTTGAGTTTCCGATTCTATAAGCTAGCCTTTTTTTGGGGGAGCTGAAATTTTGATAGAATGAAGTGTGTGTCTGCGAGGGCGAGTCTATCTGCCAAGTTTCTCGACGATTGAATGATTGTAAGTGATCGAATTAGTCGTCGCAAGATTTGACTTTTTAGCCTGTGGCTCAATCAAGATTTCCGCAAGTTAAACTAGATGGATAAAAATAACAAGCAGTTTAAGCAAGTTAGAAACAGTTTAAGCATCATAGTTACTTAGGCCGAGGATACATAATCATAACGAAGATGATGATGACGACGATGCTTATGATAATAAATGACAATGAGAAAAGACTAATTAACTAAAGGTTCGTCAGTCACTTCTTTTCATCTCTTCCATTTTCGTATCTTTCGGTGTTTGTGAGAGGTTCTTGAATAGCGCTGTATAATTGTCTGGATGATACTAATGATGGGAAACGATGATGACAATGTATTGCATTATTTGATGCTTTTGGTCGAGGTCAATAAGTTCGAGAGTGATGCTTGGAAGGGTCTTCACCTGTCAGATAACGCCAGATTGTCTTCTTGAAACGTTGTCTGGTAATTCTTCGATAAAAGCAAACGTCGACTGATGTGAGAGATCTGATTACTTCTCCATCTCTCTGTAGTTTTGATGAATTCAAACTCCAATGCAGATAGGATTTTTGTAAGATAATATCTAAGATTTCAAGTGGAAGATCGTATAACTGAAAATGAAAAACACATGCAGCATTAGGAGTGAAAGATTGGGCTCCCTATGTAGAATATTACGAGTTGATCATCACGTTTTGATAAGGGAGACCAAATAAAGTAAAACAGCAGAATTGCAATTGTAATTGAAATTACGACAATGTATATAGCATCGTCAGCAGCAGACTACTTCTGGGATGCTCTACAATGTCAGCAAGTATAACAAGGATTTCAACTGCTTCAGATGACTTTTGATCAAATGCAATTAACAAGCGAAATCTTCAAAATAGGCTATTTTAGAATTGTGATTATCCAACAAAACAATTGCTGTCGTTACTACTATTCCAAATATTTTGCAGCTCGTACTGCTTTATAACTCTGCTGCTGGGTCCTTATTATTTATTTATATATATGGCCTTGTTTGGTGGTAATTGAAAGCAGTTCTAATGTACATGCTTCATTCTCAGACGTAGCCATCTCACAAGATTCAGTTAAGGTTACTCTAAATCTCATTTCTCCTAAAGTTTCTTTACAGCTCCACTTTCAAACAGTTACGCATAGGAAATCTGTATAGATACTTTGATGCAAAACGAAAAAAAAATTGGATAACTGATAGGAATTTTAATGTTTGTTCCTTATCAGTCGCTTTCTTTAACCGAAACTACGACCTCATTTATAACATGGCATAGCTTATACTTTGTCTACATGTGTGCCACGTGTGGTTATGCAACTCAGCAAACCTACAGTGACCAATAACACCCCTTGTAACTGGGTAGGCCTACTAAACTAATTTTTTAGTTAAGCTTCAACTATTTTTCAAATAAAACAAAACAGTTTAACTAAAATTGGCAACTGATTTTGTAAATAAGTTAACTAAACTCAAAATAGTTCAACTTTCTCCAACTTTTTAACAAATTTTTTTACAAACATTTTCACAATAACAGAGGTTAAGTGAACTGTAATAACGAACAGCGTCAGTGACAATTTCACTTTCAAACTATGTAATGTGTACTACACTAATAGTCCTACTACAGTTCTATCGGTAAATAATGAAGACAGTCGCGAATGAAAACGATGATGCATCATGCAATGAAATGCAGTTCACTTGACTTGAGTAATAAAGGCAGTTACTCATAACAATCATTACGGAAGATAGTCGCGTGATTGCTGATTCTTTTAGTTAAACTTTTCAGTTGATAACTAAACAACATTAGTTAAGCATTGATTTTAACTAAACTATTTAACTAAAAAATTTAAGGTCAACTAAAACTTTTCAACTTTTTAGTTAACTTTTGCCCATCACTGGTCACAGATTCATAACGATCCAATCTAATGACTCCCACAACCCCATAGTTATCATAATGCACAAGCATTGGTCGATGGTCGCTTCATGTGATATCGCGAAACTGCTAATGAGGTTGTCAACTTGCTGCTCTATGCCTCCTATATTTTTAGACAAACTAACACACAATCTCACCGCTGTACTAGACGGAGCTATGTTCGTATCATCAGTTCCATTCATCCGTTTTCGATGTTCTTCTTTAACTAAAGAAATTGATGAAATATTTAAAGGCTTTCACGATAAAAATTAGAATGTGCTCTGTATTTAACCATTCTCAAACCATTCATTTGCTGCATCATTCACTCAGTTAGTCAAGCATTGTCAATGTTGGAAATTGTTTGATCTTTAGTCTATGAACGGAAATTAAACAATAGGGCCTACAGCAGCTGCTTGGCTTATTCAAAATCAACCGCAAAATGTGAGAATTTGAGAGAATGTGAGAATTACGGATTGTTCCCCAACTTTGCGATGCATAATATCAGTTCACAAAACATGCATGAAATTGATTAAAAACCAACATTATTGACAATAGGCTGCATTGCAATTCTTCGGTTACTGAAATAAAAAGTTTAAAGTAAAATCTTACGATCATTTGCGTACCACCTCTTAAAATACGCTGAAAAGATGCTTCTCAGCTGTGCAGAAAAACCATGTCAAGAACATGTCTTGCATGACATGCTCCCGCCCAGAAGACATAGCCTACTGGACATGGTCTACGCCCTTGCGCTCATAGAATCTTCGTTTATTCATAACACATTGTCAGAACGCAATGCGATTACAAGAAAAACAAAAAACAAAAATGTGTGGACGTTGGCTATTCCGTTTAAAGTTTGGTCAAGGATATTATTGGCTATTATTTTATGTTCAAGGGTCTTAGGTTTAATAGATGTCCTTGTAGAGCAGCCTAGGAATAAAGTTTTTGGTGTCCTTAGGTGGGAGTGAGAATAATTATTGGTCTAGGACGGAGGGTGTACGTAGTCTCCCGTAGTCGAGGACACAGCCGGCGTAGAACATGTTGGTCATTAGTTATCATTACTTATCATGATCGAGATATACCCTCGACAGATTGTCTAACCAGAAAAGCGTTTATAATTAGAATGATTTACCAAAGATAAAATAGCATTTATCAAATATAGGCCTAAATAACATGCGATCAAACAATTTATAAACAGCATAAATAAGTGAAATCCAGAAATAGAGAAAGCAATAGGGGCGTATACGTTAAACTTCCACGTAGGCCTAAGCCAAAATGCGGTTTGCCATTGGTCCTACAATAATGAACATTCTATTCTATTACTAGTTAGATTTTACACCAGAATGCGGATATGCAATTGGTTTAATAAAGAATATTCTTACTTACTTACTTATTATGAGGAGGAGGAGATGGAGGGAAAAGACGTCGATGGTTGTAATGTTGATGCTGCTTCTGCGGATGTAGGTCTACTCCTTGAATGCTCCCACCCATGGGAGTAGCCAGAAAAAAATTTCGGATGGGTTTTTAAGATTTCGGGGGGTTTCCATTGAAAATCGTCACAAAAATCCAGGTTTTTTTTATCTTGCATGTATAAGCATATAAAACATTTTCAGGAAACTTATTTGGGGAGTTTGAACCCGTAAAACCACCCCCTAAATACACCGATGCAAAGTCCCAATACATCCTGAGAATGTCACGTTCTGCACAGGAGGTAACGCCCGACGAAAAACAGAACCATCGAAATCGGAATGGGCAAGTAGTTTATCTGGGTTCAGCTTCTTCTCGTGTGGCAAATAACGACAACAAATATTTGGTCGTGATAATGTTTCCCAAATTTCAAAAGTGCCACTTGGAAGCTAAGCGAAGAGCACTGCCTTATTCACGAGCGCGGCGTCGAGTCGGGGAGGGGGTTGTCTAAAGAGTAGTCAAAACAAAGGAGTCCAAGGAGGTTAGGCAGAGCAGCTGCTAAGGCGCCTGCCGTTTAGGTCGAGTAGAATGGAAAGATGGAGGATTGGATGAGTCAGGGTAGGAGTGAGCAGTGGTTAAATTCAGTTAGTCTCGCCGGGTCTCAGATCCGGCACCTCGGATTTCAGAACCGGCACCTCTGATTTGAGATCCGCCAACTTCAGATCCGCCACCTGAATTATGAGATCCGCCACCTAAAAAGTGAGACCCGCCACCCAAAATCAGATTAATCATTTGCCGCCCCACAGTGCGTTTCAATGATAGCATCATAGAAAAAACTATTTAACCCAATAATGTGCTTCTAAGTCGCCCGCCTCCTCCCTCCTCTGTCCGTCTGTCTGTCTGCCCCCCAATATTAGATAACCCATTCGTCAGCCTCACATGTAGTGCGTTTTAAAATTCACTAGCATCATAGAAAACGTCTTAGCCTACGTGTTTACTTAAGTCGCCCGCTCTCCCTCTCCCTTCCTCTCTGTCTGTCTGTCTGTCTGTCGAGTTCAAATTAATGTATTATAATCGCTGTACGCGGGTAAACCGTGTTTCCAATTCCCGCTCTGTGTACAAATATGTCACAGTATATTTTCTTCATTAGCCTAATGACTCACTTGCGGAAGACTTAGATGGAATCGGTGTGAAAATAGGCTAGCACGTCCTTTGATTAGTCTCAGTAATCGCGCCTGTAGATAATGTCGAAAAGAAAGTTGGACACAGGGCTGCCGACAGAAATTCCGGGCCCCTAGGCAGAGCAGTCACGGGCCCCTAACTTCCCTCGAATTTATGAGACTTTTTTAAACAAACTAAAAAAACAATAGTGCGGGTACAACCCTACAAAATTATAATATTTATATATGCAACTATTGTAGTTAAGTGTCCGTAATATTTTATTTTAAAGACATAAATCATAAAATTTGTATAACTGATTATAATATTTTTCATAAGTTGATTGCTGGGCCCAGCCCGGGCCCCTAAAAGTCGCCACTGGGTTTTCCCCCCCCTCTCGGCGGGCCTGGACTTGGACAGCGTACATCAGCTGTTCGAGGTAGTACAACGAAAGGTGAAAGATTTCTTTGCACGCAAAAGTCCTGCAAGAAGTGAATTTAGTGTTTTACTGTTATGGCATTAGCAAGGTAACTGGGCTCTCCCCGAATCGCCGAAACTCAATTCTGTGATGATGAGTAACTGTTAGATGAAGTGATGAACTGCTGATGCAATACAAAATTTTCCAAAAACTTGAAAAATAATTGCAACCAAGCTTTCTTAATCTAGAAACTAGTATAGGGTCTATGGACTAGTCGTAAAATTTCCTGAACATTAAGCCTATAATTATTCGGAAAATATCCCGAAAAGTTATCGGGGCTTATCTGTTATTTATTTAGCCTACTGAGCTCTNCTGTTTCTCTTGTAATCTTCCAGATGCATTTCTCTCTATAGTCAGAGACATATAGACAGTTTTCCTTCTCACTTGCTCCAATGTCAACGGAAGATTTAACCTGCGTCATTTCGATTTTCTGCTGAAAAAGAAACGGATATTGATCCCCAAACACACGGATTACTTGAAGATACATGTATGATCGACAGAGTACGTAGATTTCATTTTGCAGTTTAGTCACACCCCATGCTTGTTCATTTATTCCGACATCGATTCTCGCAGACAAGTTGATGGAAATTGGACACATTACTAAAATAAAATAAATTATTATTAATTTACTAACAATTGAATGCTATTAAGGTAGTATTTAGCTATGCTTTTATTATTATTATCACTCTCATTATAGTCATATTAGTAATCTACAAACATTATTTTTAATTTTTAATAATTGATTGCTAAGTACTCACTTTAAAAGGGGAGTAGTCTACTTATGTTTTAAGTTTCCTTTACGATGAGCGCGTTCATAAGAACTTGCCAACGTTTTTTAATTGATTGCTGTCGTGGCTGATCACATTCGACTGGATGACTTCAGAAGTAGCCTAGATGGTCGAATATTTGCAAATCCCAGGAATACATCCATCGATTCGTACAGATTCTGAATATTATGTCTAACGGCTGTTTCTGAACAACACCAGATCCAAACGACCACAGTCTGTCCGAATGCAATGGCATGGTTGTTATAATTCTGTTAATAGTGGAATCCCTCTATACCATCTCTTTTTAAGCCTCGACTTCAAAACTCGTTTGGCTTGGAATAAATGTAACCCTTGTCGCATAAAACTGCAAGCTGGAAATATGAACTATCCAATCAATGATGAGAACTGAGGCATCGCCGCTGCTCAATGCTCATGCCTAATAGTGTTAGCTACCAGAACCCAGTTTATGGAAACCACCTCAGCGGTGGTCTGTAAAGTGATGCAAGGATACCACGCAGCGTTAATGGAAGAGTCTGCCAGTCGTTCGTAGTAAGTGAACCAGCAGCCGTGTAGGTTAGATCTCGCGGGTTTGGTAGACACACAATCAATGTGTTGCTGGGATATTGTATTCCCAGTTGGTTGGACCAACCAAATCATCGAGGTCGTGTTTATGCATATTATTTGTTTTTCCGTGGTCCCTGAGGTATCCTCGAGTCTTGTGGTGTGAATCAACCATAGTATTACAGTATCTGCCTCTTAACCTTGCTTGCTCTATATTTGCATATACCGTATGTCTCTTCATCATACACGCTCTATTATAAATAGCTGCATATGTATTCCATATTACTCCCTCTATACCTGTATCTACCTATTCATCATACTCCCTCTAAACCTGTACCTGCCTCTTCATCTTACTCCATCTATACCTGTATACCTATTCATCTTACTCCCTCTTTACCTCTATCTGCCTCTTCAGCTTACTCCCTCTATCCCTGTATCTGCCTATTTATCTTACTCCCTCTTTGCCTGTATCTGCCTATTTATCTTACTCCCTCTTTACCTGTATAGGCCTATTTGTCTTACTTCCTCTTTAACTGTATCTGCCTCTTCATCTTATTCCCCTTACACCTGCATCTGCTTGTCATCTGTAACGGTTCATCGTTTTTCATTTGAAGCTGTCGCATGATGTCAGTCCTACTTCAGTAATAAAATCTTGCAAATTAATCTCAGTATTACGCCTTTCTTCTGCACTTTTTCGCCTATGTGAATATCTTGCTGAAGAACTGAAATGATTCCACGTTTGGTTGCAACCTTAAACTTTATAGTGTTCTCCATTTGTGTCAATCAAGATGCCCATTTACTTTCTATCCATTCTTTTTCTTTGGCCGTCTATTCAACAACCTGTCCATCTTACTGCTGATTATTATTGTCCTAATTACTCGCTTTCATTTTGACTACCCGCCACTGTCATCGATATCTGCATCTATTTTTCATCTCATTTTCTGCTTATTTTGCTTAATTTCAACCTCTCAGGGAAGTCTAATGTTACCTCTCTACCTTTTTCACCTTTCTCTTTACATTTCTGTCTTTCAATACCATTTTTTTTTTATCTCTCATATCTTAGTTTCATTCATAGTAGTCAACAAACAATATTTATCTAGTTTGACGTTAATTTAGCGCCTTCGAGGAACCTCTTTTAGTAGACAATAATTATTTCTATCTCTATTACACTTGTCTGCCTCTCTTTGTAACTGACTTGTTCCATTTAATAATAATAATAATAATAATAATATCTTTTTCTTTAATAAGCGCCTGACAAACGCACTGCGCTGTACATTTACAAGTTATGCAATTTAAATCTTAACTACTAACAGAACAGACAGCCTGTAATACACGGCGCTAATAATAGCCTACAAAGCATATCCGCCCAACGGGGGCTCGAAGTCGGTACCTCTCGCTCTCTGTGCCAGATGTTATCCAGATGTTATTTATTTCACTCTATTTGTAAATGAACGGCGCTTATTGTCATTTTAAAGAGTCCGATGATTTCACCAACGTTATCATAGTCACTTCATTCATCTAGGCTGACTGTATGAGTTTTACTTACTTTCTATCCAACTGTAAGCCTCTTTATTGCATCCATAGGCTACCTCTTCACTTTTATCTCGCGTGTTTCTATCTTCTATCCCGCCGTTGTCTCGTGCATTGTTTCTCGACGTCAATGTGGTGGCACATTCCAAGAGCCTCTCTCAGTTGATTACGTTCTTTTGTCTGTCTTTCTGTCTCTGTCACTCTCTGTATGAAACATACTTTTGTCCAGCTTGTATTTCTGCGTCTTTATTTTCTTTTCTCTTACGCTATTAGTAAATTAAAAGCCTTTCTTCTAACTTTCAACATCATGGTAATTCGTACTGGCCCTGTCTTTGTCAGCTGATTTGTCTAAGTAGCATATGTTTATTTCAATTGATTGTAAATGATTATAATTAATATGCTTTAAGTTTTATTTATGATAAGTGCGTTCATGTGGAACTTGCCGACTGTTTTCTTGAACTGATTGCTCTCAATGCTGATCATATTCGATTGGATGATTTCAGAAGTAGATGGCTGACTATTCGCAACACCCAATAATACGTCTCTCAGCTGATTCGATTCGTACAGCTTCTGAATATGTTCAAGGGCTGTTTGACAACGACACCAGATCCAAACGACCACAGTTTTTCCGTCCAGTTGAGAGTCAAGGATTTCTATGTCTTTCTCTTTCAATTGACTGATCAGTTCCTGAGTTTGATTTGACCATGGTGTGATTCTGTTTCGAAGGTCGCTGATTTGCTGATGAAGCATCTGTAGCTCCATGGAAGTTTTAGACGTTATATCACAACTTTCAACTTTGACTTTTATTGAAACTAAAATTATAAAAGAAATATTAACTGTAGCATTTATTTCTTATGTGTTATTTTACATGACTGTACGTCAGTTAAATGAATTTTACTTAGTGTAAGTGTCTCTTTCAGTTTGTTTAGGCCTAAAGTTCTCGAAATTGGACATTTTACCATCAATTTCAGAAAGCTGAAATTTAAGTGGGCATTATCATAACAAGTCTGCCTTTCGGTGCAAATATCATTAACACGCAAATTTATGAATTCGCCTCAAAAGGGCAATTACCACGATAGATGTCTTCTACTGTTTGCAAAATATGCTAAGAGAAACTCTGAGAAAGAGATGGATAAAGCAGAGCACGCGTGAGCGAATTATATAACGCCTTTCAATGTGTGAAGAGACACCAATCAACAATACTTTCTCAGGATGGTTGAGGCAAACAGCTGGCAAGAGGATGCAGATAGCTAGCAGGATCAATTGTGCGTGCAAAACGTTAGGCCTTAGACGTCTTTTATCAAGAATTCTCATTTTAGCTCTAAATATTGTACAGCAAATGACGCATTAAACGCTGCTATATGTTTACTTCTACCCAATTACAGTGTTTTAATGCGCAATATTAATAGAAATAAAATAATTATACGACTCATACCGAACATGCAGGTAATAATAGATGTTGCAGAATGGCCTCAAGGTCACGCAACGATCTTAATGTAATTCGATATAAATTTCTATCTCCTATAACAACCATGAAGCAAATTAGTTAGTTAATTGTAAGCCTTTATATAAAAGTTTGGACTGTGCAGGGCCTACCTCCTCCGTTTTCCATGATCCTTGCCACTGTCTTCTGGTTTGTTTGTCGAAGACACTTGACGAAATTTGAAAACTTCGTGTCGTCGAAGAATCTCACAAGGCGCAAAAGTTCGGCGTTTGTATTTCTATTTGAACATTGTCGAAGTATGAAGTAGCTTTGTCTTTCCGTTATGCAGTTGAAAGACAAGAGCGAATCAATTAGCTTGTCATTCAGTTGGATATTTTTCAATAGATAATTTCGGTTGTTTCTAATGATTGCGGATCTTTTCTTGTGTTTTTCATAATAATCTGAAAAAGGTCAATAATATAAGAGATTTGTTCCATTACAACATGTCTTTAGCGAGAAATCTTTTTCGCGGAAGTATGTCGAAACTTTCGGTATTCGCGTCGAACATAAGGTTCGACTTCGACGCGAATGCAATCATGGTTAGCCCACCAACCATTCATAGGACTATCACTGAACTATACTAGTTCAATTTTTTTAAATTAATGTTAATGAATACCGGGAACATAAGTAAGTAAAGTATGAATATCTTTTATTAGAATACCAGGCAAACGCACAGTAGCTTACAGAAGGAATTAATAAAATACAGCCCGTAAAAACAAAGTTTTTTACTATATCCATCTAGTATCCTATAATGCGTCTTATGAAGCAGTTACCTCTACAAATATATAGTCCGCGTTCATTTTACAACATAGCGTCCGTTTAATGAGGCAGCGCGCCCGTTTCTGTTGCAGCCAATGGCAACGCTGGCCAATGGCAACGCTGCGTATCGGAAAAGGGGATTCCCCGATTCGAAAAGTTGAGTTTCCGATTCTATAAGCTAGCCTTTTGGGGAGCTGAAATTTTGATAGAATGAAGTGTCTGCGAGGGCGAGTCTATCTGCCAAGTTTCACGACGATTGAATGATTGTAAGTGATCGAATTAGTCGTCGCAAGATTTGACTTTTTAGCCTGTGGCTCAATCAAGATTTCCGCAAGTTAAACTAGATGGATAAAAATAACAGCAGTTTAAGCAAGTTAGAAACAGTTTAAGCATCATAGTTACTTAGGCCGAGGATACATAATCATAACGAAGATGATGATGACGACGATGCTTATGATAATAAATGACAATGAGAAAAGACTAATTAACTAAAGGTTCGTCAGTCACTTCTTTTCATCTCTTCCATTTTCGTATCTTTCGGTGTTTGTGAGAGGTTCTTGAATAGCGCTGTATAATTGTCTGGATGATACTAATGATGGGAAACGATGATGACAATGTATTGCATTATTTGATGCTTTTGGTCGAGGTCAATAAGTTCGAGAGTGATGCTTGGAAGGGTCTTCACCTGTCAGATAACGCCAGATTGTCTTCTTGAAACGTTGTCTGGTAATTCTTCGATAAAAGCAAACGTCGACTGATGTGAGAGATCTGATTACTTCTCCATCTCTCTGTAGTTTTGATGAATTCAAACTCCAATGCAGATAGGATTTTTGTAAGATAATATCTAAGATTTCAAGTGGAAGATCGTATAACTGAAAATGAAAAACACATGCAGCATTAGGAGTGAAAGATTGGGCTCCCTATGTAGAATATTACGAGTTGATCATCACGTTTTGATAAGGGAGACCAAATAAAGTAAAACAGCAGAATTGCAATTGTAATTGAAATTACGACAATGTATATAGCATCGTCAGCAGCAGACTACTTCTGGGATGCTCTACAATGTCAGCAAGTATAACAAGGATTTCAACTGCTTCAGATGACTTTTGATCAAATGCAATTAACAAGCGAAATCTTCAAATAGGCTATTTTAGAATTGTGATTATCCACAAAACAATTGCTGTCGTTACTACTATTCCAAATATTTTGCAGCTCGTACTGCTTTATAACTCTGCTGTTGGTTCCTTAATTTATTTATATATGGCCTTGTTTGGTGGTAATTGAAAGCAGTTCTAATGTTCATGCTTCATTCTCAGACGTCATCTCACAAGATTCAGTTAAGGTTACTCTAAATCTCATTCTCCTAAAGTTTCTTTACAGCTCCACTTTCAAACAGTGACGCATAGGAAAACTAGATAGATACATTGAAGCAAAAACGATAAAAAATTGGATAACTCAGGAATTTTAATTTGTTCCTTTCAGTCGTTTTCTTTAAACGAAACTACGACGTCGTTATAACATGGCATAGCTTATACTTTGTCTACATGTGTGGTGATAATAATAATAGTAATAATCTTTTCTTTATTAGGCGCTTGACAAATGCACTGCGCTGTACAATGTACATTTACAAGTTATGCAATTGAAATCCTAGCTACTAACAGAACAGACAGCCTGCAATACAACTCAGCAAACCTACAGCGACCAATGACACCCCTTGTAACTGGGCACTAAACTAATTTTTGTATTTAAGCTTCAACTATTTTTCAACTAAAACAAAACAGTTTAAAATCGGCAACTAATTTGTAAATAAGTTAACTAAACTCAAAATAGTTAAACTTTTTCCAACTTTTCAACAAACTTTTTTACAAATATTTTCACAATAGCAGAGGTTAAGTGAACTGTAATAATGCACAGCGTCAGTGATAATTTCACTTTCAAACTATGTAATGTGTACTAGGCTAGGCCTAATAGTCCTACTACAGCTCTATCCGTAAATAATGAAGACAGTCGCTAATGAAAACGATGATGCATCATGCAATACAATGCAGTTCACTTTAGGCTACTTGAGTAATAAAACCAGCTACTCATAACAATCATTGCAAAAGATAGTCGCGTGATTAATGATTCTTTTAGTTAAACTTTTCAGTTACTAGCTAAACAATATTAGTTAAACCGTGATTTTAACTAGACTATTTAACCAAAAAATGTAAGTTCAACTAAAAGTTTTCAACTTTTTAGTCAACGTTTGCCCATCACTGGTCACAGATTCATAACGATCCAATCTAATGACTTCCACAACCCCGTGGTTATCATAATGCACAAGCATTGGTCGATGTTCGCTTCATGTGATATTGCGAAACTGCTAATGAGGTTGTCAACTTACTGCTGTATACCTATGTTTTTAGACAAACTAACACACAATCTCACCGCTGTACTAGACGGAGCTATGTTCGTATCGTCAGGTCCTTTCATCAGTTTTCGATGTTCTTCTGTAACTAAAGAAATTGATGAAATGTTAAAAGGCTTTCACGATAAAAATTGTAATGTGCTGTGTATGTAACCATTCTCAAACCATTCATTTGCTGCATCATTCACTCAGTTAGCCAAGCATTGTCAATGTTGGAAATTGTTTGATCTTTAGTCTATGAACTGAAATTAGGCTAAACAATAAGGCCTACAGCAGCTGCTTGGCTTATTCAAAATCAGCCGCAAAATGTGAGAACTTTAATTACGGATTGTTCCCAAATTTTGCAATGTATAATATCAGTTCACAAAACATGCATGAAAAGCCAACATATTGACAATAGGCTGCATGCAATTCTTCGGTTACTGGAATAAAAAGTTTAAAGTAAAATCTTACGATCATTTGCGTACCACCTCTTAAAATACGCTGAAAAGATGATTCTCAGCTGTGCAGTAAAAACCAAGGACATGTCTTGCATGACATGCTCCCGCCCAGAAGACATAGCCTACTGGACATGATCTTATGATCTACGCCCTTTTGCGCTCATGATCGAGATATACCCTCGACAGACTGTCTAACCAGAAAAACGTTTATAATTAGGATGATTTACCAAAGATAAATAACATTTATCAAACATAGGCCTAAATAACATGCGATCAAACAATTTACAAACAGCATAAATAAGTCAAATCCAGAAATAGAGAAAGCAATAGGGGCCTACGTTAAACTTCCACGTAGGCCTAAGCCAAAATGCGGTTTGCCATTGGTCCTACAATAATGAACATTCTATTCTATTACTAGTTAGATTTTACAGCAGAATGCGGATATGCAATTGGTTTAATAAAGAATATTCTTACTTACTTACTTATTATGAGGTGGAGGAGATGGAGGGAAAAGACGTCGATGGTTGTAATGTTGATGGTGCTTCTGCGGATGTAGGTCTACTCCTTGAATGCTCCCACCCATGGGCGTAGCCAGAAAAAAATTTCGGATGGGGTTTTAAGATTTCGGGGGGTTTCCATTGAAAATCGTCGCAAAAATCCAGGGTTTTTTGTATCTTGTATGTATAAGCATATAAAACATTTTTCGGAAACTTATTTGGAGGGGTTGAACCCGTAAAACCACCCATAAATACGCTAATGCAAAGTCCCACTTCATAATGGAAATGTCACGTTTTGCACAGGAGGTAACGCCCGACGAAAAACAGAACCATCGAAATCGGAATGGGCAAGTAGTTTATCTGGGTTCAGCTTCTTCTCGTGTGGCAAATAACGACAACAAACATTTGCTCGTAATAATGTTTCCCAAATTTCAAAAGTGCCACTTGGAAGCTAAGCGCAGAGCACTGCCTTATTCACGAGCGCGGCGTCGAGTCGGGGAGGGGGTTGTCTAAAGAGTAGTCAAAACAAAGGAGTCCAAGGAGGTTAGGCAGAGCAGCTGCTAAGGCGCCTGCCGTTTAGGTCGAGTAGAATGGAAAGATGGAGGATTGGATGAGTCAGGGTAGGAGTGAGCAGTGGTTAAATTCAGCCGGGTCTCGCCGGGTCTGAGATCCGGCACCTCGGATTTCAGACCCGGCACCTCTGATTTGAGATCCGCCAACTGCATTGTGAGACCCGCCACCTGAATTATGAGATCCGCCACCTAAAAAAGGAGACCCGCCACCCAAAATCAGATTAATCTATTTGTCAGTCTCACAGTGCGTTTCAATATTAGCATCATAGAAAACTATTTAACCTACGTGTTTACTTAAGTCGCCCGCTCTCCTTCTCCCTCCCTCTCTGTCCGTCTGTCTGTCTGCCCCCCAATATTAGATAACCCATTCGTCAGCCTCACATGTAGTGCGTTTTAAAATTCACTAGCATCATAGAAAACGTCTTAGCCTACGTGTTTACTTAAGTCGCCCGCTCTCCCTCTCCCTTCCTCTCTGTCTGTCTGTCTGTCTGTCGAGTTCAAATTAATGTATTATAATCGCTGTACGCGGGTAAACCGTGTTTCCAATTCCCGCTCTGTGTACAAATATGTCACAGTATATTTTCTTCATTAGCCTAATGACTCACTTGCGGAAGACTTAGATGGAATCGGTGTGAAAATAGGCTAGCACGTCCTTTGATTAGTCTCAGTAATCGCGCCTGTAGATAATGTCGAAAAGAAAGTTGGACACAGGGCTGCCGACAGAAATTCCGGGCCCCTAGGCAGAGCAGTCACGGGCCCCTAACTATCCCTCGAATTTATGAGACTTTTTTAAACAAACTAAAAAAACAATAGTGCGGGTACAACCCTACAAAATTATAATATTTATATATGCAACTATTGTAGTTAAGTGTCCGTAATATTTTATTTTAAAGACATAAATCATAAAATTTGTATAACTGATTATAATATTTTTCATAAGTTGATTGCTGGGCCCAGCCCGGGCCCCTAAAAGTCGCCGGGCCACTGGGTTTTCCCCCCCCTCTCGGCGGGCCTGGACTTGGACAGCGTACATCAGCTGTTCGAGGTAGTACAACGAAAGGTGAAAGATTTCTTTGCACGCAAAAGTCCTGCAAGAAGTGAATTTAGTGTTTTACTGTTATGGCATTAGCAAGGTAACTGGGCTCTCCCCGAATCGCCGAAACTCAATTCTGTGATGATGAGTAACTGTTAGATGAAGTGATGAACTGCTGATGCAATACAAAATTTTCCAAAAACTTGAAAAATAATTGCAACCAAGCTTTCTTAATCTAGAAACTAGTATAGGGTCTATGGACTAGTCGTAAAATTTCCTGAACATTAAGCCTATAATTATTCGGAAAATATCCCGAAAAGTTATCGGGGCTTATCTGTTATTTATTTAGCCTACTGAGCTCTTCAATGTGAAAGTAGGCCCTATACGTGCATTTCGCATATAGGGGTCTATTAATTTTTTGTATTTGTTGTCAAGTGTTTTGTATGTTATTGCATTGACATGTCGATTAAAGCCTAGTCCTCTGTAATAATTATTTTATGTTAAATACCCGATAATGTTTCTTTCTTTTAAGTTAATGTTTATGCTTGCAATAATCGATGATGTGCCTTGTTTCACGCATTTTGTATTTTATCCAAGTCTTTTTACACTCGAAAACGCTATAAAAATTATAAGTATTGATAACTACTGTACGACGTGTACGTACATACATATATACACATAAATATATCGGTTATAGATTCGCCAGTTAGGCTTAAGTTAAGTTTTAAATTCGTTAAGACTTGGAGACCCGGCACCTCTGGATGAGCAATTTAACCACAGGGGGTGAGACTAGTTTTTGAATGGAAATCCCGAGGGGCTGATAGGAGCCTGAGGCAGATGACGATGGTTGAGCAGCAATGATGATGGAGGAACCGAAAATTCGCGGAGACCGTCCAAGAGGCGTGCTGCAGTGTGGGACATGACACGGATGGAGAATTTGAGATGAGTAGTGTCCTCGGGTCGAAGGAGACTTAGATAGGAGGATCGGTATAGAGCGGGTTGGCTGGATGGTGAAGTGTTTGGTGTGTTACTTTAACACCGCACCCAGTGTTAGTAATAAGATTTCTACCAGCCTACCACTTTTGCTACTTGTAGAACATCGTAAATCAAGATCCTGGCGTTTCCGATCACTTTCGTTATCGGTTTCCTTGTGTCTTCCTGCGCATGCGTCCATTGTGCTTGTTTACAGTAACGAATGTGATGACAACCTCCTTAGAACGTCATACTTATGAAAAGCCAACTGATTTAACGATAACATTATATATCGCCATCCACTAAATGGACAAACTTTTTGTCTTGCATCAACAACCAGGATGAAGATTGGCTGGATCTATTTTATCCAAAACTTTTTGTTGGCTAATTATCACAGCGACACACTTTATAATAGTGTATCACTACGCCTGACTCAGGAATATCTGTTCGCGTAAATTTCTAACCAGTGGTGTAGTGAAATAGGGGCAGTCGTCGATGATATTATTTCTATTTTATATATGCCTAGCTTGCGATTATATTTTTTTATTTTATTGTAGGCTATATTATTGTATTTTATTGAACATTGGATCATGGAGGCCCAACTTGTTTGTTTGAACATTTAATATAATATTTCAGACTGGAAGTTAAAGCAGGCCTAGTCGACTAGACGATCACACCTGTCTTAAAATGTTACAGGTAGAGAGAAAGACAGCGGAAAGCGCCAGAGAGTATAGAGTGACGGTTAACGGATGAAGAGAGAGAGAGAGAGAGAGAGAGAGAGAGAGAGAGAGAGAGAGAGAGAGAGAGAGAGAGAGAGAGAGAGAGAGAGGCGAAAAACGGACAATGACCCCACTCGGCAGATAGCAACGAAGGGCCTGAAGGGCAGACAAAGTCTGACAGGTAGGCCTACAGTAGGCCTATATTGACGCGAAGGACGGACGATTGACCAATCAGAGAAGGCCAGATTGACAGGTGGAAGAATTGATAGGTGGAAGGACAGAGGTTAGGAAGGAAAGAATTGGAAGAGGACGGAATTCGCTAAATAACGGTCAAGCTAGTAACACGGAAAGCAGAACGCATTTCTTAAACGTGTTAACCTAGCAAAGTTATTGGCCTAAGCGGATCACGGACTAGGCTATCTTCGAATTATGTTCAGTTAATGGCTTCTGTACATGTAAATACGTTGTACAAAATAATAATTATAACGATGAAACATCAGACGGTGTCTCGGTGAGATAACAACGATCACCCACGTGCTACGAGAGATCTTAAAGACCCACAAAGATTTAGTCGCCGCTCTTATAACAGCTCGCCACCAAATACTGGAAGACGATAGCAGTAGTCATTTCCTTCCAGTACAACAGTGGCGTAGCCACGCCCGGGCAATTATGGGCACTGCCCGGGTTGGAATTAATTCTGCCCGGGTTGTGCAAGCTCTCTCTCTCCTTCTCTGTCTGTCTCTGTCTTTCCCTCTCTCCTTCTCTAACTGTCTCTGTCTGTCCCTGTCTATCTACGACCTCTATGATCTATCCCTCTCTGTCCGTCTGTCTCTTCTCTGTCTCCGGTCACTATCTTATCACTATCTCTAAACCCCCGCACTCAATAATTCTAAACAATTGTAAGACATAATGTGAGTAATGCCAGTATCATGTTTCACATTCCAACTATGCACTGCTTGGACTTTGCACAACTTTGCTTATAGGCTGAGGCACGGACCCCTTGATAATATCCAGAGGTCCTTGGCTGAGAGGATAGGGCATGGAGTTGAGTACACTTCCCGGGTCACTGCAGAATTATATTAATTGTGCTGTGTTTGTGTATAATATAATTTAAATTTCTTCCCGGGTTAACCATGGCTGCTATAGACCCAAAAAAGAAACGCAAAAATGAAGAATTGGGGGCAGCATCGTCTGGATCGCAAAAGTTATCAGCGCTCGGATTTATTATAAGCCTAAAAAGGAGGAACACGGCAGTCTCATGCTTGGAAAAATCAGATGACACAGCTTCTACATCAAATTCAGATGCTAGTCAGCAAGTCAATCCACCACCATCAGATGTCGGCGTCGTTACAAACACATGAAATGAACGGAACAGAGAAGCTCAACGTCTACAAAAGTTTCCAGAGGACATTTTACTAAGGAGAACTACATACCCGGGGCTTGCTGCTTTAACTATATCGAGAACTAATTTAATTCACCTTTATCTTATTATTCTCAGCATCGTTACATGTATGAACAATTAATGTTATTTGTTCATGCGGTGTAATTTACATACCGGGTAATTGGATACTTAGTTACAGATGCTGACTCTCCCAATCTGGCATTTTCTAAGTTTAGGCCTATTTTGTTAGTAGCTGCTTAGTATTCTTTATGGCCTTAGCCTACAATCGACATGTTTGAACTATGACTATCTTTACTGGCTGCAGATTTGCGTATTCTAATGTAACAATGTTAATATTTTTTATCTGGTAGCAAAATGTTGAAATGATATAGTCAGTGAATTATTACGTTTAATATAAAAAGTGTGTCACTGCGTGGTGTCCGTGTGCGGCGTTTCGCTTGAGCCCCATGCCACACACAAGCTTCGAGTGTGGGCTGTGTGGCTGGCCCCCAGGTGGAGGAGAATGGAAGGGAGGAGGGAAGGAAATGTGTCGGTAGGCGATGTGGCGAGACTGGCCCATCCAGCGGGTTGTCAACACTAGAGGTCGCAAGATTTCTTTTCGTCCTCAGTACAGTTAAAATCCTTCGCCACAGTCAGCAGGAGCAGAGGGGAAGAGGAGGAGGGGTGGCAGAGGGAGAGGTGGAGTGGAATGGGATGGGTAGAGGCGGAAGGAGAGACTAATGGAGAGACGGAGAAGGGGTAGTGGCACGGTGATATGATATCTACCAATTACTACTTAAAAATTATGATTAGGCTAATGTTGAGTTGGTCTGCGCAGCTGCCCGGGTTCCATTTTGACTCTAGTTACGCCACTGCAGTACAAGTGGTTATGAAAAAGTGTAGGGCCAATGAAAGACCAACTAGGAATCCTGTCTCTGATGAGGCGCAACTGATCTGCCAAAAACTAAGATTTGAGTATCTCCAGACACCGTCATTTATGATCGTTTCCGTGCTCGCTTCACGATGGTAAACCGTCCGAAGAATGACGAGTTCATCCGTAGACGACTGGTGCTGTTAAGTTGGCAATCGAATATAAGAATGCATGATATACGAAGACCTTGCCGCCATGATATTCTTGGCAACAGTTGGTCTGTTGCTGCAATCCTGATTGCTCAAATCTGAACGCTCACCGAAGAAACACGTGGCAACTGTCTCCTTTCCAGCACCCAAAGTCAACTTACGCATGTATTGAATACGTAGATCCGACCTCACCTTTATCCGAACCCATCGTATACTATAGTGTGAAGTAAAACTCTAGACGTCGTGCTAAAGATCGCATTTCATCCCCTTAACCGATCGTATGGTGTTAAAGCCACAGTTAGGCTATATCAGTGAACGGCGTAGGTTGAATATGCAGCGCGAACAAATTGTTAAGGCTCCTGGGTTGTCTCTGGATATACTGCCTCTAGGAGCGAATCTCAGCGCAAATGATGAAGGCGTTGATTAAAATGCTTGCTACACTGTCTAGCACCCTATCTTCGTGCATTGTGGTCGCCCAACGACGTGTCACATGAACATCTGCCTTTGCACCTCTCGGACTACCGACTCTAGCATGAATATGGGCGTACTGATGAAACAGTACGAATTCGCGCACTACGCCACGTTCCGGCGCCACGTGTAATCGCGCGCCTGACGTGTTTCTTGCTCAGAGCTATAAGGTTTGCCCTGTAGATCGCATCATTCATTTATTCTAATAGAACTCGCTTCACGGGCAGATTTGCAAAATTATAGGCTACAGATGTTGACCACTGTTGTCATCCACTCCAAAGGTCGCGAGGTCCAGTAGCTCCTGGGAGGTTATGCCGCAGAGGTGGACTTCCGAACCCACCTGGTAAGAGATTTCCTAACGACTTGTTCTTCACATATCTGCCATGTAATCATATGTTATCCTACCAGAAAGCTTGGAAAAAATTCCGATATGTCCAGAGTCGGCATTTCCTCGGTAGAGTTGAGAAGGATTGCGTAGAGGTTTAGTAAGTAAGTTAAATATAAGTTAAAGAAAAATTTAATTAGAGATTGCAGCTGTAACTATTCATTAAACTTCGTCCCGGCGCATTTAAAACAAGCCGCGCTCTCATATTCAACCATTGGACCAACGACGTAATGCTGTATAAATCATCATGAAGATAGAAATAATAACAAAGCAAACAAACCTAAGAGACAGACTGTGTGTGGAAATAAAATTCATGTTTATCATTCAGTGGCTGGCTTTAAGAAAACGAACGCTGACTTAATATTCAGCTAATCTTCTTACTTACTGACAGAACGCTCTTTACGCTTTGCATATTATGTCATTTCTCTAAAGTGTAGGTTCTGAAAAATATTGGAAAAAAGCCGTTAAAAGCGAATGTCAAAAATACTTCTTGTTATAGCTATTAGGCCTAAATATAATTAAAATGCGTTACTGGATATTTGTAGATTGACTGGATAATTCTAAATCGATTAAAGAGATATTAGTTTGTCAGAATATGTTTATGAAAAGTGAGTTCATTTGCGGCTTAAAGTATAAACGTTAACGCCTTTCCGTGGATTTAGAGACAAATCTCCGGCGACGATAAGCTGCTTCTTTCCAGCATCGTAGGACAGTCTTGTTGGCCTCAAGATGATCTTTTCTTCTTCTTTTTCTTCATCTTTTGTTGGACAAAGAATTCGATTCCATTGGAGATCGGTATCCAATAGAATCACTCTATGATTTTCTGTGTCAGCCACAAACACTTGATCGACTGAATCGATTGTAAGATAATTAGGTTTATTTAGATTTTGTGTTTCATTAGAAGGAATAAAACGACGGATGACCATCTGTCCATCTCTGGTCAATTCACTCACGACCCATTTCTTCTTCCATTTCTTCCTCAAACTTGTCCCACCTTCTCGATCCTTCTCGTCCTTATCCAGCCACTGGTGAAGGATGATGAAATTCCCAATGGATGTTTCCACTGCACAACGAGGTTTATAGATGTCTCCTGTAAACTGAATGGTGCAAACATTTGCGTCTGATCCGTAGATTCTGAAATCGGACGATTTTGACATGACTAACAACTGTCCATCATTGGACACCGACAGAGTAACTGGCTCATAGTCAAGTGTCAGCCATTTGATGATTTTGTATTGGTCACCTGTTTCTCTTGTAATCTTCCAGATGCATTTCTCTCTATAGTCAGAGACGTAGACGCATTTTGCTTTCTCACTTGCTGCAATGTCAACGGAAGATTTAACCTCCTTCATTTCGATTTTCTTCTGAAGAAGATATGGATGTCGATCCTTAAACACTCGGATTACCTGAGGATATGATCGACAGAGTACGTATATTTCATTTCGCAGTTTAGTCACTCCCCATGCTTCTTCATTTATTCCTACGTCGATTCTCCCAGACAAGTTGATGGAAATTGGACACATGACTAAAATAAAATAATATTACTAATTTACTACAACTGAATGTCATTAATATCTATTTTATTTATACTTTATCATTATTACTTTTTATATTAAAAAATAAATATTATATTTTCTCTTTTATAGTACTCGACTGCTAAGAAATCACTTTTAAAAATTATTTATTCCTTTGTCTATTTATTGTTTTTATTATGATTGTATAAATAGCTTCTTTCATTCATTTCAGATATTTATATAGCTTGTATCTGTTTATTAATTTCCTCAGATAAAATTAAAGCAAGGTTATTAGGCGCCCTTGTAACGGCATGGCCGTGTTACGGCGCCATATAAATTGTCGTATTATTATTATTATTATTATTATTATTATTATTATTATTATTATTACTTTTTTATATTAATTTATTAATGCTACTATTATACTAGGAAAAGTAGCATTAATTTTACTTATATCTTATCCTTTTTTCTTTATTACTGCTGATTGAACTAACTCGCTGCTTTCCTCCTAGCGTAAAAGTAACTGTTCATCTAATAACTGTTCATGCGGTTAGCAGTTGGTTCCTCAATAAAGGATGTACTTACTTACTTACTTACTCTAGCTGTTCATCTGTTAGTCTTATTTGCTGTTTATCTCTAACTAATTTTTTGACATCGCACGTTCGTTGTTTCTGTTTCTGCTTGTTTGTGAGACTCGGTTTTCGACTGCATCTGCCTATCCAGCTCTCTCGCGTTACATCTCTATTGTCGCGAACCTGGGAAGGGTGTCTCTCTGTTCTGCGTAAGGTCGCGACTGGTGACCAAGAAATGTGGCGGACCACACGCAGGTGAGGCGCAGTCGGTCTTTCTCTCTCGGTCCGACGATCACCCGCCGCCAGGAAGGACCTTTCCCTCGGTCGTTCTTCTTTCTTGGTAGATAACGTTTCTCTCCATAACCGACTTATGCTCAGCCTCTCTTTCTCACTCTGTGATTTATTTTCACTCCATTCATTAAATTAGCAGCATTTTTTTATCCGTTTCAACATTCTGCTGATTTTTTTACCGCAATGCCTTAGTCATTTCATTCACCTACATGTTGATGATACTATGATTTACGTTTCCTTTGTGGTAACTGAGTTCAAAAGAACTTACCAGTCGTTCTCTTGAATTCATTGCTGTCAATGCTGATTACATTAGATTGGATGCTTCCAGAAGTAGATGGCCGAATACCAAACAAGACATCTGACAGCTGATTTAATTCGTACAGCTTTTGAATATTCTGAAGGGCTGCTTCACAACGACACCAGATCCAGATGCTCACAGTCTGTCCGTTCAGTTGAATGTTCAGGATTTCTATATCTTTCTCCTTTAGTTGACTGATGAGTTTATCAGTTTCAGGTGACTTTGGTTTGGTTCTGTTTCGAAGGTCGTTGATTCTTCGATGAAGCAGCTGTGGGTTTATGGACGCTGCGAACGAGGCACCAGAATTTTTAACTTTGACTTCTATCGCAACTGAAAGCAGAAAAGTACAATAATTATAGACCCTGTATTTTAGGCGTTATTTTAACAGCTTCATTAAATCGATTTTGATTGAATCATAAGCTGAAAGGATATACCTTAACTGTTATACACGAGCCTCTTTCGGATTTCAGTTTTTTGACACTTTGACACCTAATAACATTTACCGAGATCTGAAATTGAAACTTTTTGCAAACAAGTGAATGTGTTCAATTGTTTTCCATAAATTGCACATTTTTTACAAATATAAAATCTTTTGATTTATGATTATTACAACACAATTTTCAAGGCGAAAAAGCACAGTAATAAAAAATTAGAAATCTCTTTCAGAGCACGTATTATTTCTGAACGGATAGTTGCAATGCGTCAATTTTCGAATTCGCATCAAGAGCGCAAGCAGCAGAATAAATAAATCTTTAACTGATCGCAAAGGTGTTGCAGAAAAACAAAGGTAAGGCAACTCGTAGCAAAAAAGAATGTGTATCATCGTGCTATAAGACACTGAACCGCAATACTTCCTGTTAATGGTTGGGGCAAGAGGATAGAAATCGCTAGCACAAGAAAGTTTGAGTGGAAAGACGTTAAGCCATGATGCAATTTTTACGTAGGTGTTGCAATTTCACGTTTAAAATATTTAGTGGATTACGCCACTCTAGTTTTGCTTAATGGTAATATTACTTCCGTTTTGTAGGCCGTAATAACGTAGAAGAATGACTGTATAACGCTCCTTCACAGATAAATCACTACAAAAAGTAGCCTATCCAATGGAACCTATTTTTATATGAGCCTACTCAAAATGAGGCTAAAATAAACGCATTCTACACGTTAACAATGAGAGTAGTTTACTTGTTGATTAATAATTTAATATCATACTGGAAGGTCATAATAATTGGGACCTACAGAATTACGCCAAGGTCACGCATGATCTTGATATAATTCGATAGGGCCTGTACACGTAGATGTATATCTACTATAAAAATTAAGAAACAAACAGTGTTACTCATGAGTCTTTTGATTAAAAATTTTATGCGAACCTCCTCCATTTTCGACGATCCTAGCTATTGCTGTTTGGTTCGCTCGTCGAAGACACTTAACGAAATTTGGAAACTTTATGTCGTCGAAATATCTCACAACGTGCAAAAGTTCGTCGTTCTTACTCCTTCTTGAACGTTGCCGTTGAATGACGTGACTTTGTTCTTCCGTTATGCAGTTGAGAGACAAAAGTGAAGCAATTAACTCGTTATTTGGTTGAATATTTTCTAAAAGATAATTTCGGTTGTATCTAATGATTGCAGATCGTTTCTTGGTTTTTCTATAAAATTCTAAAAAGATGAATAGCATCACAGCGTTTTAATGATAACAGAGATTTGCTATAATTAAACGTTATATCATTATTCGATCAATAAATAAATCAATCATAATTATTTTAACATGCCTTAAGCACGAAACCTTTTTGAAGTAAATGAGAAACCTCTGTACCATCTGACTTTGGAAATGACAGAGGAGTGTGAAATGATGACCTGGGGCTAATGAGGTCCCTGACACCATCACTGACCCCACTACTAGGCGAGAGAAACTGATATCGCCTCAGCCACCACTACATGGGCAAATCCGCTCACAAAGACCGGTGTCACGAAATAAAGTACCCCCTTCTAAATGAGTATCTACCTTAACGAAATGAAGTATCCCTTTTAGCCTTGCATTATTGGCGGTTTTCAAGTGTATTCAGTCGTACTGTTTTGGATTTATTGTACACATAAAATTTTATAATTTGCGTATCTTTAGTTTGTACGTCGACCTGAAATTAATTAACTTCGTTTTTGGTGATTTTTTCTGGATTTTCGTCTTGGCTATCGTGATGCGTATGTCGATTTGGGGTAGAATGGTTTATTCCCCCCCAGATACTCTACACCGGTTAATTCTATCCGGGGGATATGCTTTAGGGGGATAGAATATCACGGGACACCGGCTGCAACTGCAGAATCTTGTATAATTATGGTGATGGAGGGACGGAAAGTGCTCCAAATACATCGACCGTCAACCACCGAGAAGTACGTTTTGTAACCGAAGGTGAGTGTCTCTCCTGTTCCGGAGATTTCAGGATGCTGAGTTTTCATCTACGAGGACTGCTGGGGGTATAATTGTCGTCGTGTACCTCGGATATCGTAGTCCATTTTCGTTCGACATCTTCGACGCAACTTCGCTAAGGATCTCCGAGCTGTTAACTGCTGAGAGTGGACCTATTCCTCAATACTTCGGTTGAGGTTTTTGTGAGTGCGAGGGCCTACTAGTGGTGACTCTTCTCGTTATGTGAGCGTTGTTCGCTCATTGACGTATTAAATTACTGTAATACAATTTAGGCTAGCAAAGGCTTCGCTTTTGTGTGCTAAACACAAGACGCTGCATCAAGCGTCTGGATAAATAACCAATCTTTAAGCGTTGTGATAATGGTACTCCGAACGTTTGCAGATTATATGACATCTTTTCATGAAAACTGTCGCTTGTGGTCGAGGTATATAACTTGCAGACTTGTATACGAGACATAAAACTCGAGACCGAGACCGAGACCGAGACAGTGGGGTCCGAGACCGAGACCGAGACAGTGGGGTCCGAGACCGAGACGAGACACCAGGTCCGAGACAGTTCGAGACAGTTCAAAACGAGTGAAAAATCCAAGTCCCGAAACAATTTTTCTCAACTTTTGAAGTCTAATACAAGGGTCAAGTCACTGAAATCAGCCGATCACCTGAATTGTATAAACTATAAAGAAATTAAATATTTCAGCCATTATGAAATCTTCTAAATGATTCTAAAATTTAAACCAACAAAATTCCATATAGGCCCTAGGCCTATTAGCGATTTAGCGACATAAGTCACATCATTCACCTTGAGAAACTAGATAATGTCGTTCCAAGCGTTTCGCTTATGTTGGCTTTACACAAACGACGAACGGCATGCCATTTATTTTGTTTTTCATTGATTTCAAACTGCGTGAATGCAAATTTCATGATTTCAGGTTCTTTAGGAGACATTTAAGATATTTGGAAATTTTGGACTGAAAGTGCAAATCTAAGACTGCTTTTTTCAATACTCTTAAATATTAATACCATAAACACCGCTTTTTTAAAACTTCCTGTCTGTTTGCACTTCCGATTAACTAGTTATCCGTTCGGCACAAGAAAATTTTATAGCGCAATACTCTACGAAGTTCCGAACAAAATACAGTTTGTACGAGAACTTTGGAGACCGCTTCTACAAGAGAACAAGACTTTCGCTTCGAGACAGTTTCCAAAAAGACAAGACTTTCGCTTCGAGACAGTTTCCAAAAAGTCAAGAAATGATCTCGAGACCGAGACCGAGACCAAGACAGTGGGGTCCGAGACCGAGACCGAGACATCAAAAAACCTGTCTCGAGACGTCTCGAGACCGAGACAGTGTCTCGAGACAATACAACTCTGTATATAAGTTGGGCAGTATTGATTCGAAGACACGGGGGACCGTTGGGGGATAGTCAAATGGTCTTGCCTGAAAAACAAACAGATCTTGAAAGACGCGGTTCAATTTACCCCTCTAGCTTAGCCTTTCACTCCCTAGTGCAGCTGTAAAATGAGCTGGCGCCTAACAGGCAGCGAAGACGTGTGTTCAATTGGATTATAAAATTTGCACTGTCATAATAATTTTAATGTTACTCGCAACAGTGTGTCAGTGAGCTTATCAATAAGCGCGAAAATTTAAAAACCTCACCTTTCAGATAACGCAAGGTTGCCCTCTTGAACCGTTGCCTGGTTATTTTTTGATTGAAGCAAACGTCCACTGATATGAGCGACCCGATAACTTCTTCGTTTGTTTGCTTTGTTGATGAATTCAATATCCAATGTAGATAGGACTTCTGTAGGATAATGTCCAAAATCTCCAGTGGGAGACTGTACAGCTGAAATGCAAACATGTGTAACATTAGCACTGGCAGACCATGAATATTATGATTACTAAGTAGAATTTGATGAGGTGCACCAAATGAGAGTAGGACAATGTAAAATGGCATACCTTGGATTGCAACCGGTGCATAAGGCACATGAACCACTGCAATTTACAAGCTGACCACACAAACTGTTTCACTGTGATTACAGTATTGAATCTGGTGGACTGACTTCAGTTATCTTTGCATCGACTTTATTTGAAGTCTTGGACCTTGGTATTATACACATTGTTTGGTCATAGAACAGGCAGATCATAATGGCAGTGGCTCAATCTTAATTCTCTCTCTGTCACTACTCTGTCACTCTCTCTCATTCTCTCTTGCTCTCTGTCTCTCTCTCGCTCTTCGTTTCTATCTTTCTGTCTCTGTCTCTCGGAGTATGTCTCTGTCTCTCTCTCGCTCTCTCTCGCTCTGTGTGTGTGTCTCTCTCTGTCTCTCTCTCCATCTCTGTCAGCCAAAGGATATCACAGATTTTTAAAGGAATTTTCGAAGATAATGGGTATTCATGATGACCTCACTTTTAGCCTCAGTTGGATTATCTAGGTAGGTTGGTCTTTCATACGTATGAAAGACCTGTTCTATATAATTTTTTTTACAGATTCAAATCTACTGAAGCCAAGTAGCTTCCATCTCCCTAGCCTATTAATAACTAGCCATCGGCTTACTGCGTGATACAGGTCGGGAAAGGAAGGTGGAGCGAAACATAGACAATATTTGCTATCTCAGCCCATTAAATAACTAACTTTTAGAGGAGCTGAGACAATTTTGCTACCTATTACCTGTAATAAGTTGCGACCTGTCAGCTTGATACTGAGAATAAACGAAATTGATTGATTGATTGAGATAGCGCACTTAGAAAGTGTTGCAAATTACTTTTACACTATGTATAATATTTTGAAATGTATTAAAATGGATTCAATTGTGTAAAAATCTATTTAAATAATTAATATAATATATTTATTATAATGGTAAAAGACCTCGCCTTAGTCAACTCAACTCTCAGGATAGACCGCACAATAATGCAACTTGAAATACTTATTAATTATAGTTTAATTGGAAAATAATTTAAACGCTATTCAAAATTATTTAAATAGGCATATACTTAAAATACAGCCTACATTTATTATTATTAGCTCCAATAGTTTTACATTATTCGACATCGACCGTCCAAATATCGCTGCGTTCTGCAATCTGCAGCCCATGGGGAGCGTGCCTTCTTATGCATTGGACCATCATCCTGGAAGAGTCTTCCATTAACAATATTATTTGTAACATTGCACCGCATGCAGCTCAGGAAACATCCTCGAAATTTCTTAATTCGCATCAGTTTAGATCTGTTGGGTAGCTACGTTTAGCGAGCGCCATCTTGAGGTTCTTGTAAGCCTTGTAAGGCGTTATATAAATAACCGTAAACAAATATGCGGAAAATTCACCTAAAGTACTTCATAACAGAATTAAATATTATTTAGTTTTTTTATGAAGTACTTTAGGTGAATTCTCAGCCGTAATTGTTTTGAGGTGAATTTTCAGCCGTACTTGTTTTGAGGTGAAATCTCAGTGATAGTAGTTTATAGATGAATGACGTCATTAGGCCTATATCACATGAATTAATTCTGAGCTCTATTCATTTGTAAAGAAATTGAATTCTGAGCTGTTTGCCTAGTTGGTATAGCCTACAACTATACCGTAATGGTCCAAGTAGACGTTCAATCCTTATTACTCAAGACCATTCCTTCTACAAGTAGTGGTGATCACTGATCAACGTTTTTGAAAAATATCAGAGTAAATATCAATAACATGCGCTCTGCCAGCATGGTGGGGGTATGACAGTGGTAGAGACAGGAATCGCTTGGAGAGTTTTATGCGAAGAGTCAAACGTGCCGACCTCCTCCCCCATGATGCTCCAACTGTGGCCGAAACAGCTAGTAAAGCTGATGACAGACTGTTCGCTGCGATCAGAACTAATGACCATCATGTTCTACGCCGGCTGTGCCCTCGACCCCGGGAGATTACATATACCCTCCGTCCTAGATCTAATCAATTCTCACTTCCACCTAAGGACACCAAAAACCCTTGTCCCAGGCTGCTTTACAAGGGCAGCTATTAAACCTAAGACCATTTAACAAATCAAATTAAAGCCAATAATATCCTGGACCAAACTTTAAACGGAATAGCGAATGCTTACACATAATTATTTCTTTTTTGTTATCGCATTGCATTCTGACAATGAACGCATAAAGGAAGATTCTATTTTGTTCTCAATCACTGGTACGTTTTGTATTCATATTTGGAAGGACTTGAAATTGGTTGACTCAAAGAATTTTACGCCATGGAAAGTGATTACAAAGTTATTAAACCTTTGCTAAATTATTTAGATAATACAGTGCACAGTCTTACCGTTGTACTAGACGGAACTTCATTCTGTTCATATGTCCTGTTCGGCAGTTTTCGTTGTTCTTTTTAATAAACATATTGAAAACACGTATTCATATGTTTCTCATCTTAAATGCGATTTCAAACACTTAGGCCTTAGTTTGTTACACTATTCATTGAGATAGACTCTTTTGATTTCCTGTGTAAAGTACATTCAACTAAAAGAGCAGCTAAATGACTTTCCGATAGCCAAACGCAACAGTGTGAGACGACTGAAATCCCATTTTCAAGCATTGCTCCTTAATTTTGCAATTAAATCAGTCTAGAAAAATGTTAACTTTCAACACATATCAGTTCTCAAAACAGGAGTGAAAGACAAATATACTGCCAATCTTCAGTTGCGGATTTGAAAAAGAAAAGAAAAAGCGAATGATCAGTTAGTTTACATAGCATCTTTTAAAATGAGCTGAAAGGGTAGGGTGCTCCTGTCGGGAATGCCGGGTGGAGATGTTGACTGCTCTATGTATAGGCGTGAATAAGGCCTGCTTAAAGACTTCTTGCACCGAATAGAAGAACACGTCAAGGTTCCCTTATTCTCTACTTTTATATCCATAGAACGACCGTAGCGAATTTACACAGCGTCATTAAAGCTCGCTATAAAACACTTGGCTTCTGCTATTATGTATGTTTGTTGGTGTATATATGTATATATATATATATGTATATATAAATATATACATATACACACAAAACACACATACATACGTATTTACACAACGTCATTAAAGCTCACTATACAACACTTAGCTTCTACTATAATTATATGTATGTGTGTTTGTGTGTGTATCTATATATAATATATATATATATATATACCGTTCACGGAGGGCATATATATATATATATATATATATATATATATATATATATATATATACATGTGTACATATTATACATAGCATACAAACACACATACATACACGCACTCACACACACTTATCCGAGCCTGCAGGCTGCGTTATAACTGATGTCCCTCGCTGTCGTTGAACCTCCCATGGTCTTTTTGGCCATCCTCTTAGTTATACCGTTCACGGAGGGCATGTTCCCTACCAGCAGCAGTGTCCGTTTCTAACTAGGTCAGTGTATCTGTCAATATCTGCCTACGCGGCTACGCCGGTTTAGCTGTAGCAGTGGTAGGCCTAAGCACGGACCTCTGGTATAAGGGCAGAGCCCAGGACACAGAGCTGTATTTTGCCATATACGACAGTTGGTCTACTGTATGTAGGAAGTATGTGCACAGTTGATACTCTCGCAGCACTTAAGAAGCTTGGAAAGATCGACTATTAAGCATTTCTAGTCATTTTGCACTGCTTGCAACACAGATTACATGTTTATTAGCATCTTTTATTATTCCAGCAAGGCAGAAAACTAAATAAAGCAATACAGCCAAAGGCAAAAACTTGTTATAAAGTTGAAGAATGGCATCTTGTTTATTCATGAATACCAAAGCAGAGCAATCATCCTTGTTGTAATTATCGATTATAGGTCGGTAGGTCAGCCAGTAAACCAGTTAGTCGGTAGGTCAGTCAGTACGTAAACCAGTATGGCCCAGTCAGTCGGTTGGTCAGTCAGTTAGCCAGCCGGTCGATAGGTCAGCCAGTCAGTCAGTCGGTAGGTCAGTTAGTCGATCGGTCAGCCAGTTAGTTGGTAGGCCAGTCACCCGGTCAGTCAGTTGGTAGGTCAGTCAGTCGGTAGGTCAGCCAGTTAGTCGGTAGGTCAGTCAGTAGGTCAGCCAGTTAGTCGGTAGGTCAGTCGGTCGGTCAGCTAGTCGGTCAGCCAGTTAGTCGGTATAGGTTAGTCAGTCAGCCGGTCAGTAGGTCAATCAGCAGGTTAATCAGTCAGTCAGTCATGCGGTGAGTAGTTCATTCTGTAGATGAGCCAGTCAGTCAGCCAGATATGCCAATCAGCTCAAAATTAAGCTTAATGTCAACAGTATGTCCACAGTAGATTGTAGACAGTAGATTATGTATAGCAACAGTTGATGAAAAGTAGAAATGACGTACTATTTCCCATTTCTTGAAACAAAAATATGACGATATACAGAGTTTCAGCAAACATTCAATTCATTCACTTGCCTAGCTGATAAGGTCAAAGCAGTAAATAATTGATCTAATTCAAATTAGAAGTATGAGGCAAAATACAATTACATGCATGGTAGAAGACACGCTTCAAAGTATTGACAGTAAACATCATGCACACCCAAATACTTCAACAAGTCAACCAGTTAATAGGGTGCTCACCCCATAATATCGGATAAATTTCTTTAGAGAACCATTTACCAACTGTATGCAATAAGATTTTACACAACCATAGTCAAGTAAAAGTACACAGCTAGTTGCATTGCAAACATTCAGCAGGACTTGAAGACCATGCACCGAGGGGGGTAGTACAATAATACATACCACACAAAGAAAGCAACAATAGAAATTGTTTTTTATGTGACAGCCTCCATCACAATGCCTTAACACATTGACCGCCACCACACTTTTAACCCACACACCAAGCCATCATCATCATGTAGGCCTAGACATCATCGTCTACTTCGTGATGGAGGGGTCACATCCTTAGCAAATATCAAATGGGGAGGCATGGCCGGATTAGCAACCCTGGACTCGCCCCTGGTCACCACCACCACCACCACCACCACCACCACCACCACCACCACCACCACCACCACCACCAACAACAACAACAACAACAACGTCATCATCAACATCACCACCATCAGCATCACCACCATCAGCATCACCACCATCAGCATCGCCACCATCAGCATCAGCAACACCACCACCATCATCATAATTATTAGGCGTGAGCCAATGTTTGCTTGTTGCACTATGTAATAATTGTACGACGAGATAACTCGTAGGTGGTGTGTACAGGAAATATTTGTACTACGAGTTAACTCGTAGGTGGCAGTCAATGGATGTAGCACAGGGAGATGATGATATGATGATGGATGATAATGGATGATGATGATGATGATGATGATGATGGATGATGATAGATTCAGATCATAATAAATGAGACCAGATTAGATTATCAGGTTTGATTAGATCATAAGAAGAGATCAGACTAAGTAAGAGGAGATGATGATTAGATTTGAGAGATTAGATTTTTATATTATTAGAGATTTTATCATAATAGGCCTACTCTAGATCAGATGAGACTACATGCATAGGTTACATAGGATTTGAAAAGATTGGATGATTAGCTAAAATTAGGTCCTATGAATATGTTACCTTATGCTTGGCTTAGATGATTAGATTAAATTACTAGATTATACGATAAGATTAGATGGTTAGATTAGATCACATGGTTATGTTAGAGAATGATAGGACTAGATGATTTGATTATATGATCAGAAAACTAAAGATTACATTGTATATAAATTTGATCAGATTAGATAATATGATTAGATTAAATGATCAGTTAAGATTGGCTTATAATGATCATATCACATGATCAGTGTCGCGCTCCTCCTTTATTCCAGCCTTCGGACAGATGGTAGAGAGTTTTTCCGCTGTTTATCATCATATTGTGTCGGCCATGGGCCATTATGTACATAGTCGACCTTACCCTATCAGTGAACGAACTGCAGTCCATTTCAAGTCGAGTTATAAAACACATCGGATTAATTTATAGCATCGCTGTTCATGATTAAAACATTAGTCTCAACATTAGGCCTAATCGTGAATTTGCATTACTTACCAAGTTAAGAATTTTGTCTGGTCCAACAAAACTTAATGTTTACGAGCTAACAACAAATCTTTGTATTTCGCGCGTACACCTTCAAACTCGATACGTGTACTCGATACTTCGCTGCATGCGCCTAAGTAGATCTACTGTCGTATATGACTCACGTCTACAGAGCCTGCGCTCCCTGTCCTGGGCGATGCCCTTATACCGAGGTCCACGGCCTAAGCACTCTCGATGTGGCCGGTAGGCCTAAGCACGGACCTTAAGTCGCAAGTCGAGTCAACATTCCCCACACTGCGGTGTTAATCACGGGAATGTACGATATTATATCCCAGTAGACTGAGTTTTGAACACAAATATTTAGAACCAGTGGCGGCGCTACAGCAGGGTACAGGGCATATATATATATATATATATATATATATATATATATATATATATATATATATATATATATATATAAAATTATAAGGTGGAAAGATCCTAATGGCAAGAGCTTACTTTGGTTTCTGCTTCATTTTGGCTAATGCACCACAGGACTAATTTAAAGTGCAACATATAAACTTCTATAGAACCGCCACCACGCATGTGCTAAACCTTAAACTTGTCTGTTGTTAAATTTGATTTTCTGTTAGAAAATAGGGGCCTGATTCTGTCCTCATACGGGAATGCAAAATTTATCAGTCGGCACACTGAGCAGAATCAATCTTGACTATTGCATGCAAGAACTTTGCTTTCCCACTGAGCTTTATAAATTCTTGTATCGTCGATATTTTTCTGTTTGAATATTAGCAGCCTATTGAAGTTGATTATTTCCGCTTACCTCTTTCGCGATCTGCAGAAATTTGGAATTTGCGCCACTCGCGTAAACGATTTACTTTCGTTGTCGGTTCGCTTTTGCTTTCCTGCATAGTCGTCCGTAGTGCTCTTATACATAAATTAATTTGAGGAGGGTTCAATATCTGATACTATATGCTTTAATAAACTATGCTCCTTCTGCATATGAGATACATGGCTACTGACATAAAAAAAGAAGCATTTGTCTCGTGATCCATGAAAAATAAATAATCTAACTGCGTGGTTCATCAAAAACCAGGACGGAAAGTTATTGGTGTCTATTTTTAGAAAAAAAACATTTGTCGCTTATCGCAAAAGCGCTTCTTTGAATCTTTGTATAGTGTATCACTACGCTTGTATGTTAAATTATGTTTGCCATAGAAAGTTTCCGTTTGCGCAAAATCCTAAGCAGTTTGTAATTTGATTTTCGCTCCCTGTGAACATTAATATTTGCTATCAGTTAGCTTATTTCTCATTATTATATTGACTTTAATGTAATATTGCGTGAGCGATTTAAGCTGCACTATAAGTCTACTCCCATTGGCGTGTCTACGCCCGGGCAATGGGGGACTCTGTAAAAATGGCTGCTATAGGTGGCGCCAGGATGGGATATAGTTTGGCTACTCTAGGTAAAATGTGTGCTCTATTGTGCGGTAGGTTTATTTCATAGACATCTTACATTTAATATATGATAAGGCACCTGTCTATGGTTTATTTACGCTAAAGTTGTCTAAAGTTTGACCACATCACATACTGGCGACGCCTATCGCCGCTTAAAGGAACTGCTCACAGAGTCCCCATTACGGGCTCTGCTCGAGTTGCATTTAATTCTGACCGGGTAGTGCAAGCAATTCCCGCAAGCCCAGAATCGAGAAATTGAGAATTTTTTATTTTGAGTGTTACATGGCCTCATTGGAACGAAGGTGCCATCTAGGCCGAGATGGCGAATTAATAGGTAAGCCTATACGACGTATAACACGTAGCCTAATGCGTTACGTATTTTAGAAATTGAAGCGAGCCAAAAATTCGAGGCTGAAACGAGTTGAACGATCGTAGGCTACATCAGACAATCGGCGATTCGATTTTCTATAGGCTACTTGTTTTTTCATAACGAGTATAATAATTAATATGCTAGCTGAAAACAATTAAAGAAGGCAGAATTATGTTGATTTAATTTTGTTGTGCTTGTGTATAAATGCTGATGAGCTCAGACAAAAAAACCGGATCGCCGGTATCACGAAATAGAGTAGGCCTATCCGTCCTAAGACTAGGGGATGTATGAATTTATCCCCCGGATGGAATAAACCGGTTTAGAGTATCCGGGGGATAAACCATTCTATTCCCCATTGTCATACGCATCACGATAGCCACGACGAAAATCCAATCAAAATCACCAAACACGAAGTAAATTAATTTCAGGTCGACGTACAAACTAAAGATACGCAACTTAAAATATTTTATGTGTAAGCTTACAATAAATTCAAACAGTACGACTGAATACACTTAGAAACCGCCAAAAAAGCAAACTAAACCGAATACTCCATTTCGCTAAGGGGATACTCGTGTATGGGGGATACTCTATTTCGTGACACGTACCGGCTTCAGGCCTCCTGCTAACCTATAAATGTTTACCGGTACGGCGTTCCGGTCGTAAAAAAAGAACCGGAACGCCGCTTCGGTGCGTTCCGGTCCCAACAGATCCCGAGCTTACAACAAATAACTTAAGTATGACGCTTCCTATTTCAAAAGCGTCTTGTGAGCGATCATTTTCGTGTTTGAAGAGCTTGAAAAATTAGTTGTGCAACACCATGGTACTTACGTCTTTCGCTTTCATTGCCATTCAGTGAGTCTTGCTGCAGATTCACAGTCTCGACAGTCCTATTGTTGATAAATTTTGTAACACAGGTACTGCAGTGATCAGACGCGGCTGCTTTGACTTTATCAAAGAGTCACTGAAATCACCTTTATCTTATGATTCTTATGATCGCTTCAAACTCGTTCAAATAATATTACTAATTGATGCGGTATCATATTTTACTTAGTTACAGCAGCTGCTAACTCTCCAAATCTGGCATTTTCTAAGTCCATTTTGTTAGTGGTTTGGTGTCGCTTAGTAATCGCCATCTCCTACATGTTTGAACTATCTTAACTGGCTCCAGACAGATTAGTTGTCCTACAGTTTCGTATTGTTAAGTTTCTAATACAACAATCCTAATATTTTTTTATCTAGTAGCAAAATGTTGAATGCCATAGCCACTCAATTATTATAATTATTAAAACATTATAATAGTTGGTAACTTGCCACTATCCAATTAATATATCTATCAATTCGATCCTACTTAAAATTATGATTCTTGTTCAGAGGCGCTATCATAGTTCAGACTTGTGGTACAACATGTACCACGTCTATGTACCCACGGCTGATTCATCAAGGAATCAGCAGACAACTTCATGCACAACTCCTTCACAAACAGATTTACAAGGTCATACAGATACTGGCCGATTTTGTCATCCACTCCAAGGCCGTGAGGTTCTTTAGCTGCTGTGAGGTGACGTCGCTGGATTAGGCAGGCAAACCCACTTTGATAAGAGATCTCCCAGCGACATTAGATATCTGCAACGCTGCGACAGGTTAGACTCTGTCTGAATCGTAATATCTTCTCTCTCGGCTGGCGGGGAGAGATAATCCTTCAGTGCGGAAATATTTCCGATGTGTCAAGAGTCGGTTTATCCTGGAGATGAGAAGGATAGTAGAGTTAATTAATTAATTAATTAAACTCCGCCTCGTCGCTTTGAGAACATGCGAAGGCCTCGGATTCAATCAATCAACACAATTGGCGAATTATTATGACGTTTTTATATACAAATCATGATAAATGTTGAAACAATAGCAACTTAACAACCTAATACGTGTTTCACTAGAACATTACATCGAGTAAATTATTCATTGGCTGCTTTAAAGAAAACGATCCAAAACTGTCTGTTCAACTGATACCGTCTTACTTATCTACAGAACATGTGGAAGTCTTTTGGAAGACTTTATAAATATTAGCAAGACTCTGAGAGTTTCTTCTAATATCTTAACCATAGGCCTATTTACGGATATTGATGGACTGATTGGATAAATCGTTACAGATTATTCGTTTGTCAATGAATGTATTGTCGACTAAAGGTGTAGATTTTAATTCCCTGTCCTAAATTCAGATAACCTCCGACTATCAGTTGTTTCTTTTCTTCGTCGAAATACAAACTCCAAGGCATTCGCATCAACCTTTTTTCTGCCTCTTCTTCTTCCACTTCATCTTCTTCTCTTGTTGGACAAAGAATTCGATTCCATCTTAGATCGCAATCCAGGAGAATCACTCTGTCATTCCCGTAGTCAGCCACAAACACTCGATCGTCTGAATCGAGGGAGAGATATTCAGGATTTTTTAGTTGTTGTGTTTCGTTTGAAGAAATGAAACGACGGATAACCATCTGTCCATCTCTGGTTACTTCACTTACGCCCCACTTTCTTTCGCTTGACCTACTCTCTATCTTCCATCTTTTCATCCAGTCGTGAATGATGATGAAATTTCCGATGGATGTTTCCACTGCATGACGAGGGTACTCGATGTCTCCTGGTAACTTCACGGCTCGAATAAGTTCTGCGTCTGATCCGTAGATCATAAGCATGGATGATGACCCACTGACCATCAGCAAATGACCAGCATTGGACACTGATAGAGTCAATGGCTCATAATCAATGGTCAACCATTTGATGATTTTGTGTTGATCACCTGCTTCTCTTGTAATCTTCCAGACACAGTTCTCTATAGAGTCACAGACGTAGAGACAATTTTCTTCCTCACTGGATCCAATGTCAACGGAAGATTTAATTTCTTTAATTTCTATTTTCATCTGAAGATGAAATGGATTTCTATCCTCAAAGACGCGAATCAAATTTGTGGAAGAATGTGGACGACAGAGGATGTATATTTCGTTTCGTAGTTTAGTCACTCCTAACACTCTTTCATTACTATCAACTTCGATTCTCTCAGTAAAGTTGACGGAAATCGGACGCACAACTAAAATTTAAAAATTTGATTACAATACTAATATTAATTGACACATAATATTTTGTTTTTGATTAATTTATAATTTTTACTAGTTTATAAATTTTATTGTAGACTTTTTCTTTTTCTTCGTCTTCTCCTCCTCCTCCTGCACTTGCACCTGCTCTTGCTCCTTCTCTTGCACCTTCTCCTGCTCCTGCTGCTCATCCTGCACCTGCTCCTTCCCCTCTTGCTCCTGCTCCAACTTTTCTTCTTCTTCTCCTAGTCCTTGTCATCTTCCTCCTCGTCCTCGTCCTCCCCGTCCTCGTCCTCATTCTTCTTCAGTTTTCTGTCCTTACCCAGGTTCAGGCATATTAATATAATTAATTTAATTATTTCTTATTATACCTGACTGCATAATAATTACTTCGTCTTAAATGATACATTTCTTTGTCTATTTATTACCGCTGTTTTAATTATGTAAGTTGCATCTGATAACTGCCTCAAACACACGAATAAAATTAAGACAAACATTAGTAATAATATTATTTACACATTTCCTGTCGCTTCTATATCACTTTTTGAAGCATTTGATAACTTTGTTCATTGATTGTTTCTTTATTCAATGACATTTCTTTATATTTTTATTTAACTTCCTTCCTACAGTTTTCACTTGAGGGTCTGTCGTCGTTTAGTCTCATTAGATCTTCTTGAGGATCTCCCTCTTTTGTCACTTGCTGTTCATCTGCCACTGCCTGTTAATCTCACTTGCTAACTATAAGTAACTGTTGTTCATTTCTTGATCTTGTTCGCTGTAAATCTCTAACTTGACCTCGCTCGTTTTTCACATGTAACTTCCTTTTCATCTTTCTGGTGGTTTTCAACATTGTTACTCATTCTTTTATTTTCCCACTTTTGCCCTTGATATATTGTCATTCACTTTCACCTACCATTTTCTTCGCAGGCTGTACTGCGGCTACATGACCAATATAAATATTGGTAGCTTGGTCTCAGTAAAAAAGTTTCTCTATAGTATTATATTTATATTATAATACTTTTGTCTAGCCTCTTTTTCTGAATCTCTATTCTTATCTATTTTCGCTCTTATCATAAATTAGCAACCGTTCGTATTAGTTTCAACATCATGCTGATTTTTACCAACGCAATTTTAGTAATGTCATTCATCTAAGCTGCATGTGTTGACTATTATGTTTTAACTTTCCAGTATGACGTGTGCGTTCATAAGAACTTGCCAACTGTTTTCTTGAACTGATTGCTCTCAATGTTGATCACTTTCGATTGGATAATTTCAGAAGTAGATGGTTGAATATTTGCGAAACCAGATAAAACATTCTTCAGGTGATTCGATTTGTAAAGTTTCTGAATATATTCGACGGCTGACTGTGAATGGCACCAGATCCAAACGATCACGCTCTTTCTCAACATTAGAGAGTTGAGGATTTCTATGCCTTTCTCAATCAGTTGACTGATCAGTTTATCAGTTTGATCGGACCTTAGTTTGGTTCCATTTCGAGAGTTGCTCATTCCTTGATGAAGCAGCCGTGGGTACATAGACGTGGTACCACAAGTCTGAACTTTGACTTTTATTACAACTGCAAGCAGAAAAAGTAAAATAAACATCTTATTATGTTAGTAAGATAAGTGAAGTTTCATTATATCAATTTTAATCTAGCCACGAACTGAAGACTTTACATACGAGGGTGTATCATTTAATCATGGTGACAATTAGTGCTGACTTTTCTAGTAATTTCATTTTAAAATATTAATCGAGTCGCAAACTTAATGGATATTCTCGGTTTTCATACGAGGATCTTTCAGAGTTAAGTCTCATTTAATTTTCATGATATGTTGACAATTAGCCTACTGTTGATTACCAAAATCTGAAATTGGAAACTATCATTGAAACATGATAATGCTTTGCGCAGCAAATATTATTACAAATAAGATATTAATTACACGCCAATTTAAGAGATCGCCTCAATTGCCCAAGGATCAGGATAGATACGTTTTCGACTGTTTGCCCTATGTGTTTAGCGAAGAAGATGGGCAAAGCAGATGGCAGAGTGTTGTTTTGTGCAAATATAGACCACAATAGTTTATGTGGATAGTTGTCACAAGCAGCTGGCAAGGGATGAAGAACCTTAGTGTGAGTTAGTGCTCAAGTGTGAATGGAAAGACGGTAGGCCACGATGCGTCATGTATGTAAATTTTTATATATAAATATAGTTAGTGATATCGCATTATACGCCGCCATAGTTTTGCTTCAAGCTCAATTATGTTTATAAATGGGAACTTACTTTCCTTCTAGCGGTCATGACAATGTAGAAGTATTGTGACATGAGGAACCTTTACATAAATAGCAAATCCTGAAAGTATCCTATTATTACCTTTTTTCACAAGAACTTGTTCATAACCCTAGTACAAAATCTTTCTACAAATCAACAATGCTAATACAGATTTATAATACTAAATTTAATTATACTCTGAGTAATATAAACACGACAGGGTATAGTTGATTATACCCAGAGTTAGCTCAACTATGTTTGTGTATTATAACTACGAAACAATGAAATTAATCAGGAGTTTATAGACAAAATTTGTTTCGTCAACCTCCTCCGTTTTCGATGATCCTTGCCGCCGTCATTTGGTTCGTTCGTCGAAGACACTTGATGAAATTTGAAAGCATTTTGCCGTCTAAAGATCTCAGAAAGCGCAAAAGTTCTGCGTTCTTGTCTCTTGTAGAATGTTGCTGTTGGATAAAGTGACTTTGTTTTTCCGTTATGCAGTTAAGAGAAAACAGTGAATCGATGAACTCGTCATTTGGTTCAATATATCTCGAGAGATAACTTTGGTTGTTTCTAATGATTGCAGATCTTCTCTTTGTTCTTTCATAAAAATCTGAAAAGACCAAAATTAATGTGACTAGGCTATGTCACTATGTTTCAATGATAATAGATCTTTGTTATATTGCAGAATCTCGTCGCCGTGAAACCTTTTTGCCCGAAGTGAAACAGAAACTTCAGCACCTGTTGACTTCGGATTAAACAGAGGAGTAAAATGTTGGTTTGAAGCCAACATCGCAGACTCCACCACTTAGCGAGTTCTGTCATTCTATCAATCGCAACCTCTATGGCACCGTTTGCCACGTGGTTCAAGAACTCTCTATGTAGGCGTATACACTGTGTCAACTCTTAACCGCTGATGGTACTACGTGTGTAGGTGTGCGTGCGAGGGTTTGCGCAGTGGTGACTCTTCTAGATATTATGAGCATCATTCGCTTACGGACGTAGCCTACAGGTAGAGTTCCTTCAAATGGCTTTCAAATCATTTAAGATGCCGATGGCGGGGCGTTGGTGAGGTAGGCTACTCAAAATGCGCAGTGTCAAGTGACAGGATAACTAACTAGACATCGGTTACGATAATGGCACTCTGGATATTTACAGATTAAGGTTTTGTCAAAGTAGTCGCTTATCGGTGTAAATGAGTTGGGTAGTAATTAATTCCTGAGATGTTCCTCACCTTTCAGATAACGCCAGATTGTCTTCTTGAACCGTTGTCTGGTAATTCTTCGATTGAAGCAAACGTCAACTGATATGAGAGAACTGATAACTTCTTCATCTCTCTGCTTTGTTGACGAATATAAAACCCAATGCATATAGGATTTTTGCAAGATAATGTCCAACATCTCCAATGGAAGATCGTACAGCTGGAATGCAAAGAGACGCAACATATAAGAATGATAATATGGGACTACAAATATCAGTCAAAGTTTTTGGTTGTAGCAAGCCTTGAGCCAGTGGGAAGACAATAAGCATCAGCGAGAGGCGCTGCACTGGCTTCCAGGCGGGGACAAGCTTAAACTAAAGATTCTCCTCTTGGAAAGAGCTTCGATTGATAGCTCTGTATTCCTTTGATAGCCTTTGAGGACATGATGGTCGACGATCGTTGCGTTCAGTGGCCTGTGAGGACATGATGGTTCCGCGCTCCCCTACATATATGTGGGCACGCCGCTCTTACTCGTGGACTGGACCCTTTTTTCTAGAACAGTCTTCCAATAAAAATAGAAATCTTCAACATACAGCTGAGGAAACATTTCGAAGATGTTGCCTCTTCGGATCAATTAGATGGCCATGTTCAGCACGCTTGTGTTATTCTGGAAAAGCGCTACATATATAACCAGATACATCAACTAGTCAGTCATAAACGCCGACTTAATTAGGCCTACTAGTCTCTGAACCGTCACTGGTAGGACCTACCTTAAGAAAAACGTCATTTTTATTCAAAATGTACTGAGAAAAAATAAATTAGAAATTTCAGCCCAAGCGAACACTTTATGACAGCTAGTCATGGTTCTAATAAGTTCGTTAGGCCTATCGCAGGATATTGCAGTAGGCCTAGGCATAAGTCTACGGTGGGGTGGCCAAGGCACTTATGATGTTGTTTGTCTTACTGCTATATTATTTACATAAACAATGTGCAATCTTACCGTCGAACGAGACAGAACATTATTCTGTTCATCAGTTTCATTCAGCAGTCTTTGATTTTCTTCTTTAAATAAAAACATTAGGACTAAAGGTAATATTAAATGTTTTGACCACAAAATATTCTCTACATTTCTCCGTGTTTCAAACATCTATCCAAGTCCTCTGAGTCTTTGACATAACTGCACAGCGCCATCGATTGCTCCTTGGTAATTAGTAAGTAAGTATGTTCTTTATTAAACGCAAGCAAACGCTCAGCGCTTTACATACAAAGTCTGAAATAATTTAGGTATAAAGAAAACGACAATTAGAAGAAAATTAAGTCAACTAGAAAACAGGTGACTAACTGTACAACATCTTAGCCAAGAAGCCGCGCCTGGTAAGGGAATCAAATCTAGGGAGAACACGGTTATGTGAGCGTGGGCGCAGGTCATGACCAGTAGGCCTACAATTGACAGAGGGGAGAAGGTCGTGGAGGGAACATGCTAGTCCTAGATAGTCGCGCTTAATAAATGCCTGCCTAATAATAATATTCCTACACAAAATGCATTGTTTTCCAAGTGAGCTTTGTGAATTTTTCCATCGTCGCTGCTGTTCTATTTGAGTGGTAGTAATAAAATTGTTTGTCTCAGATTAAACTTACCACTTTTACGAGCTGCATAAATTCGTACTTTAGGTTTTCGTCGTTTACTTTCGTTATCGGCTCGGCTGTGTTTTGCTGCACGGGCGCCCATCTTGCTCGCATATGATAATGAATTTCGGGGAGGTCTTCATATTTGATACTATTTGCATCTCACTTGACGGTGCCTTTCTAAATAACTTCTCTAGAACCGTCTGCATTTATTGATGCAATAAGTGGTCGTTGATGTAACGCAAATTATGATCCATGTAAAGTGCAGTCTTACACCGCGGTTGAGTCTATTTATATCCAAAGTTTTTTTCGCTCATCACAACAACACAATCTTTGTAGTGTATCACTACGCCTATATGTTCGACATGGGAAGATTCGTTCGCATAAAAATACAGTCAAAAAAAGTACTGATAAAAGAGCGGTAAGAAAAAGATTAGGTTTGATGAAAGAATTATTGTGAGAATTCTAAGAACTGGATAAGCAACAGAATATTGTTCATAGTTGGTCTGGAAACAGCTAAGAATTGATTCTTACCAGAGACAGCGCTCACTAGTCACTACAGACCAGAGGACTTATTTTGCGCTGCGTATGGACATTAATGTTTATTTTTCAGTGTGTTTATAAATTTCGCATAATTATTTTGTTTTCTGTGAGCACATAGTTCTTCAAGTTGAAATCGAAGTTCATTATTCTTTGTTAGCACTTAACGTTGGCAAACAGTTCGAAGAAGACAATTGATCGATGCTGCAAAGGACACAATCGATAATCAAAGTAGGCCCTATGGGAATTAAATTAAGATAACATAAGATAAGCCTATTCTTGAATTGACCAATTGCTAGCCGCATTTTGGTGTACACACATGGTAATAAACATACACAATAAATAGAGCTGATCAAAACAAGTCAAATCTTCTAAAAATTACACATATTATTCTAAATCTGAAATACCATATAATTATGATGTAACGGTATATAGGCCCTATATAAATGGACTGGGTTAGGTGGTAGTGTCAAGCACGTGCGTGGAAGATAGGATGGGTCTCCCGCGTAAAATGATTGGTGCCTATATATACAGGGTGGCTCAAAATAAAATGTCCCACCGGATGAAATGCAATGTCTCCGCAACCAATTGAGACTTTTATACCAAACTTTCACCCTTCACAGAGGAATGATTTTACAACAATCCATGAAAATTTTACTAAATAATTTCCATAACTTCAAAAGTTACAGCTGTTTAAATATTCAATTTTATTTTTTCACATTTTCGAAGAAAAATTGACAGTTATTTACAATTTTCAATGTCAAATAAAATCGTCTTTCATTACGAAATCAGAATCTGTTGAGCAGTTTATCTCAAGGCATGTTCGAAGTGTCCACCCCTAGCTCTCACACAAGCTCGAAGTCTTTTTGTGAAGCTCAGTATGGCCTTGTTGATTGAGTCCTGCGGCAGCTGATTCCATATTAGCTGCAAGACTTTTTCAGCTCGTCAATGTTCTTCGGCTTCGAATGAAATGTCTTGTAACGTTCAAGCATAGCTCCCAGACGTGATAATCAAGAGGGCTAAGGTCTGGAGAGTTTGGTGGCCATTCATCTTTGCCAATGAATTCACTGCAGTTGGTGGCAATGAAGCCTTGAGCCAACCTTGCCGTGTGAGCAGGCGCACCGTCAGTAAAAGATTAACAAATTGAGCGCTTAATATTATTTTAAAATATCTGCAATTATTAACTGTTTGCTTCATAAATTCTTTCTTTACAACTTCTAATGAAGTCATTATGACGTCATGATTATCTGGGTGTTACAAAACAATTTCTCTGTGAAAAAATCTTAAAGAAATAACCATTATTGGACCGTTCATCTGCGGAAATGTGAAAAAATTGAATTTAACATTAAAACAGCTGTAACTTTTGAAGTTATGGAAATTATTTAGTCAAATTTTCATGGATTGTTGGAAAATCATTCCTCTGTGAAGGGTGAAAGTTTGGTATAAAAGTCTCAATTGGTTGCGGGGATATTGCATTTTATCCGGTGGGACATTTTATTTTGAGCCACCCTGTATATATAAGCTGGTGGTAGTATTAGTTGTTGGTTCTCTTTGTGGTGTTGCTGAAAACTGTTGGGTATCCTTCGTTCGACCACCGTTTGGTCCTTTGTGCTTGTCGCAGCACAAGTTTTCGATGTTCTTTGGTGGTGTTCACTTCGTCGTCTTCGGGACTGACAGTTTTGGTTTCTACACGTTCTCGGCAGTAGAGGTCTTCGTTAGACCTGCTGGAACGCTTTTGGTTGTTTTGGGAGTCGTGCTGCGTTGCTGCCGTTGGTAAAGGTATCATTTCTGCTTGTACATAATTATGCTGTGTACATACACTGGAGTTTCTCATTAAATTGTTCTATTTTGAATCCGGGAATTTTAAGTTCTTCAGACAGCGTCGCAACAATGATAATGATGAAATTTTTTAAGAAGACATGTGACGCGATGTCCCTGGCAAGAAATGGTTTGTTAGAATCCTGATTGCTCAATTCTGGAGGCTCAAATAAGATGCAAGCGGAAATCCCGACCAGATCTTTATTTGTGGCTGCAAAAAACCAAGGGCATAAAGATTTTTTTCATTTTACCCAATATGTTGGAAGATTTTCTTCGGTTCAACTCCCGTCGTTTGTTAGTAAAAGAAGTGCGGCATTAAAGTGACTGAAGAAAAAAGGAAAGAAAAGCGGAAAGAGAACAGATTTGCTCTCTCGATATCTTTGGGTAATAATTTATGGACACCACTATCCGATTAGATTCTTATGCGGACTTACATTTCCCCATCACTGCTGCTGCTGCTGCTGCTGCTGCTACTACTACAACCACCGCCACCACTACTACTAAAACCTTCTACATATGTTCTTGAAACAAATAGGCCATTATGGTCATTGGTTAGTGCTGATGGTAACGATGCAGATAATGTTGAAATGTCTTAGCAAATAAATCTTGTTTGATCTTAATTACTCATAGTTTACCAGTAACGATTCTTAGAGAAATAGCATCCATGCATAGCTGAGGGCGAAAGATAGATCCACAGTAAATAGTCCACAAGATGGTAAAAGGGCGAAATATTTGTCACCCGAGTAGACAGACCCCTATCATCAACTCTTGCATGAATTATTATATTTAGGTTTAAGTTTTATTTTGCTTCGAAAATTCTACATTCGTATGCGCATATAATGCAGTTAAAAGAACGTGAACAGTAAACGATGCTAAACAGGCCTGTTGTACATCGATAGAATAGTCAACTTTGTAAGCTGTGATGTTCTCTAAAGACTCTGGCTTCAGGAAGTACCACTCCACTGAATCACTCATCACACTCGCTTACTATAGCTGACGTATGAAGAGCAGTCGACCATGGTCATGGTGTTGTTCTTGTCTAGTTTGATGTCAGTGCCACCTTCTACACTGTGGACCACGCTGTCCTAATCAGGTCTTGTCTAAATATTTCGGCATTGTCGATTCTGCCCTTCTTTGGTTCCGTTGGCTTCTCTCTGACCGTTCTCTCTGTCTCTCTCTCTCTCTCTCTCTCTGTGTCTCTCTCTCTCTCTCTCTCTCTCTCTCTCTCTCTGTCTGTCTGTCTGTCTGTCTGTCTGTCTGTCTGTCTGTCTCTCTCTCTCTCTCTCTCTCTCTCTCTGTGTCTTTGGATCCGCGCGCTCTGCTTCGACCATTTCCCATATGGCTTACCTCAAGGCTCGGTTACTGCCACCCCTTGTTTTCATATATTTTGACAGTGGCGTTCTGTGTTTGCTTGGACTACACACACTTTGATAGTAAACCAATCTCAGGCATGAACACTTATTCTAACGTCCACTGAGTAACGTCTGTAATATTCTGCATATTTTCAGTCAAACACAATAAATGGCAGACAAGTGTGTGTGTAGTCCAAGCAAACACAGAACGCCACTGTCGAAATATGAAATCAAGGGGTGGCAGTGCAGTCCCAAGCCTGGATGAAGAAGAAGGGCGACGCTAGTGATCTTTATTATCACACATTGTCGTTAAACTGAAGCAATAGTAACCGAGCCTTGATTTACTCTGAAAAGATTACACTTTTATTAGTTCTTATGTATGATCACTCTATAAAGTGCAATTATTTTCTTCGAAAGCATTTTCTGGCAAGATTTTGAAAGTGAAATGCTTGATCCACGGCTATCACTTAGGCCTACTCTCAAAAGCTAGGTGCGAATTTAAGAAGCTCACAAGTAGATTTCTTCTTCAGCACATTATTTTGTTGATTTATTCGACAAAAACTTCGATAACTTCAGAACCGTGCTGCTTAAACAACTGTACATGATGAAATCTTTATTAATGACAATAATAGAAGACTATGTGATACTCGCAGAAGTGCAAAGAAATTAAGCGTCATTGTTTTGATTCTGCCGGTTATTTACTAATCAATTAGCCTACCTATAGAAAATGTTGCATTATATTTATATCACAGAAGTTCTGCTCTACTATACTTGACCGAAACACGAAATTTTAACTGACGCTCCAAAGAACCTCTAGGTTTGTGTAGAACTGTAGAAAACTGTTTAAAATTTACTAAATTTTGAAGAAACTGGAAAACTGTTTGTCTGACACTCATAAGACCCATTATTGTACTTGGTTTATAAAGTTGTGCAAGGTGGAGAAAAGCAAACGCTCGCATCAAAGACATGTCCAAACAGTATTTGGATTGTGACAGCTATTATAATTTGTCATATGCCCTACTTATTAAACTGAATCAAGCTTGGCGATTTACAACGCGCAATCACTTACTTAGTTAATATTCAAAGCCATAATTAATTGAGGATTTGTCATTGTGTTAGATAGCTTAGAAATTTGTCATTTGCTCTCGTACTTCACTTTAGCGGATTGATTTAGTAATTTGGACAGTATTCAGATTATAATAACTGGACTCGTAATTCCTATACCGCTTGCCGACCTCAGTCACTTGTCATTCCCTGCTAAGCTCACTTGACCGGCATGATCTCTTTGTCCCGCGAGCGAGGGCTGCTATGGCTAAAGCACGAGCCCCAGATTTCATTGGCCCTGCACTATGGAACCAGCTCCCTCTTTCGACATGTTCCTCCTTATTAACTGGTGAGCCAAATTGCCTCTTTTCGTTGTCTCAAGACCAACCTTTTCTCTGGGTATCTCGCACTGGGAGCGCCTCTGATTGGTGTGCACTGCGAGAGGCGCTATATAAATACACTTTTACTTTGCAATATCTAGAGGTATTGTATAATAGTACAATACATATGTATAACATTATTGCAAAGTGAAATGTTTCTTTGATATGCAAGACTCTAGCCTATTTGATAGATGTCATGTTCTTTGAGACTCTAGTTGAAAAGTCGAGCACTTGCCTCTTTACACGTAGGCTACTCTTAGACAACCAGTGTGTAGTAGGCCTAACGTTGGCAATTCCTTAACGTCAGGTGCATATATATATAGACTAGTGTGTGACGGAATACACCGTCAGTACATATCGACAGCTTCCCAAGTCAGTCCATACGTATACAATCTAAGCAGACTTGTCGATGGCAGGTTGATTGGAGAAGGAAGAATTCGGGGAATTCGAAGAAGGGTCTCCTATGGACTTAACCCTCGGGCTACCAAGGGGTGGTGGTTACCATCCCCCCACGTTTCTATGCATAAAGTTTTTCATATGGAATATCATTTTACATTTTAGGTAGCTGTAGTAGATTCATTTGGGCACATTTTGAGGTAAACATCGTGGTGGTAACCCACGCCATTCAAAAGTTATACCCGATTTAGCCGAGGTACCAGGGGTGGTGGATACCACCCCCTTAGTTTTTCGACTAGCCTATAGCGTATTCATTTTTCTTCCTGGAAGAGAAACAAATAATTATGCCATTCTATAGAGGGACTGCAGGGCTACATTTGCTTGCTTACATTTTTGTCTTTTGAAAACTGGAAGTGATCATAATAAATAATAATACCCATCATCTGGGTGAAAATGGCTGATGCAACATCACAACGTAAACCGATATTTCTACATTAACGTTTGTCAACAGCTACAGATTTAGAACTTATATTAGCTGAAACATATACTGAAGATGAAGTGAGAAGTCAGTTTACAGGAAGCATTCGCATAAAACAACAGGAGTAACTTGCTATAACTGCACGGACCACCGACATATTTGACGGCCGTGAACTTTATCGTAGAGTCTTGTTTCATGTTGATATGGCTGCATGCCTTTAGATTTCGCTTCAATTAAAACAGACTATGGACTAGTTTGTAGGCTATTGTTACAAATGTAGCATCATTATGTTTAAAATGTGCTTGGATACATAGATGACACATAGGCCTAATCTTATAATTGTTTATCCAAAATGTACGCAATAATAAAAAAATTGCTAATTCTCGGTTCCGTTGTTAAAAATTATGTAATTTCGAGGTGCATTCGCATAATTTACAACTAAGCATACCATTTTGTTCAGAAATGAATGCTGAATCCATTGCTGTATTACAAGATATGATATATGAAACCAAACACGAAATCCAGAGGGGTGGTAACCACCCCCACCCTTGGTTACCCATGTCACAAAAAACCTTGGTAGCCTGAGGGCTAAGAAATGAGGCTGTGACGAAATTGGAGGAAGTTGGAGAATCAGCCAACTTTCCCTTGCTTTCGTCTTCGTTACGTGCAGTAATATACGCTGGTTGTATTTAGTGTAGCCAAATATAATATATAATGAACAATGGCATCGTAGAAAGACATCTGGAAAGTCATGATATATCAGTTATAACAAAAACAAGACTATATATATATATATATATATATATAAATGATTGTGTATGTGTGTACCAAGGAAATCAGGGCAAGATTAGGCAAGGGAAAATGAACAATGGCATCGTAGAAAGACATCTGGAAAGTCATGATATATCAGTTATAACAAAAACAAGACTCGTGAAGGCGTTGATATGGCTGGTTGCAATCTATGGCTGCGAAGGATGGACCAAAAAGAAATCTGATGAAAAGAAGAGGATTAATGGTTTTGAATTTGAAATGAGACGGCTGAGGCAGATACTAAGGGTTTCCTGGACGACGAGGAGAACAAACGAATGAGTATTAGAACAAATTGGCATAGAACGACAACTGTTAAGTACCATCAGAACAAGAAAAGTGAGATATTTCGGTCACATTATTGAGGAAAAGGGGAGACTGCCTGGAGAAAGAAATAATGCAGGGCACAACAGCGGGAACGCGAACACGTGGAAAACCAAGAACTACTTGGATTGAGAATATAAGATCTTAGACAGCTTTAATATTATGTATCAATTGACGAAATCAGCGGAGGACAGAGTCATCTGCATTCAGTTCAGTGTGCGGCCAAAGTTCGGATCGAAGATGGCTAAAGACTAGACTAGACAATGTGTGTGCGCTTACGTGTATTTACGTGTGCTTACGATAGGAAATACAGTCAACGGATTGTGCCATTATAGAACGTGAAAAGTAGGCTATCTACTTACCATGTGATAAAAGAGGGTGTTAAGCGCCCAAACCCCATTTAGCCAAGTATACTTCGATAAAATCACTTCAGTGAAACCTTGGACCACGACTTGCAATTTTTTAATAATTAAAACTCACTGATCAATACAAGCAAAAGTCCAGGTTATCTAATTGAAAGCGTATTAATTTGATTAAAATAAATTATGATGATTTTCTCAAAAACATTCACAGTATTATATTTGCGGAAAATAGTTAGAGAAGTAAAGCACAAAATGGTTAAAAGAACATATCGATTAGAATCTAATGCAGTCCTAATATATCAAGCATAACGATTTTACTACTAAATGGTAATGCAAATGCGATTCAATACGTAATAAGTTTAAATTGAAGACATGTGCCACAAGATGCAGTAATCGTCAGAAATGTGTAGTGCTGTTCTCACTGAGGTGTCGTTATTTGTATTAGAACATTGCGATAGTGCAGCGCTTTATGAAAACGTTTCCATCATTGACTCTGAGTTCGCCACCTTTCAGGCGTTTCCCTTCTAATAGGGACCATATTCACAGAGGACACAATACATGTACTTATAATCGCTGCACTCGCAGTTATTCCAACCGTACGAATATGCCCCGACCATTGATACGCAGAATTCATACTGCGTAGGTTGCCTGTCTGGTTGTCCATTAGCCCAGTTGGTATAAGCGAACGGTAGTGAAGTGTCTGAGTTAGGCTTCCAGACAAAAGGTGAGTTGTAATTTTGCTGTCGATCACCAGACCAAAAAAAAATCCAGGGACATACGCATCATTGATATAACACGTTCCTAAAAATTCAATCATAATGTTTTATATGTATACTTCATCAAATCTAAACGCTCAGTGTGTGTGTGTGTGTGTGTGTGTGTATGTATGTATGTATATGTGTGTGTGTGTGTGTGTGTTTGGTACGGAAACACGATTTGCACTGAAATCGGAAAAGGTCTGTGCACTGCCATAGCGTCTACGCAACCGTTCTACTGCATAAATGTGTCATACAGGATGCGTCAATGCTCGCAAGCAACGGTGGTGGGGTTCGTTGTGTGATGAGAAACAAACCTTTATATGCATGTCCGACAATATTCGGCTGGCTTCTGGACTGGACTTGAGATTCATCTAGCAGAGTGGCCTGGTTTAAATGGGATATGCAGTGTGGCGCAATATGTCATCAGGTCACGCAAAATAAGCAAACTGATGAAGACATTCATCGTTTTTAGACAAATACAATCTGTGCCCATCAGGAAACTTATTAGGATAATTACTTGCAGGCATCAACTCACTTCAAGCAGCGTGGAAGGATGGCACCACGGACGTCATGCTCTGTTCCAATGCAGTCACCCGACGATGTGGAAATTCCTGTCTGGACTCTATAAAGTCTATATATAGACAATTCTCTGATCATTCGCTTAGCCTACTATTATGACTATATAGCTTTTCTCAAAACCTGTCTATTTTCGCGGGGCTTAGCACACTGGGAGCGCTTCTGAACGGTTCACCCTACGAGAGGCGCTTTACAAATACTTAATTAAATACGATACGATACGATACGATATAGAGCGATTGCTGTCCGTGGTACTGTGACGGTCATGGCCGCTGGGACGCCGGTCTTGCCCCCCCTTGTTTTTCTGTTCCTATACATTGAGATGTTCCTTTACATAGGGATGTTCCTTTACATGGAGATGTTCCTTTACATGGGGATGTTCCTTTACATGGGGATGTTCCTTTACATGGAGATGTTCCTTTACATGGGCTATGTTCCTTTACATGGAGATGTTCCTTTACATGGGGATGTTCCTTTACATGGAGATGTTCCTTTACATGGGAGATGTTCCTTTACATGGAGATGTTCCTTTACATGGGGATGTTCCTTTACATGGAGATGTTCCTTTACATGGAGATGTTCCTTTACATGGAGATGTTCCTTTACATGGAGATGTTCCTTTACATGGAGATGTTCCTTTACATGGAGATGTTCCTTTACATGGGGATGTTCCTTTACATGGAGATGTTCCTTTACATGGGCTATGTTCCCATGGAGATTTACATGGAGATGTTCCTTTACATGGAGATGTTCCTTTACATGGGCTATGTTCCTTTACATGGAGATGTTCCTTTACATGGGAGATGTTCCTTTACATGGAGATGTTCCTTTACATGGGCTATGTTCCTTTACATGGAGATGTTCCTTTACATGGAGATGTTCCTTTACATGGAGATGTTCCTTTACATGGGGATGTTCCTTTACATGGAGATGTTCCTTTACATGGGGATGTTCCTTTACATGGAGATGTTCCTTTACATGGAGATGTTCCTTTACATGGAGATGTTCCTTTACATGGAGATGTTCCTTTACATGGAGATGTTCCTTTACATGGAGATGTTCCTTTACATGGAGATGTTCCTTTACATGGACTATGTTCCTTTACATGGAGATGTTCCTTTACATGGAGATGTTCCTTTACATGGAGATGTTCCTTTACATGGAGATGTACCTTTACATGGAGATGTTCCTTTACATGGAGATGTTCCTTTACATGGGATGTTCCTTTACATGGAGATGTTCCTTTACATGGAGATGTACCTTTACATGGAGATGTTCCTTTACATGGAGATGTTCCTTTACATGGAGATGTTCCTTTACATGGAGATGTTCCTTTACATGGAGATGTTCCTTTACATGGGCTATGTTCCTTTACATGGAGATGTTCCTTTACATGGAGATGTTCCTTTACATGGGCTATGTTCCTTTACATGGAGATGTTCCTTTACATGGAGATGTTCCTTTACATGGGAGATGTTCCTTTACATGGAGATGTTCCTTTACATGGAGATGTTCCTTTACATGGAGATGTTCCTTTACATGGAGATGTTCCTTTACATGGAGATGTTCCTTTACATGGAGATGTTCCTTTACATGGAGATGTTCCTTTACATGGAGATTTTCCTTTACATGGAGATGTACCTTTACATGGAGATGTACCTTTACATGGATATGTTCCTTTACATGGAGATGTTCCTTTACATGGAGATGTTCCTTTACATGGGAACTAAATCGACAATTCTCTGATCATTCGCTTAGCCTACTATTATGATTGGTATACAATCTTTAACGCCAAAACACAAGTCTTTTCTGATATTAGATTATCTGCAAAGCAAATATGTCTGATATTCGTTTCAGAGAGCAGTTTATCAGTGCTGTTAGTTGAATGTGTTCGTGCAGAGTCGATTATCATGGGTGCCTTTGTGGAACAGTTTGACTCTAGGCATGACAGTCTTAATAAAACTTGCACTTAATTATAGGTGCAGTTATTGTTTGTAGTTTATAGGTTTTACTTTTAACAAAGTGAGTCTGTTTCCATTTGTGTCTTAACTTGAGGCTGTTGATTAAACAATTCATGTAGCTCCAATACAGGTCTCTTGTCACCATTCTCACTTTTGACGAAAATAGACTGGCCCCTCCATCTGTTTCCCCGGCCCCTCCGTGGCCCCCCTATTGCAAAAGTCTAGACCCGCCACTGTGAACAGGAAGCCAATGCAGATATTTAAGCAGAGGGGTTATATGTTCATATTTGGATGTATCAGTTATGGCTCTAGCCAAAGAGTTCTGAACCCTCTGCAGCTTCAGTATGTTTGATTTATTGAACCAATGCATTTGCCAGAGATATTCTTGCAGACATGGGCACATAACGCCTAATTCTGCGTATGTCACGAATGAACATATAGGATGACTTACAAATACTATTTACATGGCCAATGAGAGACATGGTAGAATTAAAAACAACGCCTAAGTTCCAGGCAGTATCGGCCAGCTCAACAATTGAGTCACCCAGTTTCAATGACTTAAGCCGATCAAATTTCTTAAGTTGCTGCGGAGTGCCCAGTAACAGAAATTCAGTCATAGGTGGATTAAGGAGTAGTTTATTGGATGCGATCCAGGACTGTACTTCATCAACGACAGCAGATAACAGCTGTACAGATGAGTCACATGACAGACTGTCAAATGAAATGTAAATTTGAGTATCATCAGCATAGAAATGATATTTCAGCGAATGATTATCAAGCAATGCTCCTAATGGTGTGGTGTATAATGTAAACAAAAGAGGGCCAAGCACTGATCCCTGTGGTACACCGCATGTCAACAAAGCATCAGATGAATAATTACCATCTAAATACACTGATTGAGTGCGTGGACTGAGATAAGTACTAAACCAATTTAGTGCAGGGCCAGAGATCCCAAACCAGTTCTCGAGACGATGAAGAAGAATAGAATGATCCACAGTATCAAAAGCAGCAGACAAGTCAAGAAGAACAAGTGCTGTCACCTTACCACCATCCATTGAGCAAATAATGTCATTATGAACAGTAAGAAGTGCAGATTCTGTTGAGTGAAACTTACAATAGGCAGACTGAAAAAGGGAGATCAGGGAGTTTGATGACAGGTGAGTTTGCATGCGATTCATGACTATCCGTTCAAGGATTTTATATATAAAATTCAAGGTTGAGATAGGCCTATAATTTGACAGATCATCAAGATCAAAAGAAGGTTTCTAAAGCAGAGGATGAACATATTCATATATATTCGTTTATTGAGAAAAAACAATCTGACAATAAGAAATTGCAATGAGAAATTGATAATTGATGTAATGGTGGGACCCAGGACATCAAAGCAAAATGTCATCAGGTCACGCAAAATAAGCAAACTGATTAAGACATTCATCGTTTTTAGACAAATACAATCTGTGCCCATCAGGAAACTTATTAGGATAATTACTTGCAGGCATCAACTCACTTCAAGCAGCAGAGTGGAAGGATGGCACCACGGACGTCAGGCTCTGTTCCAATGCAGTCACCCGACGATGTGGAAATTCCTGTCTGGACTCTAGAGCGATTGCTGTCCGTGGTACCATCCTTCCACGCTATAGCATACTGAAAGATCGTGTCATGCGGGCAGTGGGAACATACGGAAAAACCGACATTCTCACATATCTGCATGCCTTGTCTTATAATTATTTCATTCAAGTAGTGAACAATCTTGCAGTAGTATCTTCAAGCCTCGATCTGTTTTGTTGACGCTCACTTTTTCGTAGTGCTCGTATTTCGTATTAGTATTTCACAGTAAATGCTGTAAATGGTTTTCGTGTTTTTAAAAGCTTTCTGTTTTAGCTTTAAGCCAACGATATTTCTATGACCGGTAAAGGCCTATGACCGATCCATAGCCCTATGAATGGTCGTTGACCGAAAGGACCGTGTTTTTATGAATAGAACCTTCTGACCTATAGGACCTATTTAGCCTTATAGGACCTAACCGATAGTCTTATCGAACCGATAGGACCTATGACCGATAGGACCTATGACCGATAGGACCTCTGACCGACAGACCCTATGACCCTATGACCGACCCTATGACAGATCGTCCTACGACCAATCGTCTACTGACGACGACTGTCGGTGATCGTTACCGTAAAATGCTGAGAGTTATTCATTCGACTGATAATTATCATTAATCACCCTTAATTTCAGCACATGACCAGCGTCACACCATTGTTACGAACACGTTGTATTAGATCACGCGGAGAAAGTTTAAGCAGGTTTGCACTTTGCAGCTCAGAAAACGATTTATTTAATATTGGACATGCGCGGTGCTGCAAACTTTACCTGAGATGGTATATATAGACACACCCAGAGGGAGGGCTTTTAGGGTAATGGAAGCACTCTGGCACGAAGAGCAGAAAATCATCATGGACGCGGGATCGTTTCCCGCTACCCTGCCAAAAGTTGACTCAGCCTTTCATTCGCCAGATGGCGTTGGTAAAATGAGCAGTAGGAGGTGATGGGCAACTTGCATGGCTTCCAAAACAGTTAACTTCGACTCCTGTAATTACTTGTTATCATCCGTTCATACTATGAATTGTAATCATACTGCGGTGTGTCAGTTTCAAATAATAAACGAAGCTTATTAGAAATATACCGGTATTTATGTATGTATCTGGCACGGCAGGATAGGGAAAGTCGAGACAGATTTTTAATTCATAGGAAAATGTTGCATACATACATATACGTCTAGACAAATTTTAAACGTTAAGGTATGTGTGAGGTATGTGTTTTGTGTATGTAAAATTGATGCTTAGCATTCAGTGAGTGAATTCTGTGTGTGTGTGTGTGTGTGTGTGTGAGTGTGTGTGAGTGTGTGTGTGTGTGTGAGTGTGTGTGTGTGTGTGTGAGTGAGTGTGTGTGTGTGATAGTTGAGGTAGTAATTTGAAGAAATTACACATTTATTTGAAAATACGATATTAAATACAAATGGAGAAGAAGAAAAGTTTAAAGAGTGAATTTGGTACTTGTCGGTTAATTCACCCGATTTAATTTTTCCAATGCCAATGTATTAAGCTTACATGACTTTCACACGTGGAATTAATTCACCCGATTAAACTGGTGTCCAGAACACACAGCAATGTCTTGCAGGTATCGAAAGCGTTATTTTAATCATCACGATTTTCATTTTGCCGCCTTCCATGACCTCTCAATTTTTTGTGTATCGGCTCCTGTGTTCGGGTCAACGAAGTCTAGGGAGTGAAAAACGGTTTCGTGTGTCATGCCAGGAAGTCTCCCATACGAAAGGGATACGACAAAATACGCCATATCCAGTATAATATTATATAGCCCGTGTATATTGCAGGTCAAACAATGACAGTTTCGTCATTAGAAAACATCGACGACACAAACCCTAACCCTGACCCTAACCGACCCTCACGACGCATAACAACGACGCATAACCTTAACGTAACCGACATGGACTATAAAACTTTACGTCGTGAGGGTCTGTTAGGGTCAGGATTAGGGTTAGTGTCGTCATTAAAAGATATAAAAACAGTCCAACGGTGCTTAAAAGGGAAGAAAGGCATAGAAATTTATTCTGGTGAATTAACAGACTAGGTAGCCTATATGAAAAAATTAAATCGGATGAATAAACCGACAAGTACCGTGAATTTATATAGAGATAGGCCACTTTACACAGTAGAAAGTTTAAGCTACGTCACGGCGGTCAACTATTACTGAAGTAAAGTAGAGAAGTTTGACAAAGGAACGCAGAATATGGCAATAGGCAAAAGTGGTAGAGATTTCGGTTTTTTTATCAAGCCGAAAGCCTGATATAAACCTTTTCTTGTTATTTCATCAGTACTTTGCAGCGCTCGTGAATGAGCTGGTGCCCTGCGCTTGGCTTTCGAGTGGCGCCTTAGAAGTTTGGAGATTACGATTACGATTTGCTTGCGCTGAATTCTTACATACACTGAATAGAGTTATATAAGTTTATATGACGGTACTGTAAGATATGATTCGTTAGGCAGACGGTAGTTGTCAGTCTAACAGCTTTAGTAACAGTGAACTGTACGTGAACGTGACTTTTACCTACGTAACTTACGGTAACTATTAGATATTTTATGCTTCAACCACAACAAGTTTCTCCTAAACCCTTATTAGGAGAAACTTGTAGCGGTTGAAGCATAAAACGCAGTCTTACAAAGGTAAATGCCACGTACGGTAAATGCCAAAACGCCAATCATCGTCGATATGACGGCGTCGTTAACTCGTTGAATAAACGATATTAAGTCAAAAGGTAAATGCCAAAATTTTATGAACCTCTTGAAACTTGTTTTATTTCACGTTCACTTGCTATATGTTCCCAATATAGCAACAATTTCCTTCTATTGCTAAATGAAAAATTGGACATATTTTTCTAAATTAGCGAACAAATCTTATTCAGCGGTAATTATGCATGTTGGGAATTGGAGTTGGACGTATTATATACCTTGCAAGAATAACTATTAACATCCTTCTGTAAGTGTAGGCTACTGTACATAAACCTACCGTTCAGTCTCGTATTCATGTAGTAGCCGATGGCACTCTGTTCAGCCGCGTTGTTGATAATAACTGAGTAGGCTCCATTGTACAACTGTTGGCATCTCGCACTAGCTGTGGCCCAGTCCATTCGCTCGACGATAGGACGATAACATCCGTTCGCACCGTCCACGAAATCGAATCCCCCAAGGCATGCTGAACAATACAAACATTGCTCTATAATTATATGCGTATATATACATGCATGCATTCATATAGACACTTACTAGGCCTACAGCGCCTGTTCAACACCTCACATAAGCGCTGCTTTCGCCAAAACTAAACGGTGTACAATCAGTAGGAACAAAAAGTTAATCAATGATCGAATAGTGCTCAGACAATGAAAAGAACAACAAAGATTCAACAATGGGTTGGCCGATACCAGTGATGTAGTCGAGTCCACCTAAGCCGAGTCCGAGTCAAGTCCGAGTCCACCTAAGCCGAGTCGAGTCGAGTCCGAGTCCAGAGTTGCTCGAGTCCGAGTCCGAGTCACGAAAGATCGAGTCCAAGTCCGAGTCCGAGTCCTTCAACACCTAAATACATTGAAACAAGCAATTTAATGGCATAGATAGCCATAGAAAAATAACAGCACATTTATGCTGAAAGAATTATTATTTTCATTATCATCATAAATTATTAGCAATTTAATGGCCCTCAGGCTCTAAGAAACTAAACTACTGTGTCAAAAATAATCGTGCTGATCAAAAGCGCCTCTGAATGCCACTGCATTAAAGCGCTGTGTGCAAACGGACAGACGAATTACTTGTCTTATTATTATTATTATCATTATATTATATTATTATTATTATTATTATTATTATTATTATTATTATTATTATATTATTATTATTATTATTATTAAGATTATTATTATCATCATCATCATCTCATCAAATCAGCATCGTCGTCGTCGTCGTCGTCGTCAAGACCTTTATAACGCGCCTAAAGAAAAAGAATTTGCACAAAAGCGCGTTACAGGAAAGTCTAAAAATAAAAATCTTAAACAGAGTCTTAAGGCTATTTTTAAAGAGCGATAATGTAATGTAAATTACAACTTTTGGCTTCGGGACCTCAGCCATAATTTTAGTTACAAGAATAAATGAAGAATTAGGCTTACTGTTTGAAAAACTGATTTCTAAACAATGAGATTAGACTTGAACGTACATTATTTTAACACTGCTTTATTGCTATGTATCTAAATCTAGAATCTAGATCCATGCTACGGCTCCTAAGGAGCGTGCTCAAAGGGCTGCAAAACGCCAGATGTTAATACGTATATTGTCTGTATAATTTAATGTCAAATTGCCATTTAACGATGGCAATGGGGTATTCCGCTAGGCCAGAAGAGCTAGAAACAGATCTACTCTCCCTTTGATGTCCTTGATCATCAGACGCTTGGCGGTTTTAACGGAGCGATTCTACCCCGATAGGCTATCCCCATTACTTGGGGTATCGGGATGAAGAATTCTCAGCGGCTGCAAACTCCAGAAACTCTGCCAAACGGGCCTCTTCGGAAAGTCTGGTGTACTCATTAACTCCGATGTGTGCAGGCACCGAAAAATATCGTCTCTGACTGGGTGGGGTATGATCACCCGATGCTCTTTTACAACCCTCCACTTATGGCGAACTCGTTGATATCTAATGGGCTCTTTAGTTCAGACTACCTATTTTGGACGCGTAAGTAAGCAAGTATAAAAGTCGTATTTTATCGCGAGACAAAATTGTGACTCTGAAAGCGAGTCAGCGGGTCAAATTCGAGTCCTTGCTTTCGATTCCGAGTCCAAGTCCGAGTCGTGACAAGCCAAGTCCGAGTTCGAGTCCGAGTCCACAAAAAATTGGTCTCGAGTCGGACTCGAGTCCTAGGCCGGACTCGAGTAGGCTACTACATCACTGGCCGATACCTTGGGATTTGTTTTTGATTCTACTGTCCCTAACTGACTAATATGTCAAATGCCATTTGTGCGTTTTTCTGTATGTGCATTCGTAACATAAAGGATAATAATTCGTTAAATCCTCCTCTCTTTAAAGTTATGGCAAACGTACACTAAAACAAATGTACAGTTGACTCCTAACTTCCTTTAATACTCTTCCGATGGCAATAATGTGAAACTGCCTCGAGGTTTGAAGCGATCGTAATAATTATTGAGTTCCATCCATATCCGAAACGCAATCCGAGAAAGCCGAGGCTATATATATATTTAAAATGACGTTCAGAGACTAACACTTCTCAGGACTACCTATCCTTTGCAGTCTTCCTTCAAGTTCCTAGAGATGTGTAGATCTCGAATATATTAATTCAGCTCAGTTTACTAAAATTTCGTCATTAGGGCCTATAGTTTCATTAAGAAGCCATCACCGAATTTTACCTGTTACATTTACGTTTCGACTTAATAGAAAAATCAAAATTAGAAGAGTTTAGATTTATTGGTGTTTTTCATGATAATTATATCCGAAAATTCATTCATTTTAAAATTAATGTGAGTCTAAAAACATGTAACTTACAAACTCTGATTCTCGGCGATGTCCAATCATAGATGTAGTCCTTCGTTCTGTTACTGCAAAGGCTTCCTTGACTCACAGGAGTTGATCGAATGGTGACTGTTACAGTGCACACAGACAGCTGCCAAACAGGACCACCCGCTTGGACATAGAACGAAATCGAGTTTTCAGTGGTCACTCCAGGAATGCCAATTGGACTTCCACTTACATTTTTACAGCTCATCGATAGTTCAGTGTTTTTGCTGATGTTTGAAACACATTTTACTTCCAGCCATTCGTAGGCCACCATTGATCCATTGGTGACATTGGTCGCACATTCGGGTTTCGATTCTGTGAAGAAAGTTTTGATCGATAAATACCGATGGTCTTTTAGCATATCAGTTACTCATTCAATTGAAGTTTAATTAAATAGGATGTTAGCCTACTTATCAACTTCTTGAAAAACATAAACGCCAGATATAAATTTCTAAACTCAATTTCAGTAGGCCTATGGCACCTTGTAAAAACGGAAAGGATGAATGATTTTTATCTTAATCGTATGCCTGCTTAGAAGACGAAATTTTCTTAAATATTAGACGCCGGAAAGTTTTGATTTTAGTAAAGAATATAATTATTCATTGTATGAAAAAGAACGACGTTTCCAAGAACTTCAGATTGCAGGACCAACCGCCACGTTATTTCAAAAAAGGGAACACACCTTTACAAGATCGAATCTAAGGTTTCATTTGTAAGTTATTCCCAAGGATGAGAACATCTTGATATGAATGAAAAACATGGAACGTATAGGCTTTTGTTTATTAATTAGCCTATTATTAGTTAAGCAAATAATGACCATTCGAGAGTAAGAAGTGCTTTGGCCTAAATTAAAATAAATATAGTAAATGTGTTTCAAGATTTCAGGTTTACACGTATATATCACACAGATATGGCCAGAGGTAAAATAATGATTTGTGTTTAAATTTATATATGACACACAATTATACGAAGCGAGAAAAGGAACAATTTGAGAATCGGTTTAGCGAGAAACTTACGCAGAACCACTACTTCAGAAGTAACAACAAAATCAGGCGATTGTTCCACTCTGCATGCGTATGTCCCACTCTGGTTCATGCTGACATTGCTGATAAGTAGGTTACAACCTCCACCCAAGGTGTCTACCGCATACTGATCAGCGAATGGTTCCAACACTGCATAGTCCTTCACAATAGACACCGAAGTTGTATTGTCGACCGGAGTAAACGTCCAAAGACCAATTGGAGATGATGAGCTTCTACATTCGAGGACGACATTGTCTCCAGCCAGCGCCACGTTGTTAATCGGAAAAATCCGCTACAAGAAACACGTCCTTATTAAAACTGGAAAAACCAATAATACATTATATTCTTACAGACACTAAATGATTTATTTGGACTGCCTAAATGACGTCACTCAATTTTGGGCGAATTTTCAACACCCCTCGTCACCCGTCGTCAATAAAGTAACCCACACCCTGAAAAATGACGTTACAAAGCTCTGACCCTCCCCTAAAACCAATTTCTATTTGATAATTAATTAAACATGTTACAAATCACATTTATTGTCATTGTAATAAGTATTATTTTAATGTGGCACGCTGATGTTGTATTAAAAGAGAAAGTAAGACATTAAAGAGGTGTTGGAAAGCTGATATTAGCATAAAATTGACTTGAATATTCATCGTCTAATTAATTACTATTAATAGATGTTCAGAAAATTTTGTAGTAGATCAGAGCAAAATGGAAAGAGTAGAATTAATACAATAACATTTTCATTCCACAGAATGAAAAGCTTTGGTAGAATCATTAGAATTTAAATGTTTAATATAAACAATTGATCCAAAATATTTTCAGAATTTATGCTTATCCATTCTCC
>JACEVL010000368.1:1271779-1399279 GCA_020284085.1 Aporrectodea caliginosa
AATGGTAGATTTCTTCTCTGGCTTTCTAAAATGAAATCCTGCAATTTCTGCCCGCATTCCAGAAACCACAGGCATGTCCAGAGCGATTGGTTTAAACAAAAATGTTGTTGCATCATTTAACGACAAATTAGATTCACATTTGATAGCAATGACATTTGGAATATGGACAAAACAGGAGTTACCACAGTATTTAACCTTCAAAGGTTGTAGCAGAAAAGGAAGTGACGCAAGTTGGAGCGATTACTTCGGACGAATGAGCTACACTAAGCTTAGTCATTATGGCGCTTGCAGTGAATGCGATTGGAAATGCAGCACCTCTATTCATCCTTCAGATAGTTAATTTTTATGACCATTTAATTAGAGATGAACCAGTTGGGTATGCTGGTACAGCGAATAAGTCAGGTTCAATAAATAAAAAAAGAGCTGTGTCAGTTTATGAATCACTTTGTAAAATATTCTTAAGCCTCGAAAAGACCTGGACCCAATATCGTCACAACATGCCTTGCCCGTGTTACAGCTTACCCCATTACTGGGAAAATTTATAACGCCCGCCGATGTCCATTATTTTGATGGTCTTGGCTATATTTGATAAACAAACCACTTACTACATTTCCATTATATATCTAACATGTTAGGCCATAGGGCCTAGCTTGATGCAAAAAGATTACACTTGTTCTTATTATAGAATCCCAGCAACATGTGAAATTCGAAATTTGCTACTTTTATCCCCGGTCTTCCCTATTTGTTGATGCCAGCCAAACCGGACTTCTTCTGATCGCCTGCCCATTTGTGTGGTAGTTTTGACTGAGCGCCTTTTCATAAATACTCGAGATGTTGACTGCGATTTCACTGAAATTATAATTAGGCCCTAATTCAATCAATCAATCAGCCGTTTATTGAATCAACAACAGCACAATTAATTAACAATCAGTCATTTAAAAAAAAATGTTAATCTGCTGATGCCGTCAACAGGACAGCCCTACAGGATAAAATAATCCGCTATTGCAGGGCTACCCCTTTTACATATTGCATTTACTGATGGCAAGACAATTTTTATGATCACATAGTTATAGAAAATTCAACTTAAATAACAATTTTAGGGCTAAATCATAGCCAAACAACTAAATAACAAAACATTGCAGTACAAGATTTAAAACAAACAAACAAACAAAATCAAAACAAAACAGATTATAATGTTCACAGTAGTAGGCCTACATTATAAACAATCTTAACTAAGGTACAATCTATCGAGTCATTCTATTCTTTTTATATGTTCAAGAGATAATGTTTCAATTGAGCTTTAAATTGAGCCATGTATAATATATTTATTAAATTTGGAGGAAGAGAATCCCAAAGTGGTGGACCTGAGCATTTTTTGTATTAGGTTTGGTTGTTTACCATATTCATGTAGCTTGTGCAGTCGGCTGTCTTCGCCTGTGAGTTTAGACTGCTGTAGAAGAGTTGACATGTTGAGTTTTTCTTGAAGTAGTTGTAGTGAAGACACTCTTTCTGAGCAGCACAAGCGAGAGCGCACCCAGAATTACTCTTAACAAACGGTGTCTTGGAAGGAATACCATTGACGCAAACCTGGTCACCTTTTGAGTTGATGTTGAGTGAGAAAAGTTCTGACGACATGAAAGTAGCTTCGGAAAGTGTAGCGAAGCTCGTCAAACTTACAGCATATGCAACCACCAGGGCTGCAGCCATTTCGTCGAATACCAACCAGCACTGTGGCGTTAGAACCCTGTTCAGTAGGCGCTTATACAAAAATAATAAAGGACACACAACTGTGTAAATGGGAAAAGCCATCGATCCTTTGTGCTGTTGTGACGCTGTGCAGACTATGGCGCACATTTTTCATGTCTGTCCTCAGGGTCGCTTCATTGATGTACTGCCTGCTTTTAATTTCGTTGATGAAAGCGCTTACAACTAGCTGGTCACGAATCGCATACGCCAGAAATGGACGAAATCGAGAACAATGTGAAGCATTGACCAAGGAAATTTCATTATGCGTGTGGATGTGTTGCCCTTTTGTTTCTTAACAAAAATTCTTCGCAACCTGTTGCTACAGTTATTGATTTGTTTCAATGTAATTCACTGCAATAAAATTACAGGTGAAAGTATAGGAAAGGGATATGTTCACGGAGTGTAGCCTACTGTGATGGAGCCCTGTAATGTATAATTAAATATTGATTACTCTAAGTTACAATACATGCATTGTATTGTATTGCATTGAGGTTGAATGATACTTCGTTTGAGCCACAAAAATGGTCGCGACGGAACACATAAAATCTGCAAGAATGGTTGGTCGTGTAGTCTCGGACAGTCTGGATTATTTTATAGGCAGTGTTTCACGACCCAAAAAAGATCTTTTAATTTTTCTTTAGCCTAATATCCCTGACCCCCTAACCGACCCTCACGACTTCAAGTTTTATAGTTCATATCGGTTACGTTGAGGTTATGCCTCGTTGTTACGCGCCGTGAGGGTCGGTTAGGGTCAGGGTTAGGGTTAGTGTTGTCCATGTTTTCTAATGACGAAACGGTGCTTAAAAGGTTTATGACGTAATAGATATGTTCTGACGTAACATAGAATTAAAAAAACGTAAAATATGTCGAATTTTAAATGAGGTAATAATATGAAGAATTTATAGGCATTTATTGGAATTTATAGGGGTCGTGAAACCGACAAGTACCAAAAAGGGAACAATTATGGAAATATGAAAATAAACAAGTAAATGTTCATCGATTTTTAAAAATCCCAAACCATTTTAATCCTGACATAATTAGCTAAAAACCGGTTAAAATATAACAGTTTCTGTTACCCAATAGTTACGTCATATTCACGTCATTTTAATCAAAATTCAAGTGTCAAGGACGGCACAAAAGATCATCTAAAAAAATTCAATATTATTTTGAAATGTCATTTATCAATTATAAATTTAGTTTAATTTTATTTTAATATTTTAATAATAAAAAATTATTAGACTACAAGGTGTGCTAAAAGTTCCCGCCTTCGACCTCAACAAAAGCTTCAAGACGCAGTTGCCATTGGCCACTAACAGCATCGATAATAACCAGCTGATCAAATTCCTCCCATGCATTATCGATTCGCTCACATAGTTCTTCAACGTCTCTGCTCTTTGTTCTTAAAAAGCTTCTCTTGCATTATTCTTCGAATCTTGTAATCAACCGGATTTAAGCCCAGGCTGTTTGGCGGCCGAAGATTAAAAGGTATGAAATCCAGAATCTCCTTTTCCGGAATTCAACAGTTTCAAGAGCTCGGTGAACTGAAGCGCCATCTTGTTGGAATGCGTAATTATCCAAATATACCCCGGGATATAAGGCAACAGCTAACAATCCGGTTAAAAGCTCCATTTATTTTTCCATCTGGTTCTGTTAAATGGATTTCCGTTTTACGAAGATCCGATGTCATACTCAACACTTACATTTTGATGCAAATGACGTCATTATGACGTAACTATTGGATGACAAGAACTTTTATATTTTAACCATGTTAGCTAATTATGTCAGGATGAAAATGGTTTTGGAATGTTAAAAATCGGGCTACCAAGGGGTGGTGGTTACCCCCCTAGGTTTATTTTCATCTCAAACTTTTTCCGTACGGAATAAAAATTTGACCTTTTAAGTAGCTGTAGGGGGGTTCATTTACACACGTTTTGAGGTAAAATGTGAGATGATATCTCACACCGTTCAAAAGTTATACCCAATATACCCGAGGTACCATAGGGGTGGATACCACCCCCCTAGATTTTCGACTATATCTTATCCGTCATTTAATATTAAGAGACACAAATTATACCATTCTATAGAGGGAATGTGGGGCTACATTTCTATGGTCACTGAGTTGACCTGAGACAACCGGAAGTGCTCAAAATAAATAATAATACGCGTAATATGCGTGAAAAATGGCTGAATGGAAGCACTCCCCCTTTAGTTTTTGTCTGTAGCGTATTCATTTGTCTTCCTGGAAGAGAAACAAAGATACCATTCTTAAGAGGGAATGTAGGGCTTCATTTGCATACCAACATCTTTGTCTTTTGAGTACCGGAAGTGATCAAAATAAATAATAATACGCGTAATCTGTGTGAAAATGGCTGAATTCAGCATTACAACGTAAACCGATATATATATATGTATGGATATATATGTATGGATGTACATTTAATCATTTATACTATATAAACATGTGTAGGGATGATTGTGTGTGGCTTTTATACATAGATTAGTTTCAAAACACACATAATCTTATATTTGGTATCCAAAAAGTACAAAATGTACGCAATAATATAAAATATTGCTAATTAATGGGTTCCATTGTTAAAAGTGATGAGTAATTTCGAGGTGCATTCACATAATGTACAACTAAATATACCATTCTGTGCAGAAATGAATGCTGAATCCATTGCTATATTACAAGTTATGATATGTAAAACCAAACACGAAATCCAGGGGGGGGGGTGGTAACCACCCCCCACCCTTGGTAGCCAGTGTTACGAAAAAGCTTGGTAGCCCTAGGGTTAAAAATCGATTAATATTTACTAGTTTATTTTCATATTACCATAAGGGGTCCCTTTTTTTCCCGGACACAGTATATATTGTTATATTATATATAATAATGTATTGCTATATTATATATAATTATATATATTGTTATATTATATATAATTATGTGTATTGTTATATTATATATATATATATATATATAGTTAGATATTATTAGGCCTATCTGATAATAGTGAAGTGTTGTTAGGTATGTCTTATAATTGTTAGGTATTTTCTAGTATTGTTAGGTATTTCTTAGTATTGTTAGATGTCGCTCTGCTTAGAATGGAATGGTTCTGTGAAGCGTTGCTGGTCACGCATGACTAGATAATTATGTTGGCCAACTAGTGGCCATGTGTGGGCCATCTAGGGAGAAAAATAAAATAAACCCGTGAATAGTAAAAATTAGGCTGAGCAGCCTAGTCGATATTACAAAATTGTATTTGGCAGCACTCCTTTGTTCTTCATTCAATCTGTGCACTGGCAACATTGATTTCTTGAGGGTGAGAAATTTTTTTATAGTCTTTACAGACCAAAACCAAGTAGCCTACTGCCAAATGATGTTCGGAATAAGCCTACAACTGACACATTTGACTGCTTCTTTATTGAACCGTACAAATAATACGGTAGAATGATTATCCAGCCTTAATGCGACTTCGACGTTTTTGACAAAATATATGAGGCACAAAATAAAATAGAACTTTTAAATGCTTGCGTTGCTCCAGACATGTCTGGCAATTTCCACGAAGGTTTTCTGCTTTGCGATGAACTTAAGGGAGTTTCTTCGCCTTCGCTTTGCGCTGTATATATTTCGCCGATCTTGAAAAATTACACTAGGATTCCCAAGAGCAATATGCATTATAATTTGACGTTTTCGATTTCCAGATGCATAAATTTCCAGACACCTATATTTTGTTAGCAAGAAACTTTTTCCTGTTTACTCTTCGAAAACTTGTTATTTCAATCAATCAATCAATCAATCAAAATTTATTATATAGCGCCCCTTCATGATCCCTACTCAGAGGCGCTCCCGGCCCAGGCCATACGGAAGAATGCAGTCTTCAACAGTTGGTGAAACTGAGAACAGTTTGGAAGGTGTCGTAAATCTAATGTTAGCCCGTTCCAGGTTGTTGGACCAACCACAGAGAAGGGACGGCTCTGCATTGTTGCAGAGCGGGCGAATGGGACCGCCAGGTCACCGTGGACAGAGAAGCGCAGTGCTCGGCGGCCCATGCAAGTAGAAAGAGGGCGGCATAGCTCACGCAGGTAAGAGGGTGCCCAGCCTGATAAGCACCGCCACACCAAGGACGCGATCCTGTATGAGATGCGCTGAGGGAAAGGAAGCCAGTGCAATACCTCACGCATATACTGAGATATGCGGTCGGTCTTACCAAATCCGATAATGAGTCGAGCCGCAGCCCTCTGCGTTTTATTGCAACCATAATTATTGATGTCGTGGGCATTGTGATAAAGACGCTATAGAAGTGTTCGGTCTCAGTCGGCGGACAATTCGGTCCCGTCTGGGCCATCGTCATCATTATAGTACTTATCGTCACCGCAGCCATACTTGGCATCAACTGCTTTAGATACAGGAAGATATAATGAAACAGGGAGGGAGTGGGGGGGTGTGGGTGGGACTGACGAAGCCTTTGACACAATATGAGAGGGAATGCTTGTGATTATGCCAGGGTAAATTCTAATATTCAAGTATACAGAAACGTTGGAAGGAACACTTTGAACAACTACTAAATGTCGACACACATAATGACCCTACGGTTCTCACAGAGTTGTCCATAAACAACACTGAAGAACAGATGCCAAAATTTCTGCAAGAGGAGGTAAGAGATGCTATCAACAAAATGAAAAAAGATAAAGCACCAGGCATGGATGGAATCACTATGGGACTACTTCAACCCTTGTTACAAAGAAGAAACAGTTGTTAAAGCTATGCATACCCTTGTTACAAAGATTCAACAGGAGGAAGAAATACTGCGAAGACTGGGCAAAATCGACAATCGTCCCAATATACAAAAGAAAAGGAGATCCGCAAGACTGCAAAAATTACAGAGGCATTCAGTGGCGTAGGCAACAGGTTTTTAAACTTGGGGTTAACCCTTAAGTCCCCCCCATTGGCTTAGGGGAAAAAAATTTTTGCACCCAGCACGATGAAGTTTTAACAATATTCGCAATTTTTCGGTTGAAAACACAAATTACCGGTATTTTAAATCCCAAAACTCCCCCCCATCATAAATTCCTGGCTACGCCACTGGAGGCATTAGCCTACAGAGCATTCCAGAAAAAGTCTTCACCAAAATGATACAAAACAGAATGAAGCAGTACGTTGAAAGAGCACTTGGGGGCCGTCCATAAATGACGTCACGCACCTAGGGGTCGGGGGTCGGAAATTTGTGACGATGTGTGACATGGGGGAGGGGGTCAGCGAAGTGTGACGTCACATCAGGTCTGTGTAATTAAATTTAACAATTAACAACATTTAAGTTTAAAAAAACAGCACTAATTTTGAGTATTTAAATTTTCATAATTTTTTTGATTATTTTAATGTATACGGGCACCATTATTAATAATTTTCTAATTATTTAAATATTTTTCACCATCAGATTTTTAAATACTTATTACAATGACAATAAATGGGATTTGAAACATGTTTTATTATCAAGTGGAAATTTGGTTTTAGGGGGTCAGAGCTTTGTGACGTCATTTTTCAGGGGTGTGAGTTTTTGTGACGAAGTGTGACATGGGGGAGGGGTCAAAAAATCGGCCAAAATAGCGTGACGTCATTTATGGACGAGCACTTGAGAAGAGCAAGCCGGGTTCAGGCCAGGAAGAAGCACAATTGATCAACTCTTCACAATGAGACAGATATGTACTTGAAAAAAGTATAGAGCACAACCAGAAAGTCTTCATCAACTTCATAGACTTCAAACAAGCATTTGACAGCATATGGCATGATGGAATGTGGAGAGTGATGCAAAATGCAGGAATACCAGAGCAACTGATCAAACTTGTACAAGGGATATATCGAAAGTCATCAAGTGCCATCAAAGGAGATAAAAAGATCACAGAATACTTTCATACAAAAACGGGAGTAAACGACAAGGATGCATCTGATCCCCATACCTATTTAAGGTATGTAATTTGAATGAGCTGTATTATGCCACCATACCTATGTCGGCGGCAACGGCCTGGTAAGCTGCCGTTAAACTAGAAGCAGTAATGTCACTCAGCCTTAACAACACCGAGACAGGAATCAAATTAAATGGAGGGCTGGTGAACAATCTCCGATTTGCTGACGACATTGGCCTCCTCACTAGAAGCGGACCAGAACTACAGGATATTATTACGACACAGATAGACGAAACCAGCAGAAGATTCGGCCTAATGATCAACGCAGAGAAAACCAAAACAATGGTGATTGAAAAGACCAAAAAGACACCAATAAGGATCAACATCCAAGGAGAAGCTATTGAGCAAGTGGAACAATTCGTCTACCTAGGAGGGCTAATAAACGCAGATGGCACCAATGATAAAGATATACAAAGAAGAATTGGACGCGCTTCACAGGCATTTGAAATGATGAACAGGATAATGGAGAAGCAGAGAATTGACACAGAAAACCAAGATAAAAATATACGAGACGATGATACAACCGATTTTCCTATACGGATCGGAATGCTGGACAATGCGAAAACAGGATGAGAAAAGAATTCTTACAGCAGAAATGAGTTGGCTACGGAAGATCGCAGGGATTTCAAGACTGCAGAAAATAAGGAACGATGACATTAGACAAGCATTAGGTATCAAAACAACCCTGCTAGACAAAGTCGTGCAACAAAGACTCCGATGGTTTGGACATGTAGAAAGAATGCCAGTTGACCGAATTCCACACAGCGCGCGCGCGCGCACTACACGCAAGATTTGAAGGAAAAAGACACAAAGGCAGACCAAGACAACGCTGGATAGACAATATAAATGAAGACATAACATCACTTGGACTGACACTAAGGGGAGCAATGGACTTGACAAGAGACCGAGGACAATTGAGGTCATTTATTCGTACCCATCGCTGCCAAGTGGCTGGCGTCAGGAACTGATGATGATGATGATGAAATTCTAATCGTTATTATATAGCGGTCGTACGGCCTCGACCCTGCTCATGTTCAATGATTTAATCGGCTGAGATCATTCGCCACTGCTGCCCGTTTGAATGGGTGCTATCGCTGCTATGCTATATTTTAAGGTTCCCGATCGTATACGTCATTAGAGTAACGTTAACTACCCCGCGGAGACATGTACACAGTGGTGTAGTCGAGGGTATACGCGGGTATACGGCGTATACCCACTGACAATTATTAGCAAGCACCGTATACCCACTGGAATTTGGTGAATAACGCGGGTATACGCTTAAAATGTTTGCAAAAATGTGGGTATACGGCGCAGATAGCCCCATGTTTAAGTCCCGATTCAAATTTGGTCACTTCTTCATCGAAGCTTTCTGTGGTAATTGACGAATCACCACAGTCGGTAAACAAGCTGTTTTAGTTATCCATATAAAGCGGTCATTGACAACGAAGAGCCAGTTTTTATATTGTTATATTGCTGGACCTCATTGAACTGGGGCACAGACAGCTGCTGCCACAGCTATGAAGAGTTATACATGTATCGATAGTCTGAAGGTTCGATAGTCCGAAGTTTTCATGGTTAAACCGTATTTTACGTTGCTAAATTATAGTGTCACTTTAAAATGGAAACTGGATTGATGAAAAAATTGTTTCCCTAAATGGAAGTGGGATTGAGGAAAATATTCCTTTCCTGTGTTTAAATAGAAGCTGGATTGATCGAAATAATTTTTCCCGTAAATAGAAGCTGGATGGATGAAATTAAGTTTTCGATTCAATAGAAGTTGGATTGATGAAAATAATTGTTTCCGTAAGTAGAAGCTGGATCCATGAGAAATTTCTTTGCTTAAATAAAAGTTCCATTGATGAAAAATATTTCTTTCGTTAAGTAGAATTTGGATTGATAAAAGTAATTTTTTTTATTAAATGGAAGTTGGACTGATGAAAAGATTTCTTGATGAAGTGGAAGCTGGACTGATTATAGTCATCATGCACATATAGGTAGACTGCATGCTTACTTATCAACGTCAAGTACGGCATTGAAGACATTAAAATAATTTAGCAATCTAAAATACGGTTTTACTGGTTTCATTTATTGTAGCATATAGTTTGAGCATCGATCCAACTTCTACTTACACTAGGACATTTTTTCATCAATCCAGCTTTCACTTAAACTATAAAATATTTTCATCAGTCCAACTTCTATTTAAGCAAGAATTCGCTTAATCGATCCAACTGCTATACGACCATAGGATCTTCGGACTATCTAGCCTTCGGACTATCGAACCTTCGGATTATCGACCTGTTCCCGTTACAACACATTTCATTCATTCCATTCAACCTTCGGATTATCGACCTGTTCCCGTTACAACACATTTCATTCATTCCATCCCTCCTACCTCCGCCAGTTGTTCACGGACTGTTCAACCCGTTCCTCTTCCACCCTCACACTGCTCCGCCCTTCCGTCACCTCATCACTAAAATTTGCAAATCGCTCCATAGCCATAGCTGTACCGCCTCGTTGGAACAAATTCCAAAAGTGCTACGACAAATATCCGATCCATCCCACGAACTCACGAAAACCTCACCTCTTGCTCCACAGGTCTTCCACTCAAAACTGAAAACACTGCTTTTCACGAATCCAATCCCGATTCCTTATCTTCCTCTCACCTCCCTCGACATTTCAACTCTAAGCATCATGCACCCTAGCCGTCTGACTGCCTGCCTGCCTCTCTGGATCTTGACCCTCTGCCTATCGATTCTGTTTTGATTAAGCGCCTGTTCCCGTGACTTCGCTTTTGTGGGCGCTCTAGAAATCTCGAGTTTCCGATTACGTTTACGAAAGTTGTTGCTCTAGAGAAGTGCTTGCAATTAGCCGGTTTTACGAAAGTAGGCCTCTGGGACAGGTGCATACTCTAGGTTTTTTCTGAAGTTAAGCTATCATTGTTTGTTGTAGCTGCAGCTCTTCCACTGCATCACAGTCACTCAGCCTGTCACTGACTTATTTATATAAATTATTTTGGTGGTATGGTTGAACTAATTATGTCATATTTTCAAACTGCAATACATGAGTTAAATAGTGATATTTATAATAAAAAATACCAAATTTAGTAAAATAAAGTGACTAAAATGGGCTCCATTTGGCAGCAAATGCTCTAAAATGCGTTGTCAGCTGGGGCTCCGCCCCAGACCCCGCAGGTGGAGCTTACGACGCTCCCCCAGACCTCTTAGTCGGATTTCCTCGGGCGATGTGCTCCCGAGAACGCAAACACTCTGCGTCATTGGCTCGCGACAAATTTTCATTATAATTTACAGCAGGGCATATTTTACCTGTTTAAGTGGTGGGACAACTGTCCCACAATGCTCGGATGTGTCCCACTACTGATTAGAATAAATGTATCGCGCGTGAGCGCGAAAAAATTTTTTCACCCTTTTTTCAATGAACACTTCAAATTCACTAAAATATGCTATGATTTAGAGTATACCCACTGCTTTTCTTACCACTACACCACTGCATGTACATCAAACGGAGCCGGAAAAACCGTCAACTTACAATTCAAAATTGCTTATTTATTATCTTTTTATCATTTGTATCCAGATACTACTATTTTCTAACAAAATCAGCGGTTTGTTACATTTAGTTGCATCGATGCACAAGAGTTTGGTTGGGTTAACAATCGTTAGGCTACTCTAATCATTAGAGTAGGCCTAACGACAGTTAAGCCAATATACAGGGTGGCGCAGAGAAAGTGAGACCGCCTAGGATAATTTCAAATAATAAATTTTTTGTAACTTTTTCTTCTAAGAAAAACAAGTAAATTGTTGCCAAATACTAATTTATACCAAATCAGAAATCAAATTCAATTTGTCTTCCTCGGTTCTCAACAGGTTTTTGTAAACGTCTGCGCCACTGGTCAATGCTTCTGTTCATAAACCGTTGAGAGAATTTTTGCCACTCTTCAACGTCCTGTTGCAGTGTCCAGCTTTGACGATTACATATCGCTCGATTATGCGGAAGCAATCCTTGTATTGAGACGTGATCACATTGGACTGGGCCGCCGGGACACCGGGAAGATTCCCGGTGGGCCGCCAGGACCGGTGATATAATAATTTAATCAATTTAGTACAGATGATACAGGTTTTTTTACAAAAAATTGCGGCATCGGTTAACCGGTTTTTAGTTTCGGTTAACCGGTTTGTAAATTAACTGAAAAAGAGCAATGCATACTTACTTACCTACAGTGCTCCGTACAGCCAGCGGCCGCCATGTTAGATAAGAATTTACATCTTCCATTCTACTTCCGGCGTCTTCCACTGAGTTTGTTTTGATAAAATTTCTTTTAAATTTGTTAGTTAGTAATAAGTAATATTAATTAAATAAGATATGTTACGGTTATGAGTGATATAAATCCGAAACGTAAATGTAAAGGTGGTGCGGAGAAAGTAAGAGATAAGAAACTAAAGATTCTTGGTAAAGATGGAGCTAAATGCCGAAATCTAGTCGATTTATTTAAAGCCACTCCAATTCAAACTGAAGACACCAGCTCTCAACAAACACCTTCTGCAAGTAAACAACCCGACAAATTTTGCAAAAAATGTCCTGTTTGCTGCTTTTCTGTACTACATAAATACAGTTTCTATGGGCAAGCATACAAGCATCTCTTTAGTGCATATAAACTTTTATTGACTCTGTCGTCTACCCAAGTAGCTTGTGAGAGATCTTTCTCTAAATTGAAATACATTAAGAATCGCTTGCGAAGCTCATTGTCATCTACACACCTTGAAGCTTTTATGCTTATGTCAACAGAAACCGATGTTTTAAGTGAACTGAATAATGACACAATTATAGATCATGTAGCCGAAATGGCACCCGGCTTAAAGAAGTTGCTAATACTATAAACAGCAATAATACCATCACAGTGAGTCCGAATAAATTGATTTATAACTTGAGTTGACGCATTCTTAATATTTTATATATAATTATAAATTATATATGCGATTTATCGTTTTTTGTTATTGCATAATGTAATTTGTAAAGTGACCCATGACTTTGGAGGTCACTGGCCCTCGGGTATGCATGAAAAAATGCACAAAGAAAATAAAAGTCATGAAGTTAGGGCCGCTTTTTGTTTTTTTCCCGGGCCGCAACTCCCTTGTATTGAGACGTGATCACATTAATAATCACTGTTCACTTTAGCTCCAGATTCAACAAACATCACACTGGTTTTTCCCATCCGTGATACACCGACCGAAACCACGATGCCACCACTGAAATGTTCACGATCGCGTACGAGTCTCTTTGCTGGGAACTTGTGTTTTTTCCTTGCATCAGAATAAACACGATCATTTTGAGAATTAGCCGGTGTGGCGAGAGTCAATGTCTTTTCATCTGTAAACCAAATGCTTCGTAAGCCCCTACACTTCTCGTTTTGACATCTGCCAAGTAACTGTTTTAATTTGCAGTTTTCGTTTATAACCTGCCCTATTACGCGTTTGTACGGTTGAAGTTGCAAATCTTGCTTTATAATGCGTTGCACTCTTCTTCGTGATATGCCAGTTTCTCTTTCAATTCCCTTGGATTCTTGTGGCTGTGAGGATCATCATCCTGGCTGCAAATCAGCTCACTCACACGCCGAATATTCCGTGTCCGTGCTGTTCTAACTAATTTCGGGCGGCCGCTTCATGATTTACGCGCTGTCGTAGTCCTACCATCGGCATAATTTTTTTTACAAAGTCGATTTAGACTTGTTTTACTCCAGGATTTATTTCGAAACTAAGTAATCAATCGCCTACCTTCCCATAATTTTACAGTTTAAAAACCGCCCAAAACATATTTTTGCACAAGATTTCACGAGGCGGTCTCACTTTCTTTGCGCCACCCTGTATATAGGCCTATATAATTATAGTGCTTGGCTACTTTTATCTAAGTTACGTTTTTGGAATATAAGGGAAATTTAGCGTAAACAGGCACATTTCCTACATGACCAAATCAATCACTTTCATCATACACAGTTTCAGTAACATTCATTGACTTTGGGTACAAAACCGAAAAACTTGACGAAATGCATGGGCAGTTGTGAAATTTTCACCCTAAACGACTTTCTCTCCATTCCTGTGTATAGAATATCGACGTATATTCGTCGATGGTATAGAGCGAGAGTTTTAAACTATATTGGTCCTTGTATTAACCCTTATTATCGTCTGGTACAATGTCGGCGGTTGCTCGATTACGACCGATTTTAACTCCTCCAAAGGTCAAACACACGGCCTCTCTCATCTTTCTGCATGGTTCAGGTATATCAAAAGTTTATAAAATGCAAATCATTACTATGTGTTCAGTGTAAAGATGTGCAATTCAAACCGTGTGGAAAATTAAAGTAGCCTCCACTATTGCTACCTCCATTGTCCACTCAAATCTTGATTACTGCAATTCCCTCTTTCTCAACCTTGAATCCACCCAGCTTAAGCGGTTGCAACTTATCCAAAAGTGTGGCCCATTGCCGAATGGTTGCAATAGTTCTGCAAAATTCTGTCATCAAAACACCCAAGCGTCATCATATCACTCCAATCCTGAAATCACTCCATTGGCTAAAAATCCCAGAGCAAATCCACTTCAAAGTCGTATCACTAACTTACAACCCCCTCACAGACAATAGAAAATACTCATTATAATGCTGCCGTGTTGTAACATAGTTCTTGATATGGCTTCCAAGACTGTACTAGAGTGATTTTCTGGTATACTGGTAACGTGGTAAGGAGCTTTGATTCTGTGGCAGTTTCTGGAAGTGGATACCAACATTAGAAATACTTGCCAAGAGAAGTAAACTTGTCAGAAGCATGGCCATGAATCACGTAGCTGAGTTTAAATTTAGGCCTACATATAATTATGACCAAAGCAATTCAACAATGGAAAACCTTTAGAGTGTAAATAGTTACAGCAAGCGATGAATTTTTTCAGTACCTCTTTAAACACTACATTTAATTCATTTAGTAATACATGAATTCATAGTAAACTGATAATCAGGGTTAGATTTGTGGTCAATCAACTAAACTGATTAGAGGAATGGCAGTGATGATGCAGTCCTGACACTTGTTTATTTAGAATTATCATTTTTTTTATTTCTTTATACATGTGCAGGGGACAGTGGAATCGGTATCAAGGACTGGCTGACTTCAGCAACTAATGGCAAATTCTCATTTCCCCATATACGCATCTTGTATCCAACAGCTCCTGTCAGGTAACAGAAAATTAACACCAGAGATTATATGCTTTAGATGATAACTACAATTCTTTAGCAGCTTCGGTTCTGAAACTGTGTACATTGGTCCTGGTGACAATAGTAATTTCAGCCAAATAATTGAATTTAGCCAATTTCACTGAATGTGGTTGGAGTTTCTGCCATACTTCAGAATTTTTAACAGATTTATCGTTTAGGCCTAAGAACTGCCTGTTATTGAATTGAGGACCTGCTCTATACCCAGAACTGTTCAGGTACCATTAAAATAACTGCTTGTTTTACGTGATTTGAAATCATGTAGTTGGCAGCTTCTATGAGCACTGTAAATGAAAATTCGTATTTCACACCTTTAGCAGACCTACCAAAAGTTCTGTGTACATTTTGTGTGGCCAATCAATATGTGACACTGGTTATTCTGCAAGGTATCCATTTAACTTGTTGAATAGCATTATTAGATTGATCCGTTTCACTTGGTTATTAATTTTCTGCTTTAGGCCATATTCTGCAATGGATGGTTTCCCAACAAATGTCTGGTTTGATCGTAAAGAAATCTCTCCATTTATTGACGAAGACTTAGATGGACTAGACGACATGTGCCATGCTGTTAGGGATCTAGTGGATGTCGAAGTCAAAAACGGAATTCCAAGACATCGAATTATGATTGGTATTGCAGTTCATTCAAATGTGTAGTTTTGTTTTCTTGTCTGTATTTTATTTAATTCATAAAGCATAACAAGTCAGAAAGATTAATTTTGTATCTTTTGTAAGTGTAAAAGCACTGTTGGTGCTTTCAAGAAATTCTTATAAGTCGCTGGTGTCTTGATTCACATATAATTTGGATTTGAATCCATCATCAGTTTCTTGAGTCACAATAAACCAAAAAGAAACCCTGACATTCCCTATAACTCAGTAAGTTATGGTTTATAATTTTGATTCCAAATAAAACGTTTGAAAATGAAAGTTTATGGTTTATGGTCATCATCATAGTTTTCTGCATATTATTTCCATATTGTTATCCATGAACTGCTCGTATATTCTAGTTTGTTAAAAAAAAATATTTTTCTGTCAGGTGGTTTTTCGATGGGTGGTGCTCTGGCCTTGCACTGTGGTTTTCGCTTCTGTCAAGATGTTGCTGGTATCTTTGCACTTTCCAGTTTCCTTAACGAGAACTCGGTTGTATACAAGGTAAACAAGGTCTCATACATGATTTAGTATTGCTAATATTTATTCATGTCTTCAGTATTATTTGATCCTTAGAGGGAAGCACTAAAGCACAATCATACAGGATGGTCCTTGACAAAACAAAAGGCTGTGGAAGGCTAAGAACTTTTCTCTAAGTGTTCTGAGTAGTATGTAGTTCTTTGCTGTCTTGAGAGTAAGTGAACTAGAATATGCAGGGGTCGTCCATTTATGACATCTACAAAGTGGTGGGAGGGGCTCCTGGTAATTAATCGGAAATGGGGTTGAATTTAAAAAAACAGCGGTAAGAGCACGGTAATGGGGAAGCATGGTACGGTTTTACCGTGGGGATGGATATTGAAGCTGCGGTGAAGGAGGAATGAGTAGGGTAAAGTCAAATGCAAACAAGTGGAGGTATCCAAATGAGGTCTTTTTTTGTGGACTTATAATTATAGTGTACAGGAATGATTGATTCGTGGAAGATAAAATTCTAATTAATAAATTAATTAGAGATGATGAATGTAGCCAAAGGTTTTGATGTTAATAATGACTACCTGATGATAATGTTGATTGTTGGCGTGTGAAATTATACCAAATTGCAACAGACTTGAAAATAATGTAATTTAAGATACTGATACTATGAAGATACTGATACTAGAAACTCGACTGCATTGTCCTATTTGTTTCAGACAATAAAGGAAGCAAGAGGTCAGTCATTTCCTCCACTTTTCCAGGCACATGGAAATGATGACTTGCTGATTACTGTCGATTGGGGTCGTAGCACCAACCAAAATCTAGCATCGCTTGGAATTAAAACACAGTTTACAGTATATCCTAACGTTCCTCATTCTTTGGACACAGATGAAATTGGTGATCTTACAAAGTGGATTCATGAGTTCTTGCCAGAAAAGTTATAGGCAAATGCAGGCTAACTTTCAGTAGCAATAACTTGTTTAGTACCTTATAATTCTAAATATACGACCACTCAAAGAAAGGTGAAAACTATGTTACAAATGAATCGAAACAAATAGGATATACTGTAAACAGAAGATGAAGATATCGCATCCTCTTTCCAAGATGACATCATTTCATATGATAACATGAAGACTTGAAACTTTCTAATGTAAGCAGGCAGTGACTCTGTTATTAAAGGATCTGTTGACCAACTAGAAACCAATTTTAGGACATTGACAGATCCTTGTCTCTAACTGCAAGTTTTTACAAACAGTTCATGTGTGGTAGCTACTTTCATTGTGAGCAAAGTTGGCAGGTGCAGATTTTCAGTAAACTGGTGCAAGAGTCAAATTAAAATGTAACAAGTGCTGCATATTTCTTGTTCAGTGTTATTGTGACGTTCAAGAAAAGTGAAAGATGTGTGCAGACATGGAATTATTGACCAAATGTGAAACTGCACTTGGACTTGTGAACCATACATGCAAATATTCTTATGCTAAGTTTCTCAGTAGTTCTCTGAATAGTTGAAAAGAATCATGTCACTCAAAACACCTTTCAGACTAATACAAAAGAACTGTAGAAGCATTGTAGAGTTTTACTATTACATTTACATTTACTATTACATACTTCAGTCACAACAGTTAACCTCTAGTAAAATCAACAACTCGGAATCTTGGATTAACAAGAAAAATCTATCACCGTCGCAAATATCACATCTGATTTCTAGAACTATTATAAAGTGTAGCATGAGACAGTTACAGTGATTGAAATCGCAGTCACTTAAGCATAAAAGTGCAAAAAAATATAACTTTTGATTATATAAATGTAATCCTGTAATAGTTTAACAACTCAGCCTAGTATTGGTCTATCTATAGTTCTATACCCTTGTCTATACAATGTGTATCTTCATTATCATAAGAATTACAATATGTTATTACAAGAATGGTTGTAAAAATGTAACTAGAATTTAAGAAAACACAATTGCTTAGGTCCTGTTCCCTTAATGGCTTCTCCGGCTTTCAAAGACTAGTGCTACGAGCCTCGCTCCCAATTGGCTGCATCTGCCATGTGTTTCCTTCCATCTGAATGATTCCATCCCCTCTTCCTCCTTGTCCACTCAAGCACAGCTCCATCTGGTGGAAGCGCCGCAGAGTTGAACGGTGGCCAATACTCAGCAGAGTTATTCCAAGCTGCACACACTGCTCATACAGCCTCTGCTCCATGTGAATGCTCACCTGACTGGTTGCTTCATCCAGCACTACAAGTAGTCAACAAGTCAATCATTAATACCAGTTATTTGTAATTAGAAATTCTTTCCTAGTACACAGTATGAAAATCACGTAAAATGCCGGGTATGTCAAATAGCCTGATTGTTGCACCAGTTTTACTACAAAGAAAACAAGCAAAAATGACAGTTTTGTTATCATACCGGGATATTGTAATGGAGTAATGGTTGAAAATACTGCTGGTTGCAAAATACCATTTGTTGCTATACAGTGTTATTCCAAAAGGCAATCCAAAAATAATAAGATCTGCACAAAATTAGTAGGGTATATAGAATTTTATATTCCAAGCATGCTGGCATACTTTTTAGCATAAAATTGGTATGTCGACATAACTGGTAATTGCTCTGAACGCTTCAATTGACAACTCAAAACCAAACAGGTGAAAATTAAGGGTCTGTTACATTTGCATTTATCTGTCTGATAGCTGCATTCAAGAGTAAAACCTATGAACCTATAATAAGAAGTTGTGACATGTACCTGCAAAACGAGGTCGATGGTAGAACAGGCGAACAAAACCAATCCGCTGAATTTCTCCCGGCGACAAAACATCATACCTAAACATAAAATTTCAATGTTTCGATTTAAAGGATTCAACAAAACCATCTTTGACCACCATCTAATGATCCTTGTTGGCTGGTAGTCTAAGTGATGAATTTGCTCTCTCTCTCCCATGTACCAAGTCTGCAATGTATACTTTCTGGTAGAGTTTTAAGTAACAATCATGTATAATGAATACTTTATTCAACGTGAATGCTTTATTGAAATGCCAACATACCAATTCCAGTCAAGTGGAAAGTCCAGTGACTTGACCCTCTCCAGGAGGTTATTCAGTCCCGCTATCTTTAAATATTCGACAAGGTCCTGTTCCTTTCCAACTAAAACAACATTCATCGTAAATATTCATTGTAGGTAAAAAATTAACTTCCTGTAAAATATCACAACTTACTACAATATTGTTCCTAGCAATGTCTAAGCATATACTGCCTAAGACAATTTTGTCACATTTTTAGTAGATATTCACTGTGTAATTATACCGACTTAGTAACAAGGTGGTGCTCAACTTGTAACGCACAGAGTACAGGTTTGAGTCCTGACAAATTTCTGTGTATGGACCTTGAGCAAGACCTACAAGCACAACTGCGCACTGATTTACGCCTCGTCATTAGAAAGTAAAATTTAATTAATACATAAATAATAATACTGCCTACAAAATAAATTCAGTGGGTAGCATTATTAAGTTAGTTTACATTAAAAGTTTTACATAATCCCGCAGGAAAGACTTACCTGACGAAATATCTTCACTTTCAGGAAATGTGATCTGAAGTTAGAAACAAGGAACCTTACTAATTCAAATGCTCAGATAATTTCATTAGAAATTAAGCTAAGTTTTGCACATGCAACTTATAAAGAATTAACCTAGCATATTTTAGGCGGCCCACTAACAAACTTCTTCATATAAAATAAGACCAATTCTGGCTACAATGGCTCAGATAATTTCCTTAGAATTGGTGCCAAGTTTTGCAGACTACCAAGAGGTAACACCCAGCACCGTTTGTTTAAGAACTTCTCAAAATGAAATTAGACCAATCCTGGCTGCAAATTAGATCTGTTATTTTGCAAAGAAGTCTGTAAGGAAAAGAAATCAGAGAACCAAAAAAACTCAAAGGGATTTTTATCAATTAGTAATCTGTCAGTGACTGGCTAAATCTTCAGAAAACATTCTGTGGCACAAAACTCTAAAAGCTTAAATCTACATTTCAATGGTGAAAGAATGATCAGTCTCTATAAAATGCAGATTGCAAACAAACATACTGAATTAGTAACATGTCACTTACAAGAGGCCTTACAGTCAACACAGTACTGTATGCCATTTTACATGTAATAACAAAATCAACTACGGGTACACTGTACCCATTCAAAGCAATAACACATACACAATTACACCACATCTACACCACCACCATTACCAACATCAGCAATGCATCTATTATTTGTGGATAATAAAAGGAAACCTGTTGTCTGAGAGTACCATTAGTCAGATAGGGCTTCTGAGGCATAAAGAACACTTCGGAACAGCCACGTGGAATTGCTCGACGAATGGAACCTAATCAGTTCAACCATTAAAAACAGTCCTATATAATCAATGAATTGACAATTTAAAACAAAAACAATGTCTGAACATCACTAGAACTAATCTGCACTAACCTACAGCAAAATGCAGCAGTATTAGTTGTGCAACATGCAGTAAAGCTTAAGTTGAATTTCAGGTCAGTCCATATATGTACTACTGAAGAAAAGCAATTCTTCAGTCATCGTCAGAATGAAATGCAACACTATCAAGTTAAAAACAGAACAGATAGTTCCAAAACTGAGGTATCCAACGAGAAATGTTGACAAGCATGATACTATGAGAGTACCCAGTAAGTGATACTGGTCAGACAACAGTTAGTGCCAACTATGGTAGATATCCCTATTAACAGAGCTTAAATATACATACATGTATATGTTGTGTCTAATTTTAAATCTAACCCACTTTTCAGTGGAGAAGAGCAATTAAACCACACTGTCAAGTAATCACATCTGTGGCTAATAACTGTTGTAGAGTTATTCGGAATCGTTCACAATACAATTAATTCGGCTGAGCTAGATGGCTGTCAGGAGATAAGGCTATATGACAACAGTACAGCCCACTGTAAAATAGTGCATTTCACATTTATGACCAGGCAGACATTGCAACCAATGTTCCCTCTAATTTCTTGGAGTCTCTGTGCGCATAAAATTTCTTTTGTGCAACATTTTTACAAGGAGAGTAAGATTCTGTGCGCATTGCGGATTCGGCGGATAATCAACGTTACCGTGTCTTCAACTCACTATTTTAGGCCTATATGGCCGTTACTTAAAATTTGAGCATTTGTTTAAAATATAACGGAGTGTGGAATTAAGAAATGTAACATGTTTTACCTGTAAAAATAGATTTACTAGTAAAACATGAGTGTCTCAGAGATATATTGTAATGTAGCCAAACTTTTGGTGTGTGCGCTCCATGTTTACTTGTGTGCGCTCGTCTAGCGACATCTGTGCGCGCGCCCACCGCGCACAGCTTAGAGGGAACATTGATTGCAACACTAAATTAAAAAAAGCCCAGACCACTGCCAAGACTTACCATCCGCAATTGGCCACAAACCATCCAATGCTCTCAGCAGTGAACTTTTTCCACATCCACTGTCTCCAGTTATTAGGACATTAACTCCGGTCTTCAGTTCCAGGGACAGATCTAAGAACAATTCAAACAAACAAAATCTCACCTATCCTTTGTCCCCCCCCTTTTTATCAGAGAGGGCATGCAATTAGGCACAGTTGCCAACAGTGCTAATAGTAATGGCCTTTAGGATGAGACTTTTTACTGCTAGACCATTAGGTAGCTTTGTATGAAGCACTTTTGACAAGCATTTACAGGTAAATGGTGCAATATTAAGTGTCTTGATATAATTATACCGTACATACTAACAAACAAATAATAATAATAATTATTACATATTAATAAAGACATACTTATACATACCACACCTACAAACATATGTACACATACATGCATACACCCACATACTGAAAAAGTCATTGAACAGGAAAATAACCAGTTCACTTGTTCTTGCTGAAAAACAATGCAAGTATTTAAAATTAGAGCATATTCTGAGGAGAGAAATTATCTTTTGGCTTCAACAACTTCTTCATAAACTGCACAGCATTTGTACTGCTGCCAGACCAATTATTAAATCTTTTGCCCTATTTTCAAAATACTCAGCTTCTTTAAATTTTACGCATCAGTGCACAGATGGAGACATTTTGGTGACAAACCCTTCAGAAGTAGCTGACCACTGTCGGAGGAAGACGACTTCACTGGTGGAGACAACGAAATGCCATCTATTGTGTAGATGGTAGAACCGGGAAATTTGCTAAATCAACACAGACTGCTTAAATTAAGAAAAATATGAACACAGAAGCATTCGTATTAATGAAGCACACTGCAAACTGTGTAACAACAAACACACAAAACTCGTCAGTAACAGCCTTTCAAAGCAACTATAAAGTATTATTGTTATGAAATTTATAATTTGCCCAGAATCATGTAGGCCCTAGACACATGTACGGTATGTGTATTTCAGACATGGCTAGTCAGCTGACAGATAATAAATAGAGCAATTACTTATCGAAATGTTTGAAAGTCTGAGAGAACTAGTGTGTTTTGAGACAATTTGTAAATGTTCCTGATATTCTGAAAAACACTGAAAACTCAAGTAGAGAATAAACCTCACTGAACTACTTAAATCAATTATAATTATAATCTTCTGATAGTTGAAGTTAAGAGTGTCAGAATTTGATAAAATATGTTCCAAGTCATTTTGAGTAGGTATTTAACTACTCATCACTATGTCCTTGGGTAAAGCATATCAATTTGTCCATCATGCTGCATGCAAGTCATTATATGCACTCAGTGTAGACTGACTTCAAAGTTAGTCAGTCACCTTGTCCATGAGACCAAGCAATCCTTCAAGCCCACGAACACGACAGCACAATCATTCCTATTGATTCACAGAGATTAAAAGCTTTGTGCTTCATATATATATATACTTCACTGATTGATAACTTTCTACTGCAACCCAATGTCCCCAACCCATAGCTTCAGTGGCACATTAATTATTACACCATGAGCCCTTCCATGACTAATATGCCAATCAGCCCAATCTACTTAAAACAATCATTATGCTTCTGTGGCCAGGTTTCAGGCACATGATTCACAGCCCAGGTGGCATGTTTAGAATGGCTACACCTTGGAAATGCACAATTGCACATGTGCAGCTATAAGCTTGTATGTTCTAAGCAGTTGTGTCTTGATATGGAAGTAAACTGCATTTGGCAACAATCACACAATACAAAACAATCACACCATATAAAAACCACAAATTCAGGTCAGCTTTAGAAGTAGACCTGTGCATTAATTCAGGCAAGCAGTCTGCACTCAAATGCCCATGTCCTAAAGCAGTCAAACTTACACAGAATTGATGCAGGCATCAGTTGTAAAGCAAAAACAGCCATAAAACATTAAGCCATTGTTTCAAGGATACAGAAGATTTGCCCCTAACTAGCCAAAGTCCTAGCAAAAGGAGATGAACGGTCTTCCCCATGTTCCAATTAAGAATATAGCAGACTTTACAATAAATGAACCAACCTGGAAGGGATGACATCAAGGTTTTCATATGGTTCTTCACTGCTGGAAAGGACCTCAGCCTTTTCCAACAGCTGACCAATTCTGTTGAAAACACAAATCACATTTAAAATTCAAAACATAACACTTTGCAAGTGATTGTTATTAACTGTTAAACAAAGTTCTGCCTGTCAAATGAAGCAGTAAATAAAAAAAATAATATTGGGACAACTGTTTTGAACACAACTGCTATGAATTAAAACTGTTCACAGAAGCAGTTTATTGTCCCACTGCTGATGCCTGCTTTAAATTTTAACTTAAAAAATACACAAGTTACTGAATAAGATAAGACAATGCAGACTTAATTTGAACAATCTCAGAGTTCAATTGTTGTCACAGTCACTCTACTCATTGTGCAAAATCAAAAGAGCGAGATTTTTCACTGCTGATTAAACACATTTAAATCAATCAGACAAATATTGGGCCAATTTCACCTCTACAATGGATGAGAAGAAATTAAATGCCTATAATCATTGATTGATCCTCACACATCATATTACCTGCATATAATTTGAAAAATATGTCCAACATAGATTCCAAAGGAACCTACTACGTCCCACTGTCTGGGTCATCCAATTTCAGAAGCATTTACAGACACCATTAACAAGCTCCTCATGAAAAGTAAAATGTATGGTATAACAGAACTTTATATAAACAAGCCAAAGGATTTACAGTGTATATTGAAATAAAGATCATCGACAGAAGAAGAGCAGTACCTGAAGCCAACTGAGGTAGCCATGGGTATGAAGTGTTAGCAACTTCATTTTCTCAAATCAAATCAAATCAAATCAAATCATTTATTTTGTAACCAAACCAAACAATCACTTTACAATTACAGAGTTGCAAAATACACAGACAATAGGAGATGGCCACAAGGAAAGGCCCTGAAGGGATCATTAATCCCGCTAAGTAGGACCACCTATGTACAAGTTAAACAAAAAGATGCAACGGTCGAGAAATGCTTACTAAGTATGACAGTAGGTAGTTTCAATTACTTGATAGAATCTTAACTAAATTAGGCAAATCAGAATCTTAACTAAATTAGGAAAAACAAAATAAATGAATCATTGGAGAAGAACATATGCGTGGGAGGTAAATATTATGCACAGACATTAGGATTCATCCAGAAACATTATTATTTACCCCAATCAAATAAGTGCATAGTTTTTTTAAACAATACTAATGAAGGAGATTGCCTAATTCCTTGTGGAATGTTATTCCAGATTGAGGGTAGGTGACAAGTCTCTCCCTCTCCATCTCATCTTTCCACTGACAGTGTACAGTCAGTGTACTCATTATAGCTGAGTTGACTAGGGGGTGCAGGTGGAGTCAAAATCTCTAACCAAATTTCTGCCCTGGTGGGTATATGAACCTCCAACCTCTTGATTGAGAATCCAGCACAATATCCACTACACTAGCAACTACATTATCGAGCACCCCATAAAGAAAAACAATAACTATGTATCAAATGTTTGCCTTGTCAGGTGAAATGCTAGAGCACCAGTGATTACCTTGTAATCATAATTTCCAAATTTATAACACACTAAGTACTCTAGAGCTAAGTGCAGAGCACCAGCTTACTTACTCACAAGCAGCAGTGCTTACTTGTGCTAAAACAGAAGAGACACAGGTAACAGTTTCTCATTTACCACATAGGAATGAAGTACATACCGGTGGGAAGTGCCAGCAATGTCTGTCACCTCAGGTGCCATGTCAATAAGTCGAGTGAAGCAGCTGATAAGGTAGATCGTAACAAACGCATTCTGACAACAGATGGCCAAAGGTAAACAAAATCATCTTCAGACAGGTAAAACTTCTCAACAAAATAATTAGTAATAATTCTAACTAAAATCTACTTTACTTCTAAGCACTTTCATCTAACACAAGGTAATATAATGGACATTCAAACAGCATTAATTGTAATTGTAATTACCAACTTCTATTGCGCCAGTGTCTAATGCACAAGGCACACCAAAACCCCGTAATCAGGTCAACATCCAAAAGATCAGTCCATAAGAGCAGTCCATAAGAGCACAGAGAGACAGCCTACCCAATTTGAAAGAGGTAAATTTTCAGCCGAGAACGAAATGACACAAGCGACTGAGCAGAGCGTACAGACACAGGAAGAGAGTTCCAAAAAGTAGGTCCAGCAACTGAAGCTTGTTTACCAAGAACAGTTCTTGATTTCGGTATGACCAACAGCTTCTCAAAAGCACTGACAATAAATACACTGCAGCACTTGGTATAGGAATGGTCTAAAATTTATCTGTAACAGACAAATTTCCAATCAAAATTGAAACAGACCAACACACTGATATTCCATGGCAGAAATGTAGGCCTACTTGTACACAGCACCTGCTACACAATCACACCATACAGCAGGCAGATTTTGTTAATGATAAAATAACCAACTTAAGAACACTGTTCTAAAAGATATATAAAAATTCTACAGAGACTACGAACCTCACTGATGAGAGCACTAAGGTCAGCTGGTGAAAGGTGATCATAGACCCCTCCAAATATGGGAATGGCCAGTATGATGTAACTGAGAATGCTGCCAAAATATGCAGCCATGTTCACAGAAACTGAAAATGAGTAAAGCACAGAAGACTCAACAGTCACTGCATAATGAACAGAAACCCACCAAAACAAATGTCTGTAAACTGATTTCTTAAAATGGTTCTGTTTTATGAGAAACAACATTTGTCTGTTCTGACAGAAATATCATATGCAAGTTACAGTTGAAATTTGCCCAATCCTATTATCAAGACACAAACTAAACTTCTGCAATACCATGTGTGTCTGTAGGCATGTGTGTGTGTGTCTGACTATCCCTCAATCTGAGTACGTTACCTCATATCATTGCTCTATGACGCATTTGTTAACAATTGACAGAATCCAATATTAAATTACAATTGCATAAATAATAATAATTAGCATGGATCTAATTGCTATATTGTTTGCCTTTCACTCTGGTGTTACGGTTACACCCAGTGCAGCATATGAAATTAACAGTGTTGCCAGACGCTGTATCTCTTCGACATGATATGTTGCTAGGAACAGTCTGTCGATAAATTTAGTTATGTGCCAACTGAAACGTCTCTCAACCACAACACAACTCTTAGTATTATACTCATTGTAGAAGACATATAATAAATGACCAAATAAATTACTATACCTTACCTTAAACTACAATACTTAGTCTCAGCCTTACAAGTACATTACCATCGTTACGATTATTACATTTGTCATCATGATTATCATAGAAAGAACCTGTAATGGAATACTGCATGAACAATAGGAGAAGAGGAACACATACAATTGAGTGGAAACTGTTGAAAGACAAGACGATGCTGAACAAGCATCAGCCTCTGTAGCTTCTCGTTCACCTTTTTCAACTCCACCTGTCCACAGCGCAGAAATGCAGCTGATTCACAGTTGGAGCGGAACATAACATGTTTGAACCTAAAACAAGAATAATAATAATAATAATATCACTTTAGCAAGCGCCTGACAAATGCACCGCTGTATGTTTACATGTTATGCAATTTAAATCTTAACTACTAACAGAACAGTTGCCTGCAATACAACGGCGCTATACTAGCAACCTACAAAGCATATCCGTGTAGACGGGGGGCTCGAACTCGGTACATCTCGGTCTCTGTGCCAGATGTTATCCAATGCGCCACGGGAATGAAAAAGATAACATCACCATAGCAGTAGCACTATGCACCACAAATGTTTCAGTTTGCTCATTGAAGACAGACACCAGAGCTCTACAGTTGTGTCATTATAATTCACCTTAATTGGAACCTTTTATTCAGTATGGATTTGTTTGAAAGCATTCATTAAGGCTTCTGTGATTTTACACAAAAACACAATACATACTGAGTACATCTATTAGCACAAACTTTTTGTCAAACAAACCAGTTTCATAAATCACAACTCAGGAAAATATAGAATATCATTTAACCACAACAATGACAGTAATTTAACTTCTTTACATACATCTTAGCTCAAGACATGTCTCTAACTGTCCAAATTTTTAAGCGAACATTATAACAGCTTCACTGTAAATGTCATTATTTTCAAACAAAACTATTGTAAGACGATAAAACTGCACGAACTAACCGGAAATCTCCCTCAAGCTGTTCTTGACGAAAGACAAGTGACACAACAGGAGACATGAGGAACTTATTGATCACCGTTGAAATTATGAAGAATGCAAAAACACAGACTGGACCAATGTAACCTGTACTGGATATCAAAGAATAAAACCAGATGTAGTTAAAGTTGCTCAAAAAACTATTGCTTTGAGCTAACAGAAATTGACGAAAACTTTATTTCCTCATAATATATATATATATATATATATATATATAAATTTATGGTTATGGGTTATATATATATATATTTGTTTGTTATTATAAATCAGCACAGGATGGCACACTGCATTGCAGTTTACAACTCGCCAACATAATACACTAAAAACATGAACAGCAGTGCCCTAGAAAGGTTTTAAAAAATAATTATGTAAATAATCAGTTAAATATTCGCTCATGTACTAGGTCCGTCAGGGTTCCTGTAGGCCTGGCACACACCCTACGTGTGTCAGTTGGACCTTGAACACATATACAAAGTGACTAGTGTAATTAACAATGCACAGTTGTTTCCTGCCATCTGTGAAGTGATGGAGTTGGAGGCTATGGGTTACAGGAATCAGATTCCTATCAGTAATGAATAGCAACCTATTCCTTTAGTCTGTAAGAATCAATAGAAATCAGAGCACCATCAAAAGAATCTGTAGTCTGAAAGATATAGTGGCCTTGTTGGTATGGCGAATACTTAACTAATATCGCACGCATTATGCCTACTGCATATAATGACTCATATGCAGCCCATTGGATGATTGTTGGACAGGGTGATGGGTAGTTGAGGATCTGCTCACAATGGACTTGAGTACCCAGGCTGTATTTTACCAAAATTTTGGCACAACTAGTATGTACATATGTATCTACATCAGGGGTGTCAAACCTTTTTTAATGGTGGGACAGTGGCAATATTTTCCAGCAAGTGGTGGGCCAGGTGAAGGCACCTGATCAAAATGGGGGTAGTGGTCTGGGAGGGGGCACAGTGAGTCCGTTCCCAGAAAATGTTTGCAAAATTAAATTTAAAATGGCGCACTTTTAGCATGCAGACAGTCAAATTAGACTAATAAATCTTAAGTTTGATCTTCATTTAGTCACGAACATCACAGTAGTCTTTAGGCAAGACTCCGCAGGCCAGAAACACATTGTAGCTTGGCTTTGGTTTCTCTAACTTATCGGATTTCAAACTGGCCAGGTTTTTGACACCCCTGATCCACATGCATATATAAATACATACATCCATAGATTCCATACAAGCACACATCTACACTTAATTAACAGTCCAAGTTCTGACATGAACAGAATGTTCATCATGGGTAATGCAGATTAACCTTTTCCAATCTATTCCAATTTTCATGTACATCATGGGTAATGCAGATTAAGCTTTGTCTTACCTGGACCAGGTGAGGTAAGTGTAATAGACAATTGTGAAAGGTGAGACCAACAGATCAGCAATAATCAGGCTGAAACTGAGGCACATTTTGTCAACATCCTGTGTTATGCGCTGATCTCTGTTTGAATGAAAAGCAACATATTTAGCACAATAATATTCAGACAGACTCAAACACAAAACTCACACAAAAATGAATCAACAGACTTTTGTGATGACAAGTAGATGGGTGGCGAGCTGGATTGATGTAAAAACAGATGGATGTACACGAAGGTGTCTGTAAGGTATAAGTGATATTTTCTGTTCAAAGATATTTACCGGCCAGGTCAAATTATCATGCTAATTCATAAAAAGCTCCATATCTGATATTATATTTTGATAGCTGAGCATTTAGGACTTGCGCAAGGCGACCGAAATTAGGAACACAGAATAGGCAAATGGTTGAGCACCATCGAAACAAATTCCCAAAAGCACTAAAGGGAATAAATAAATGACAAATAACTGACGGTTCTTCTTTTGCTTTATATTTTATGCTTAAGTGTTGAAATTTGTTTGGATCTGTGAAAATTACAATGTATCACATTGTTTTCTAAGTGATAATTTTTCCTGGGCTATGATCAAGTTCTAAATCTATTCAGATTTTCATCCTATTTTGCAAATGACAATGTTTCTCAATGTGGAACACAAAAAACACCGGGAACACAAAAAACACCGGGTCGATATTAATTTTGAAACTTCAAATTTTATATACACCCTAATGCACATTTGATTGGGAGGATCCACAAATGAAAGCATAGAACGATGCCAAATCGAATATTATTGAATTGATGAACAGATAACCACAAGCAAAAATCAACAAATATATTCAAGAACGTAGCTATGGACAAAAATAAAGACAGTAACAATTTCATAATGATTTTAAAAATAAAAACTGACACAAACAGGGAGCATCTAATCGGATGCACATGCACAAATACAAGCAAAGTATTGATAGCTTTCACTACAATGCTCTGGAACAGACTGACACATTGCCAATAATCATGTGAAACAATGAAACACTTGGAACTGCTGATCCATGTCAAACACAACAAACGCCATTGATCACGTGAATGCTTAATATGGAATGCTCGGGAGCAGACATGGTTGCAAGACAGATCTTCATGATGAAGAAGACTAAACCTGGGCAGAAGACAGAACAGTCAATAGACTCAATATGTGTCATTACAAATAAGGATAAATTATAAAGAAAAAAAATTACAATAAGGACATAGGAGGGGTAAGGAAACTGGAGGTAGTAACCACGTACCTACAGACCAGGCAGTTTAACCAATGTTATTGACAGAATTGTAAAGGACAAAAATAGTGGAGGTTGTCAAAAAATCATTGGTGCGGCCATGCTTGGAACACTGCATTCAAGTATGGAATCCATACCTGACACATGTATGGCAGAGAAGAAAGGTGGAGAAAGTGCAAAGAAGAACTACTAAAATGACTTGACAATACAAAGACCTGGGTTATCAAGAAAGGTTGAAAAGGGCTAACAAAATTACAGAGAAGGAACAGAGGACATCTAATTGAAGCTGATTAGATCATCAAAGAAAGGAAAAGAATCTTTGAGGTAGCACAAACAAAGTGAGTCGAGGCCACAGATATGAATTATTTCAGAAACTGAAAGGAATATTGTGGCAGCAATTCTTCACCACAAGATTTGGAATGGTTTGGATGATAGTACTCTCTAAGTGGACACTATAGCAGCTTTAAAGAAAATGATGGGCTATTAAACATTCTTGGTTAACTTGAAATAGTTCCAACACAGATTGCATATGTTCTTAACCACATGAAACCCCTTTTATATGTTATGTTACATGCCAACCAATAAACGATTTTAAAAAAACTGACACATTGTCAATGTCATCATCTAGAACATTCAACTTGTAGTAGTTAATGTCAGCAAAATAAGCTGCCTGAAGACGTGTTGTCAGTAACTGTCGACTTGTAACGTAGAATTCTGAGCTGACATACTTCTTGGTAGAAACAATCTGCAAAACATTTGGAAATGCAAACAACAATGTATTGATGTAGTTACGATTGATGTAGTTACGATGATGTCAACAAAATGATGATGACAATCACAAAGATGATAATGATGACGACGACTGGCAATGACAATAAATTATGATGATAATCAACGAATGAATGGTTAACCACAAGTTAGGCATTTAGTTAGTTAGTTTGTTTTGGTTTTAAATTCTGCTGATTAAAGAGGCTTTTAGAGAGATTTTTAATTTTACTTAAATTCATAAATTAAATGGTTAGATACCGGTTTATAGTTTAGCATGTTTTCAAGGAACTATCATACTTTTAATCTTGATCTACTCAATTTATCAAATACTATGGCCAGCCTCTTCTGTGCCTTCATTATCGCTCGTTTGTTCAAAACATTTGTCTGTGTGGTGATAGAGGTTCTATTCTTCATAAGTCATATGTAAAACTTCTTGCTTCTCTTCAAAGATTCCAACCCCAAAGTCATTTGAAATCTTCATCTCAACCCTGGACTTTGGAAATCAGTGCTTTAACTGTGCCAATTTATAATCCTTTATACTCTCTTTCACTTACTGACTTTTTCAAAGAATTCCTATCCCTCCTAGAATTCCTATTATCTTTAACTTCTAAAGTTGTTACAATGGGCAAACTGAAAGAGCACAAGGACACTGAACAATACTTCACAAAAGTACTTGGATCTCTTATCTGCCTGTGATCTTATGCCGCACATCTCCTCTTCAACTCAAGGCTTGGGCCATGCACTTGATCTTCTTACACAACTCGGCCACTGTTCATACTTTGGTAGTGTCAGTTCCAAGTCTGGATAAAGGAGGAGGGTGATTGCTAATCTTTTTATCATGACACAGCACCGTTAAACCGTAACTAACCATCTCCTTATATAAACCAGTCTGACTCTTCCTTAAAGTCATAAGTATCAACATATTACATCAATATTGCAATCATTGCATCAGCTTCTCATCGAGCAGAGAATACATCAGTTTAAAACCTGACCTTAAGTTTACAAAACATTGCATTCATATCAGCCAACCTACCTCGGTTCCATGCACATCCCGATGCCAATAAATATTGTACTCAATCAATGGACAACCTGATTCTTGTGATGCCTGCACCAAAACAATGTTGGACTCTCAGAAATTCTACATCACCGGCTGGAAACTTGGAATTTGCTCCCCACGTTTGTGCATTCTGTCAGCTATCTGGCATCATTTGGAACTAAACTATAAACTAGTCCGTTTCAGCTTGCATACCCTGCATACTGCATAGCTTGGCTTTGGTTTCTCCAACTTATCGGATCCATTTCAAACTGGCTTTTCTAATCGATAATGACTTTGACTATAATTTCACTTCAAACAATCATCAACTTTTGCTTTGAGCCCTCCGATCTTCTGCTGTGGGACAGCTTTTAGTCCCCCAGGCTCACTCCTCAATAAAGTAGTGTTGGGCCTTCTAAATTGTTGGACCCTCCATTTGTAATGGACTCCCTTTGGTCACACATTGCTGAACAAGGTTGTCCTAACATTCAAAATTCTGTGGCCCAATGTTCATAGAAATTTTGTTTTTGTCGGCCCATAACATTACCAAGCAACTATTTTATAGTTTACATTAAAGTATTTATCCTAGCATCAAGTTATGGGTAGTCAGGTACCCACTCAGAATGGGTTCTGGTACCTGGACCATATTTTATTACAATTTTGACACTCCCAGCAGAATCGCATAAGGAAGTTAGTAGAATCACATAGGCTGATGGCGCAAACATTGAAAATTAACAATGACAATGGAGCCTGTGACCATGGCAAAATGACTAATGATGAAGATAGTCACTGTTTAACTCTGGCTTTTGCAGAGCTCTGTCTTGGCCCTTAGCGAATATACGAAGTCAGTAAATCCAAGATTCAGAGTAAACTGACTTTGCATTTCATAATAAGTTCTTTAAATAAATAATACATGAAATATTGACAAATGAACGATGCTGATAAAAGACCATGTTTCAAGATGGCTGATATTTATATATTTATGATCATAGCTATAAATGGGGTAATAGTGAAGATAATGACCATGGCAATGAAGATGATGATGGCTGTAATGACCATTAATGACATTAAATTGACTACAATAAAGGACAAATAAACAGCTACACTGGACCCTTGCTATAACACGCGTTGATATAACATGAATTTGGGTATAACCTGGTTGCAGCACTGGATTCCATAGATTAATTATGCACAGGTATGATCTATTGTCGTAATCATAAACTCCACACTTCTAAAGCATCAATCGAAAGCCAAGCGCAGGGCACCAGGTTATTCTCGAGCACTGCGTTGAGTCAGAGGAGTTATCCAAAAAGGTAGCCCAAAGGAGATCCAAGTCCGGTTGCCAGAGGGTCAGAGTAGCTGTTAAGGTGGTGTTATTTAGGTCGAGAATTAGAAGATGGAGGATCAGGTGAGTCAGCATATGAATTCCTGAAGAGGTGAGACTTAAGTTTTGAAAGAAAACTCATGCAACAGGGCATATAGCACTGCCGAAATGATCTCTGTAATGATAGAAGCAGAATTACAACAACTGAGACCTACAGAGCAAGGCTGTAGGTCACTGATTGTCAGCTGTTAGCTACACCTACACTGTCTGTGTCTAGACAAGTTGAAAAAGGAGCACTCACGCGTCACAATTACAGGATTATTCAAAAGCAGATTAGTTGAGAACTAGGCCAAAGATCTATGATAAGATCAGCTACACAAGCAAGAAGCATATCTGATATATTCTAGTGGATCTCAGTTAAATTTATGGGCAAATGATGAGCATAAAGATATGTTGTCAGTCAAGAGAAGACAAGACAGAGGCCAAAGGGTCAAGGCAGAGGTTAAAAGATCAAGGCAGAAGCCAAAGAGTCAAGATCACAGCTGGTAATTAGGACATTTCAGTTCCGAATTGAATCAAATAAATTAATCAACATCCCTGATAGCACATTTCAGAATTTAAACTCAGAAATGGTATTAATGTTGTAATGCTAATAGATGCTATGGTGAAATTTATTTGTTATGAAACTGCTTGCTATGATATACAAAACACATTCATGAATGATTAGCAGAGGTTCAAAATGTACAGTACTAAAACAACTTACAAAAGCTATTGAACCAACAAGTATTATTGAGTAAACTGTATGACGCTTAAATGCATCCCAATCCTTTTCGCCAAACACTCGGTAAAATTCGCTGGGCAGAAGACCAACATAATAGATAACAAACTGCTCTGAAAAATCCATCAATGAACACAACACAACAAAAACTTAACCAAGACAAAAAATGAAATTATTTAAACACACTTAAGCTAACCAAGCCAAAATTGTGAAGATGAACAGCTATTAAAATGAACAGAATAGAAAGTAAAGAGAGCAGTTCCTTAAAGCGAACCCCGAGAGACAGCCATTCTTATAAAGTTAATGACTTCATTTCTTAGCCTCAGTTTATAAGAGTGGGTGGCCAGTCCTCTCCCTTGATGTCTGATCTTCCCACTCACAGCCTATGGTCAGTGTGCTCATTATAGCAGAGTTGGCTAGGGACACAAGTGGAGCAAAAATCTTGCAAAAAATCTCTGCCCTGGCAGGAATTTGAACGCCCGACATCTCGGTTGACATCCCAACATGCAATACTTACATGCAGTACTTAAATCACTCTATTCTGCATCTAGAGTAAAATATGAAGTGTTATCACAGCTGTCTTTGATATCATCAGCATCACAATCATCATCATAATCACCATTGCCATCAGTCCACTATGGACCCACAGACCAACTGGACTAGAGTTGTGGAGAAGGATCTGACAACCATAAATTTTGGCTGCATAGAGCATTGCATCATTGCTAAGGCTGTGGCAGCTGAGTTTGCCACCAGAAGCACGTTATCATCATTGTCATTATCACCATCATCATTTGTATCTTTTCTATCACTGTCACTCAAGTCCAGGCCCAGTTGAGTACCTCTTAAGACTAAGAGCAGTACCTTGTATTGGATACGACAGGAAACGGGAAGCCAGTTAAGCACATCAGTCATGTAGGTAGAGATGTGAGAGTAGCGAGGGAGACGGGCGATGAGCCTGGCTGCCGACTGAAGGGAGGATATGCTTGCCTTGGGAATCCCAGCCAATAGTGAATTGCAGTAGTCAATGCGACAGCAGATGAAAGCATGTTGTAGAAGGCATGCCTTGGATAAGTAAACTATGAGGTTGTCTCAATTGAGAAGCTTTATGGCAGATACCATTATTCATTTGAACACTCTCCCACAGCTCAATATAGCAAACCAGAAACAGAATGTTCTTTTACAGTTGATTAAATTGTAAAAATTATAATTAGTAGCTTCTACTGTGCCGGTGTCTAATGCACCAGACATCAACTGATGGCATACCAAACCAACCCGTAATCAGGTCAATATCCAGAAAATCAGCCCATAAGACCATGGATATGTCGATCTGCTCAAAATAATAAGATTTATTAACCAACCTATATAAATCTCGGACATGCACGACATGTAAATAACTAAGTCTTTGGCTACTAAACTTTCAGATCCAAACTCTCCACAAAATTGTACTGATTAAATGTATATACCTAACTCACCATTAGCAATTCAGCATAATATCAAGCTTCAAAGGGTACAAAAAAACTATAAATGCAGATGTGCCCAAAATAATAACACCTATTAATCAACTAGACGTGTTTGAATCACAGGTTCATTTGCACTGAGACAGTACTTCACAAAATCCCACACTTTTCATGTATAAATACACTTAGGACACACACAATTATTACTTGATTAATAAATAATTATTACTTAATCCAGCTTGTATAATGAACATGCAGTACAGTAATGCAAGTGCAGTTATTAAAACATTTGAATATCTTGCATTACTGCAATACAGTACATTATACACAACCACTTTATTATTATCAAATCCAACCTATCACTACATGAGTAACATGATACCTGAGAACCTTCATCTTCAGCAACAACAATACCTTTGTTTACCTCTAAGCACAATCTTCATACTGTTGATCTCAGCATCATCAATAAACTTCCTGTTTGCTAGTGTAATGCAGTATTCAATTACACAAAACCCCGAGAGATAGCCATTCTTATAGAATTCTTGTAGATACTCTCTCTGTGTATAATTTGCAGTTTTAATTATATGAGTGGCATTCTTACTCACCAAGAAGAACAAGGCACAACAGACTAGCAAACTGGAAGACAGTTCCAGAGTTCCAATGTGGAAATATGATCTTAAGTTCTTTGAAGAACTTAGAGAAAAATGCCAGATTGAACTGGTATCTAACAAAGCAAAATGTAATCCTTAAGCACCAGTGCTATTTACAAATTCAGACAATCACATTGGGAATAACAATTAACCAAACCAATGAGTTTGTCAACTCTTCTGTGGAACACAGACAAAATCACTAATCAATTAGCTCATACATGCACAAATCAATCATCAACATTAAATTTTGTAATTCAAACTATAAACTAGTAGAAACACAATGTTTCTGCACTCCCTTCCTCAACAATGCATTGTGACTGATTCCATATAAACCTTTTCCCACCATGTCAGCAGGCAAGATTGGACATGCCTATGACTCATCACCAACATCATGCACTAAGAGAAACCACTCTTAAGCATATAATAAGCAATCATGCATAGTTCCACAAATTTCTGCAATTGCAAAATGTTGGGTTTCTACACAAGTTGCGTTTTTTTATATTTAATTCATTTCAGGCAACATCAGCCACATTTTTTATCGCAGTGTGTGTATGCACGTATGTAAATATATGCATATAAGTCAAATGCATATCTAGACAATTAATATAGTGCGTTTTAACTATTTCTCAAAGTACTGCACTTTAACATGCTATAACATGCTAAAGTTGGTGATAAAGTAACCATTATGTCAGAAAGATCACCTAATTCACCAACACTGCACTCGCTAGCCTAAGTGGTGTTAACGTTTATTAAGACCTTGCACAAGGTAAAGTGCACGCAAACCGGAAAGTGGCCACTGGTGAACTATCACGTAAATCCTATGCCCAACCAACGCATTCCCTTTAAGTTGATACCATGTTCAGAGCACCTGGTCCACACTGAACTGCGGATGAATATGCATATCTAGATAATTACCATAGTGCATTTTAACGACAGTGAAAACAGTTAAGCTCCCCAACTATTATAACGCTCCCTGGCAGATGATAGGAACAACAGCATCCATATATCCCTCAGGTCTGTTCAGGACAAGCCGTTGCCGATCCAGGGACGTAGCCAGGACACAATATCGTGGGGTTTTTAGGTTTCGGGGGTTCCCATTGGACATGGTCATATTTTTCTAAATATCTAGTTTTTTATTACAGTAATGCATTTATCTGGGGGGTTGAACCCGTAAACCCACCCCCTAAATACACCAATGGGTCGATCGACCAATAACAGTTTGACACCTATGAACTTCAAATAAAAATAGCCTTTAAAAAGTACCTAGAATATAAATCACAAAAATTAATAATGGCATAACAAACCTGTTAGGAGCCATGCCCTGGTCTTCTCCTCATGCCCTGGGGTGACTAAATTAAGATGCCCCTCGACCAAACAAAGAATAACTTATAAACCAAAAACTGCATTGATTCTATCGAGTCATAATAAACCAAACACCCTCTGGACCTTTGTAGACTTTATTGCCATAATGACAAAAAAATCATAATTGATAAACCATCCAAACAAAACTACATGCAAACGTGCCTCTTGCCCAGGACCAATGAACACAGATCTGGAAAGTTCTTATTTGATGGAGCGCAGCCCTCTATCGAACAGGAAGGTATCAATCGTATCAATACCGTTAACTATTTTTATAAGGACAAATCGGCGAATAATAATTTTACAGAGTAGATAAATTGCCTGTAGAGAGATATTTAATATACGGTGTAAAAATTGAAACGGGCGACATTTGTGGGTAAGGTAGCATACGGTGCATTATTGGATACCAGATAAAACAATATTCGCACGAGCTCCAATCCTATAATTATTATAAAATTATTCCTTGCCTTTAGAATTGACAAGGAGAAGGGCAACGCTAGTCATCTTGGCTATGACTAATTGTCAAATCGAAACAACTAACTTATTTCATTTTAAAGCATCGTGCAAATAGTTTAAATGATTCAATTTCAGCGCTTAAAATAATTCAGTTAGCAATGAATTGAGTTCAGTGACTATCAGGTGTAGCGTCATCAAGTATAGAATCTATGCACAATACGTAGACTATGTTGCGATCGAAGATTATCGTGCATGTAAGAGGTTGCTGTGTATGTGTAGGCCTATATCTATAGAGGTTTTAAAGGGCATACATGTGCACTGTACTGGGGCACATGCTCGTGTTCTTACGTAGGCTGTTAAGTAGGCTACGCCTATGATCAGTTGCACAAGGTTCATCCAGTGATATCGACGGTTACACCAGACATTGTGTTCTAGGCCTAGGCCTACATGTTACTGTGATGTAACGCAATGAGGTAGAATTCGTCGAAAATCCTTAGAATCAAATATAATCTTAAAACTTATGTAGAGCCATTGTTATTATATACTTAATTAGGCATCAGTCGATTGTCAGAACTAAGCAAAATCGTTGTGCAACTCAAATTCGATGGTGAGTTCAGTCGAAAGTCAAGAAGGGAATACAAGAAAATGCGGTGACAGCCCACGGAAGAAATGAGTCCAGGAAAAGTGATCTTTGAGTTGAAATGTGAAGGCCAAAACAGACTGCAGATCGAGAGTTGAAAGAGAGTACCAAAGTCTACAGGCCCTGCTCAAGGGTCAGCAATAGAATAAGCTGTTCTTGTCCAGGGTCAGTGTCGGCTTTACAGCTAGAGGGGTAGAGGGATCATGTATGTTCGGTGCCTTGCAGCTGGAAGGTTGCGGGTTCGAATCCACCTCAAAAGCCGCCGCGTAGGAACCCTGGGCAAGTCCTTCACTCGCAATTGCTCATGCGCTTCGGCGTGAAACTCCGATTCAGTGTCCGCGCTGTAGTCGGGAGCGCCTCTGAATGGGAATCTGGAAGGGGCGCTATAACAAGTGCTCAAATACAATACAATACAATAATTATATAGTGCTTCTCCAACTCACTGGCATCTGAGTCTCCTCAAATCAAACTGTGTGTACACAGGCAGGATGGTTACGGAACATATAGGCCTACAAGAAGTTAGAAAATCTTTTCTTTTTAATAATCCTTACACAAAAGATGGTGGTATCCGGCAGAATTATGCAAAAGATACATTATGTAAATTTTTAGTTTTGTGACAAAGCCCTCTGACACTAAAACTCTGGTTATTGCTCTGTGGAACCAACCGGGGGCATCGACCCAGATCATCGTTATTTGCTCGAACTCGATAGGCGCTCGTTATGATGCCAAGCCATAATCTTTACAGCTGGTTGACGCGTCTGACATAGAGCTTAACGTTGTGAGGTCGACAGCTCTGATTATATCTATGACTCCATGTGTGTGCTACAGTGCTTATCTATAATATGGATGTGCTTGTAAACACTGGAATCCCCTTATAAAATTGCGTGATGTCAGTTACTGCGTTATAACTGGTAATTGTTTAAAGGCTACACAATGAAGGGGTAGGCCTACATTGAAACTGGGTCGCATTTCTTTGACCTTGTAATATCAGAATTCTTGCTGTAACAATAGATGTCATTTGAAGGGGGTTCTGCTGTACTTTTATGGGTCAGCACGGGATTTGAATAGAAGCTGTGTAAACATAAGCTTCCTCGAATCCTCGGCGATTGGGTAAAGACTGGAATATGAGAGGCGAGTAGGAGAGAGAAGGATGGGAATAGGGAGGAATAACAAAAATAGCAACATCAGTTTATCTAGAAGGGGGGGTGCAGATAAACGAAACGAGTAGGAGAAGGTGAACAGGAAGGAAGACGAAACAGAGAAGGAGAAAGCACAGGAGGAGGAAACAGCGAGAAAGACTGAAAGAGGAGGACGAAGAGATCCAGGGCATGGGAGAAGGAGTGCTGGAAACCTTATTGTACGATGACAATAGAGATGTGGGAAGGTGGGATTGTGCTGGCAGTCGGGTGGGTGGTGTGTAAGGGCACAAGGCACCAACCGTCACAGGAACCAGCGATGGCGTATAATGTGCAATCGATAGACATCTTTGAGAGCTACTGCTGCTGCTGCTGAATGCGGCGGTGCAGAAGTAAGGTAAAAGATTGACAGCCGAGGACTGCTGTATAAGATCAATTGAACGAGAAACACAGCCATTCATGATGGGATCTCCAATCAGCCCAGCATCGTAGGCCTAATCGTAAACCGCAAACTTCTAAAGCGCCACTCGAAAGCCCAGCGCAGGACACCAGCTTATTCGTGAGCGCTGCGTCGAGTTAGAGGGTTGTCCAAAAGAGTAGTCTGAAGGAGGTCCGAGTCCGAGTTAATTTAAGTTATTTAACCATAGCATGCATGCGCCTGCTAGGGTTACACTGATAATTATTTGCAAAAGAATAATTATCTGGCAAGAAATTATTATTTTGAGAACAATTGGTCATCGTGATTTCACCAAGAACATGGATTATTGTCATGATGTGTTTTTTATGTTTTGGATCAGACATCCTCGATCTTTTTGTTACCTTCCAGAATCCAGATCATTCTTTTCTAACCGTTCTCCGTTCTCTCTCTGCTCTCGCTTATGGTTCCTGTATTGTTCAGAGCAGGCCTATGATGGAGGAGTGGGCTAAAAAACGACGATTATTAGGCTATCCTACATATCGTAAATAGTAATCGTAAACTCGATAATATTAATGTGCTACATGCGCAAATGCTGAGCGCAGAGGAACAGATCATTTGCAAGCTTTTCGTCAAGTCCAGGGAGTTGTCCAGAGACATCGTAGGCTCTATACAGGAAGTAGATGATCCGGTTACCGGAAATCAAACAGAGGAGGATAATCTCACATTCAAATAACGCATCATAGTGGAAGTTACCTAAGAAGAGCTGCTCTCGGCCTGGCAAAATATATCCACAATCGAAGGGCATAATATTATTATGGTTTCAACCGCTGACGGAAGAGGCTACATACGGTAGGCCTACTGAGTAAGAAATGACATGTATGAAAGGCTTTCGACTTCGGCAACGCATAGAACGATGGGTTGACGACGGCTTATGTAGCCTATACACCTACTGCAGTTATATAAAGTATGGCATACATGCATCTGTTCATTATATAGCGCCTTCCAGGATGCTTTAAAGACGCTGAATTAAAGAGTGGATTTGCATTATGAACGTAACGATCTGTTGCAATTTCGTGCACATGCGTGGGCCTTTCCCCTCCTCGGTGGCGACTCCAAAGGGGCCTGGCCCCCTGCGGTCCATCAAATGAAATCCTGGTTGCATCGCTTGATATGGTTATGGAACAGATGATAGAAGAGGTTAAGAAATCCGTGTGTATACTATCTCCTTCGATACAAATGAAATATTTATTACTAATATATTTTATTCGTAAACTTTTTAAGGCTCTTTCTTAGTACTAATATAATATTAGTAGCCTACTAAGAAAGAGCGTTAAAAAGTTTACGTAGTAACGGATTAGATTAACTGTTATAATTGGCATACATTTATTAACGTCGAAACGTAGACCTACATTGTTTTACATTATAAGAAAATTCAAGCTCCTTTTTTGTGTCACAGTAAGAATGCGAAGAAGCAGAAGAAGAAAAAGAAGAATAAGAGGAGGAGGAGGAGGAGGAGGAGGAGGAGGAGGAGGAGGAGAGGAGGAGGAGGGGGGGAGGAGGAGTAAGAAGAAGAGAAGAAGAGGAGGAAGAGGAGGAGGATGACGAAGAAGGTGTGGAGGAGGAAGAAGAAGAAAGGAGGAGGAGAATAAGAAGAACAGAGGAAGAAGAAAAGGAGGAGGAGGAGAAGGAAAAGAATAGATGACGAAGAGGAAAAGGAGAAGAAGACAGAAGAAGGAGAAGCATAATTATGAGAAGCAGAAGAAGAAGCAGAAGACAAAGGAGGAGGAGGAAGAAGAAGAGGAGGAGGAGAAAGAGGAGGAGGAGGAGAAAGAGGAGGAGGAGACGAAGAAACCGTTAAGCTAAACTCCAGAGGCAGCCAGCGGCATGAATTGATAGTGTCTTCACTCTTCTTAGCCTCGGCTGATGAGCGTCGATGGCCCATCTTCTCTGTTGTCGCCTGATCTTCCCACTGGCAATGTAGTGTATACAGTCAGGGCAATCATTATAACTGAGTGTCTTAGGGACATAGTTAGAGTCGAAATCTGAAAACTGCTTTCTGCCCTATAATAGCGAGGATGCGAATCCCGACCTTTCGATTAACAGTCCAGCAAACTAACCACTAGACTATCAAGCACCCCTATAAACTGATTCTCATCTTCATTTTTCTGACTGCATTATATTTGAGACGATTAATTTAGCTGAATCGTCTGCAATCGAAGTGTGATTGCATTTGTCATTATCATCCATTATGCGACACGTGACACTGCTCTCGGTTTCGACTGTACAAACGCTGATGATATTCGCCTCGAATTACACGAGGAAACGATACGCGAAGTTTGCGTTGACAATATCGTTAAGAAGACATCATCGTTAAGAAGACATCCGTCGCCAAGTTTCTCGTCGACATGCTATTAGAAAGACGCATTTTGCTGATCATGTTGGCCCATATAAGCGGCGTCTGAGGCATTGTGCGCAACCACGACCAGAGGGCGCTAGTCTCGGCGGCGGCGGCGGGAACGAGCTCGACCGGTGCGGCAGCAGGAGCAGCAGCAGGAGCAGCGTTGGAACCATCTGTTGCACCGATGTATCTATCGTAGGCGACCTGCACCGTTTGCGGTCGCGTCAGCTCGAGCACACAGCGACATCTAGTGTGACACGGTCGATGCTGTTGACACCTGCGTGATATAGGTAGATCCGTTTACAATTAATGAGTCTACTGCTTGTAGCGATATAATCTTATCAAACGCCTAGTAAAACTAATTATAATTAATATAGGATAGAATAAGCTATAGTTAATTAGTAGCGGCGTTTGATTAGAATAATTAATTAGGATAATGTATTGCACCATATGTTGTAATTTAACATAATTTCAAAAAACTAATGTCTGGTGTCTATAGAGTAGGATATTTACTTAATGCAATGAAGTTATAGGACCTATACGGTTCCACATATCCTCGATCGACGAGGCAAATCGTCTGTCGAAAGATATGTCTACTGTACTGCTTAATAATTGCGCATTAAGTCGGCGCTTTATAGAAAGCCAACTAATACAAACCGAACGAAATCATACAACCATAATATTATTGTCTGATTAATTCAATTGTTGCGTTTTGTAAATGATCTCTCTCGATCTGGTTTCCATTCTGTCCTCCGCTGCTCCGCACTCCTACTTCTCCTTTAGAAATAAATCACTCAGGGCCGAATTTAAGCATAGGCTACACGGGCGCCAGCCCCAACCCCCACCACTTAGGGGCCTCCACCAGTTGCAATTTTATTATTTTTTCCCTTCACTGCATGTGTCATCTGACTAAAAAAGAGATTTTAAGAGTGACTAGTGACTAGATCTGAGTGCAGGCTTCTGAATGACCACTGTACTAAAGAGTCATAATTTTGAAACATAGTTGGATTATGATCCAGCTTCAGAGAAGTTTCAGCTTTGCAATTTTCCGCCAAGCATTGATCAATTCACAATCTAGTTGACAAAAAGGTTAGCATCATAAGAACCAATCTGCTGAAAGTTTGGTTTTCTATCTAGGCTTGAATCACGTAGTGATGAAGATATACACAACTCAGAGAAAACCCGTTTAGCAATATATTTGGCGACGACCTCGATAAAAGCTGTGGCAGTGAGTTCATGCATGTTTTTTAGTTTGTCAAAATGTTTGAAGGCAAGACAGGACACACTGGCCTCAACATAAGTCAGAAGCAGTTCATGTTCCACTTGATACTTGACAAAGGTGTTGAAAGTTCATTGCCAAATGTGGAAATTATGCTAAGAATGTAGGCCTGCTTGGGCGCTCATGGTCACAAACTGTGGTGCTGAACGATCATTCGTTCCAATAAGACGTAGCCTATCTTTCCTCGGGGCTTCTGCACTGAGAGTGCCTCTGAATAGTCTATAATGCGAGAGGCGCTTTATAAATGTCAAGATACGATACGATACGCTCGAGGATATAGGCCTAATTAAGAACAGGCTTCGTACAAGTATATGACACATGAGATACTTAGACAGCTTGCAGTGTTGAGCATAGAGAGTGATATTCTACGCCAATTGGATTTTAATCAGTTTATTGAAGACTTTGCCAATAGAAGAGTGCACAAAGTCTCTATTCTTGAAGCCTATTCTTGAAGCCTACTCAAATTTAGACCTAATTGCAAGCCGAACTGAGCTAATTAACTGTCTCAAGCTACATGCATCTGTCTTTAGTTTGTATAGATCCCGCCCATAGCTAGTTTTACTTCATTTGTTCGTCGGTATCCATGACTTCTGTTAAAACTTAGATAAGAAGTTTAAAGCTTACTTTTGTTTGATATTTGAGAAATGATTTAATGTCTATTAATATTATAGAAGACACTTTATTTATAAGCAATATGATCTTCCCAATTTATTTTCATTGACATGAATTTTCAAGAAAAATTAGTTAATAATATTGCCTTTAAAACTTTTGGAGACAGAGGCAGAAGACTTCCTAGTGGCTGACAGCAGATACCAGTGTATTCTATGGAGAAGCAAATAGAGTTTCTGTGGAGTGGCGTTTACTGAAGCCCAGATTGGTGGGATTGAGGACTGAGGAGTGAGTTTGAAGAGAGGTAGTCGTTTAGCAGAGTAAGGACAATTCGTTCAGTTAACTTAGATAGAAAGGAAAGATTAGAGGTGGGACGGTAGTTAGGTTTCCTCGTCAAAATTTGCTTTTTCGAGAAGGGGACAGACGAGAGTGTGCGTAAAAGCCACACGGATGTTGCCAGTAGCAAGTGAGAGATTTTGGAACGATGAATGGGAGGCCGAAGGAACAGGGTTGGGAGAGGGGAGCGAATCACTGCTGGAGCAGCTGGAGGAGTGTGTATTTAAACGAGATTGTAATGTGAAGCGAGGGGAATTTGTTCGAAAAGAGTGAACATAAGGTAGCCTATCAACGATAAAGGGTTGGGAAGGGAGCTATAGGCAGTGGGGAGGGAGATTTGAGCTGTAGGTAGGCCTACATGTAGACCCTATATGCATGGTTGTCCCTGTCGGAGACTGCGCGTCAACAAAGACAAACAATTTGCTGCACAAAAGGACCCACCATATATATTGGGCGCCCATGGGCCCTTACCACCCTAAATCCGGCCCTGAAATCACTGAAATTGATCACAACACTTAAATTAATCACGACGCTGAAATTAATCATAATTAGGCCTTAATCATAATGGTATAGGCTCAATATATTACTGTCCCTGTTATATAAATTACTGGATACTGTTCGTGGTGATAGTCACAGAAAAGATAACCTTAACTATGAATAATGATTCAGATAGATTCGTGTCGCACGATTGTATGTGATTGTTTCGTGGCTAAGGTTATTTTGCCTGCGAACATTTTTCGTGCCTTACATGCAGTTGGTTCACTAATACTACATTGAGTTCCATAATACTACATTGTGTTCCGTAATGCTACATTGAGTTCCTTAATACTACATTGTATTCCATAATGCTACGTTGAGTTCCATGATAATACATTGAGTTCCATAATACTATATTGTGTTCCGTAATGCTACAATGTGTTCCATGATACTATGCATTGTGTTCCATAATACTACATTGAGTTCCATAATACTACACTGTGTTCCGTGATGCTACAATGTGTTACATAATACGACAGTGTGTTCCTTAATGCTACAATGTGTTCCATTATAATACATTGAGTTCCATACTACTACATTGTGTTCCGTAATGCTACATTGAGTTCCATAATATTACATTGTGTTCCATAATACTACATTGTGTTCCATGATGCTGCATCGGGCCTTCTCGGTTGTGGGACCGAGTATCTGGAATGGGCTTCATCTAGAACTCTGTCTCCTACCTATGAACTCTTTACCTGCATTTTATACCTGTCTGAAAACTATTCTTTTCAGCCGTGGTTGGGCCGGGAGCGCCTCTGAGTAGATATCTTGAAGGGGCGCTATATCAAGTTTCATTGATTGATTGATTGATTGATTGACATTGTGATCCATAATACTATATTGAGTTCCACAATACTACATGTGTTCCGTAATGCTACATTGAGTTCCATAATACTACATTGTGTTCCGTAATGCTACATTGTGCTCCTTAAGACTACATTGTGTTCCATAATGCTACGTTGAGTTCCATGATAATATATTGAGTTCCATAATACTATATTGTGTTCCGTAATACTACGTTGTGTTCCGTAATGCTACATTGAGTTCCAAAATACTACATTGTGTTCCGTAATGCTACATTGTGTTCCATAATACTAGAGTGTGTTCCGTCTGCAAATCATCTGAGGTTCATTTGTGAACATCGCAATGGCATGAAGGTAATGCAGCCTAAACCCGCTGTTTTATCCCTTTCACTATATCGACACTCTATTATTCTCACAGAACTTGAGGCCTAGAGGGCCTGTACTAGGCCTATTTCCCACATGGTGCTGTATGTCGCCCACATCGACTCAAACTGTACTAAGTGGAAAGGAATCACCGGATCGTTATAGTCGCCTAAATCATCTATAACAGTAGGGCCAGATTAGGCCTGCTTAGTGGACCCATCTACGCACGTGTTGAAGACAATTATTGTTATAGCCTATATAAGCCGAATCTGAATACTCGTATTTCTGAAAGATCCGTTTTCCCAAAAGCAAATGTGGCCAATATTTCACAAGCATTCATTTTGACATTTTACTTCAGAATTTCCATGGCAGCAGCTATGTTTTGCAAGTGTTTGGAGAAAACATCGGATTCAGGATTAAGGATTTAAGATTACGAAGGATTAAGACTCTCAGAAGTTTCAACAGCTACACAACAGAAATCCGAGCAAATCCCTAATAAGAAAAACTCTTCGTGGAGTAGAGCGAGATCTTCTGAGGGGCGTTCGAGACAGATGGCTGAATTCCAGATCCGCCATCCGTACCATAGTCAGGGTCTGGCCGCAGGGGGTTCGGCACTCCTCGACGCCATCAACCGTGGCAAGGTTCACCTGGCTAAGTTCATCCTAGACGCCGGCGAATATGACATCGTCAACACCAGAGACTTCAACGGAAAGACTCCGCTTATACGCGCATGTTACATCAAGGTATATACATATACGTATATATACATTACGTACATACATATATACATACATGCATATATATACATGCATATATATACATGCATGTATACGTATATACAATACATACATACATATCGTACATACATACCGTACATACATACATACATATACAATTATCCATGCATACATACATACATACATACGAACATAATATATACATACAAACATGTGTACACGCGAACATTTATACATACTTTCGCATATACATACATACTTGCACATACATACATGCATTGGCATTACTTCAAATGTCACAGCATATGTATGTATTTATTTGAAGTAACGCTCTGCTACATGACATACATAACTACATACATGTACATATGCTGTGACATTTGAAGTAACGCCAATGTATACATACATACATTGGCGTTACTTCAAATGTCGGGCCACTCCGCAGATTAATCAAACATGTATACACTTTCGTTTTCATCAGACTGATAGCGGGCCATTCGTGTTACATGACATACACAAATACACACATAATGTTGTGAGCAGAGCTGCAGTGACACTGACTTGGAGTTAGCCACTATATTCATTAGTTTAATTAATATTTGTATCTGGACGTTTAATTGACAGCAGAATTGTGTGTGCATACGCTTGTCTGAACAGGTATTGGAGTCGTAAGCCTTGGATATTTAATTAAGGTGCAGGTGTGACTATAATATTTATAATGTACTGGCACATAGAGCGGGGAAATTAAGTTGCTCATGATATGAGCGGTATTTGAATTTTAGTTAGGCCTGCAGGTGAAATACAGAGAGGGTTGATACGAGTTGAGCTAGCCCAAAGGGGGAGTTGATCTGTGGAAGTGATTTTCTTGTGTGACGAATTGAAATAAGAACTGCTTGAAAAGTTTACGGACTGTGTTAATGTGAATTGATAACCACGCACTACCATAGTTAAGTTATGTAAGTTTTATAGGTAGAGTCTACTAGAGATAGAATAGAGAAAGTACAGCTGAAGTAGGTGATTAGAGTAGGGAATATCATGCTTTCATACACGGACACGTATACTTACATGTATACGAGGGTTAATCGATAAGTAGTGAGAAAAACATACAGGCAAACGACTTCAATCAAAATCTTCATTCATTCAAGGAATTATATAGCACCTCTTCAAAGAAACTACTCAGAGGTGCTCCCGACTCCAGCACAGTCAAAAAGAACAGTTTTCAAATAATTATAGAACGTGTCAGAAAGTGTCCCAAGGAGGAGGCGCAACTCAAGAGGGAGGCCATTCCATACCGCTGGAACCACCACAGAAAAAGCGCGGCTTTGCATGATAGTGGCACCGGCAAACGGGACTGAGAGCACGCCATCCCCGCTGAGCGTAGGCAGCGACTACTTCGAGTATCCGACACAGGCCGACAAAGGTCAGTTAAGTAAGCTGAAACGAAGCCTATCTGGCACCGCCATACCAAGGAGGCGTATATCTAGTTCATAGTTGTTTTTTTATTTCGACGAGCTTTTCGAGGAATTCGAGAGAGCAGAAAGCATTCGTGTCATCTGAAAACAAGATGAAACTCAGCGCAGAGGATACATAGGGAAGATAAATTATAATAGGCCTATAATAGTAGAAACAACAAAGGACCCAGGTTTGAGCCTTATGGAATACCAAACTCTACAAGTTTCAATGGAGATAGGGCTCCATAACATACACGTAGCACTTGCTGGTATCTACAATCAGATAATTTGGAACCAGACGTACGCAGTAGGCCTAGGCCCTACACCTGGTACAAAAAGCGAATGGATAAATAGAAAGCTTTCCGAAAATTGGAGCAAAATTTAAATTTAGCATAAAAAACTTTGACCTCAATTGACCTAAGATGTACAACCAATTGTTATCTATTTGGTCAAATTTGTTTTTTGCTAACTCGAGAAATTTCCAACTGCACTGGAAATATGGAAAATTGAACATTTGTAGAACAATGATAAGAATCTAGGGATATCTAGGTGCATTTAGATATTGCCTGTTGCATTACACACATTTAATACAATCCAGTAATTCCTGTCAGCTTGCCCACATGGAGCCCATATAGTCGCGGGAACCAGCTTATTCACAAGCGCTTAGTCAAAACGTCATCGAAAGGCGGGAGTGTGAAATCGGTCATGGTCGAAAGGGTTCAAGCCGGCGTTGCATGAGTCTAAGAATAATATTTACGCCCCACCTGTAGAGGTCTGAAGCAGTCGGCTGAAGTGTACACTGAATTAGACGATCAGAATCCAATCTAATCTATAATTATGGACCGTACGAGACGTGTAATGCATTATTTATGGAGCATTACAAATCGTCTCGTACACATCGCCTCATTCATAAAATATGAGGCAATTGTCCGGCAGTAAAGCTGTCGTCACCGTGTGCCGCATGCATTGTATATCCTACGTTTATTGCTTTCATCAATTTTACGTTACTTATGATGGGACAATGGACATGACTGGGAGAATAATGCTTTCACTAGATTAAGAGTAACTCTGAATGTTTCTCGCTTGTTTATTATAGGATAGGTTATAAGTCTCTCTATGGCTATCTCTGCGTATAGGCCTATTCATGTCTCTGTTTCTCTCTGTCTGTCTCTCTGTTCCTCTCTGTCTCTCACTCTGTCTGTGTCTGTGTCTGTTTTTGTCTCTATCTCTGTCTCTCTGTCTCTGTGTCTGTCTGTATCTGTCTGTGTCTGTCTTTGTCTCTGTTTCTGTCTGTCTCTCTGTCTCTGTCTCTGTCTCCGTGTCCCTGTATGTCTCTGTCTGTCTCTGTTTTTGTCTGTCTCTCTGTTTCTCTGTCTCTGTCTCTGTCTGTCTCTGTCTCTCTCCTGTCTGTCTTTGTCTTTGTCTCTGCTTCTGTCTGTCTGTCTGTCTGTCTGTCTGTCTTGTCTCTGTCTGTCTGTCTGTCTGTCTCTGTTTTGTCTGTCTGTCTGTTTGTTCTCTCTGTCTGTATCTCTCTCTCTCTCTTTCTCTCTACGCATGCATATTTGTATGTTGTCAGTGTGTATGTATGTAAGCATGTACTACGCACGTATGTAGCCTACAGGTACGTTGCGCGCGGACAACTATAGCGAGAACACTATAAGCTGATCAATTGGTTGACATCAATCACCGGGATAAATTGCTCGGAGGTGGTGAAAAGACTGGGCTTTCGGCAAAGGCGCTAAGTAATTCTGGTCACCTAATCAAGGATTTATGGGATGCTGCTGGAGGGAGAGATTGTGAGACGGAGGAGACAGCGAGGGGAAAGCCAGAGCGGAAGGAAGCGTGGAAATAAGAGGGAGAGAAGGTATTATGTATACATAAGCGTCTTTATGATGCAATAAGGAGAATTGTTGCGCAGGAATTAAGAAAGAGGCAGTGGGTGCATTTGGGCAGTAGTTTCCAGTGGACGAGGGACAACATGGAGGATGGACAATGGAGGATAGGGTTTCATAATGGGTTGCAATCGAACTCAGGGGAGTTGTAATAAAGTTGTCGTGTCGTATAGGAAATCTGTCGGCTTGATGGAGTTTCGCTTCCACAAATCCACGTTTCCCATACTTAGTCATAAAAGCCGACTGCATCTTTTATCCGCAAATCTACGCTTCCTACTTAGTCATAAAAGCCGTCTGAATCTTTATCCTACTATTTTCGGATCACGAAGCTCAGATTTTCCTTGTCCCCTCAACGTAAGCTTGTTTGTCTCCCTCGCTCACTCTCTCCCTGTAAATTGGACACGTCTGTTTCTTCCACCCCTGTCTTCTCTCCTCCCTCTCTGTAAATTCTGTCGTTTGTCTATCTGTGTGTCTTTGTCTGTCTGTCTGCTTGCCTGCCTGCCTGCCTGCCAGCCTGCCTGATAGACGTATCCAGATGAACGATCGTATACAAGCACTAAATCTGCGGATATAATCTTAACTGCCAGCAATAACATGGCGACGGACGACAGCGTGCACTTGGTTGTTGTAATGGAAGAGACGACGGTCGACGTGTGCGTTGTATGTTCTGCAGGAGGAGAAGACGAGAGACAAGGCCGTCGCGTTGCTGCTGCGCCGCGGGGCCGACGTCAACCTGAGGGATGATGTCGGTCGGACGGCCTGCGCCTACGCCTGCCAGCTGCGGTGCAATGACGTCGTCCGGATACTCGTCAAGAACAACGTCAACCCAGACATCGCTGACAACGACGGTCAGTCTTTGGTGGTCAGCCTTCTTCTCTCTTCCAATTGCCCACTGCATGGCGCCTACAGAGCCTAAATTCTGTCTTGTCTACACCGCATTTCCTGTAGTCGTTAGTATTATATATAACTTCTGAATCTTTATCCTACTATGTTCGGATCACGAAGCTGAGATTTTCCTTGTCCTCTTAACGTCAGCTTGCTTGTCTCCCTCGCTCTCTCTTTCTCTGTGTAAATCGGTCAACATCAGATACAGTATTAACCAAACTCTCACGTGAAGAACATTAATTTTGCACGTTTGATCGGCAGAATGTCACTTCTGAAAATTACCTGTTGCTCCTTGTTAGACGCAGAAATTGTCCCTATGTTTAGGTTAGTTGATGTTTAACGACACTGTGTCATAACAAAGATGACTAGCGTCGGCCTCCTCCTTTCTCCAGGCTTTGGACTGGCACTGAAAAAGCGCGAGCAGTGGCGGAGTTGTCCCTATGTTTAGAACCCCAACATACATATGATACATGTATATATACCGCGTCTTCTATACAATCTCTTTTCTCATTTTGTTCGCCAGATAACGCCATCAGTCAACAACCAGACGACGAACGTGTCTATGATTTATACAGTACTAATTATAATTTCTTATGTTGTACAAACTAATTCTGTGCGCAAGACATTAAATCTGAATCCGAAAGCGGTAATGATTGAAGTAGGAAAGTAAACAAGAAAATAAGTCGTGCATTTCATTTTTTACTTGCGCATCAAAAATAATTGCAGTAGTCATGACAACGTGCATTCAGAATAATTTCGTTGAAAAATCATAGAAATAATTCAACCATTTATTTTGCGCCTAACGTTGCTACCGTCTGCCCTATCGACTGGGGAGGTTTGCTGCGTCCCCAGCAGAAGCATATCCCAAAACCACTCGCCACTGCCGTACTCATGAGGTGGTGTACGTAAGACTCGTAAGTCTTAAGCTGGAATAAAGGAGGAGGGCAATGCTAACCTTCGTTGTTATGACACAGCATCGTTAAACATAAACTAAAAATACCCACAAAATTTTGATGGCGTGTGTTTAAATAGCTTGCATTTTCCAGGACTACATCAACAAAACTGTGACCCACTAGGCGGCTGATTTATTAAGAGGCAGATCCCAAATGGTTCATTTCATTGCTTTATAGGATATCGACGGGGCTTCTCCAATGAAATTAATACCATTTTAACTATAGCATAACGGTTTCAGTTGACCGTCGATTGAATCTTTTTTGCATAATGGAAGCAGATAGCAAGGCAGGGAGGTATAGAGAGACAGCCAGAGAGGCAGAAAGAGAGGTAGGCGAGGAGGTAGGAACTAGGAAACCCATATACATTTCTTCAGGCTTCGTCTTCATTCTTGAATCGTTCTGTAGTCCGTCTCTAAAAATATAGTCTTCGGCCAACTTTGACCGGTGCTCGATCAATAATCGGACAGCAATCCAACTGCTGGACAGTAACTTTCGATAGGTCACATGGATCGGTTTCAAAGTGTAGGCCTATATTGTTTTTGCATGCCATAATCCAACAGAAGTCACCGAGGGTCACTCGTTCACTTCCGCCGAATCTCAGGGAGTAATATGACAAATGATCATGGTGACTGATGTCAGATCGGGAGAGCGTCTGGAGAGTTTTCCTATGAAAAGGCGCTATAAAATTTGAAACTACATTACATTTACAAAAGACGTGCGGATTTCTGGTCAGTGAATACAGACACTAGTATATAGTCGGTTGTCTGGCATATCAATGCAGTTGGTACGACTTGGTCGACGTTCTTTAGTCCGTGGGCAGACGGCATTTTCGTCAGTTTTCGCTGGTTCTCTGGTCAGACAAGTGACACTAAGTGGTCAGTCGGCGTTCAACTTCTGGTCACTCGCCTGTCAGCCATCCGCTCTTAGTCGCACCTGTTCACACAGTCCAACCACGTTCATCCATCTATCATCCGCTCCACCTCTCTTCCTCCACATCCCACTCCTCCTCCTCCTCCTCCTACTTTTCCTCCTCCATCGACCAAATAACCCATCCCACTATCCTGCACACTTGCCCCACTGGTCAGCGCTCAGCACAACCTCACCGGATCTAGGATCCGTTCTGATTAATTATATGTGGGTTAAATGTATCCCGCTGATTCACCGCGAAATTACACGACAGGTAGGATAAAGCTGGAATTAATGTATAGTAGGCTACAATCACACTGCATGAAAAATATGATACATATATATATATGCATACATATAACATTATATAAAAATTATATATATCCACCAACAAAATGTATATGAATCTATACAAAGACGCGGGCTTGCGTGCGTGTGCTTGTGTACGTGCGTGTGTGCGTGCTTGTGTATGCGCGTGTGTGCTTGTGTGCGTGTGTATACGTATGTGCGTGCGTGTGTTATTCTGTGTACGTGCGTGTGTGTGTGCTTGTGTATGCGTGTGTGTGCTTGTGTGCGTGTGTATGTGTGCGTGCGTGTGTATGTGTGGGTGTGTGCGTGCGTGTGCGTACGTGTGTGTGTGGACAGCGAATCGTGTAATTGTGTTGTGTTGTGTATGTTTCCGACGGCGGAAATTGCATGTCCTGTCAGCCGCAGTTGGACGGCGGATGAGCTGCACTGCCTTTGTTACTGCCTCTGCTTTCTTCTTCTTCTTCTGCTTCTGCTGCTGCAGCTGCTGCAGGTGGTAACAGACTTAATCCGCTGCGGATGCACATTGCCCGTATGCCTTGCTACGTCTGCTGTTGCAGCAGCCTATACGTCCGTAAATAAACGCGGCGTGGATGTACGCGTCCGTGCTTGGAATGACATTAAAATTGCCAAACGTCCATTCACTCAATGCACCCACAGGAGGGAGCCAAAAGATGATGATATATATATATATATATAGAGAGAGAGAGAGAGAGAGAGAGAGAGAGAGAGAGAGAGAGAGACAGACAGACAGACAGACAGACAGACAGACAGACAGACAGACAGACAGACAGACAGACAGACAGACAGAGACAGAGACAGAGACACAGACACAGACACAGACACAGACACAGAGACAGACAGACAGACACAGACAGAGACAGACAGACAGAGACAGAGACAGAGACAGAGAGAGAGAGAGAGAGAGACAGAGACAGACAGACAGACAGAGAGAGAGAGAGAGAGAGAGAGAGAGAGAGAGAGAGAGAGAGAGAGAGAGAGAATTAGAATATCTCATGCGAGTGAAACGATAATATAATCAGGGTTTATGATTTGGAAATCAGAGCAAATATGGTTTTATCGGGAAAGACTTATCGTCCACTTTTCTCATAACGACAAGAAATAGCGATAACATCGGAATCCAGAAAGATCAATCATTCCGACCTAATTTTGGTCTTCGTCAATGGTTCCATGTGTTAGATTGGCAGCATATCTATGGTCGATCTGACAGATTCATTCGTTCGTTCTGTCGTTCTGTTGATCCGTACATAGCTGTCTGTCTGTATTTGCGTATTATGCATGTCCTGTCCATTATGCCTGTTTATAATGTGTGTCTATATACATGTATGTGTTTTCTGTCGCTCTGGTTCTATTTTCATGTGTGCAGCTGTCTGTCTGTCTGTCTGTCTGTCTGTCTATCTGTCTGTCTAGACGTCTTGTCTGTCTGTTTGTATTGTCTGTCTGTTTGTCTGTCTATGTGTCTGTCTGTCTTGTCTGTCCGTGTCGGTATAACGTCTGTTTGTCTATCTATTTGTCTAGACGCCTTGTCTGGCTGTTTGTTTGTCTGTCTATCTGTCGGTATATGTCTGTCTTTCTAGACGTCTTGTGTGTATGTGTCTTGTCTGTCTGTTTGTCTATCTATGTGTCTGTCTGTCTTGTCTGTCGTCGGTATACGTCTGTTTGTCTGTCTATCTGTCAGCATGTCTGTCTTTCTAGACGTCTTGTCTGTATGTGTGTCTTGTCTGTATGTGTGTCTTGTCTGTCTTGTCTGTCTTGTCAGTCTGTCTATCTGTCGGCATGTATATCTGTCTAGACGCCTTGTCTGTCTGTCTTGTCTGTGTGTCTGTATGTCTGTATGTCTCTCTGTCTATCTGTCACAGAATGAAGATCTGCTGGCAAATATTTATATATCTGTTTGTCTGCTATTGTCCGTCGATCTTCATTCTGTGACAGACAATTGGTATTACGTCAGCCTACACATTGCATATATATGCATATATATGCATATATATATATTTATACAAATGCCTATATACACAGATATGTATGCATATATAAGAATATATATGCATATATAAATATATATGCATATATATAAGAATATATATATATATGCACATATACTATACACATATATGCATATATATGTATATATTACGCATATGGGCTACAATATGTATACATGTATAAATGTAATTGGCATTGGTCTGTTTTTCAGGAAACACTCCATTGATTATCAGCGCCACGGTTGGTAACGACGTTGCCATAGAGATATTGATTCGTTCGTTTCGCCGTCTCGGACTCAACGTCAACCATGTCAACAACGACGGTCTGACGGCCCTTCTGGTCGCCGCCAGAAACGGCTTCATCGCCTGCGCCTCCCTGTTGGCCGTCGACGGAAGGGCCAACACCTCCCGCAGGGACCCGGAGACGGGACTGACGGCTGAGCAGTTGGCGCGGGACAGGGGATGCAGCCTCGCCGATGTCATGCCCTTCTCTGCCGCCGGTAATCCAGGAGGAGGAAGAGGCGGGTCGTTCACCGGTGGAAGAGGCGCCTTCTGGGCGGTAAAGGCGGCCTGGTCGTCGAGACGGTTCAGTGGCCGTTCTGGTACTGTAGACACGGGAGTTGGAGGTCGGGATGAGGGGGAGGATGAGTTGACGAAGGGCTGCAGTGGGAAGAAGGGAGTGGTCGATGGTGGGGTTGCGATGGAGCAAAGAGGAAGAGGAGAAATAGGAAGGGAGGGTGAATACCGGATGCATGGATCAAGAGGATTCCAGCGCAGCTTCAGTCTACCGTCGTTGAGAATTGGTTTCGAAGGGCTGCGTGCCTCTCCGTCCGCCGCAGCTGTCCAGCCGTGCTCGACGTCCCTCAGCGGATCGCGTTTCCTGGTGAAGACCTCGGCGACCATGTCCAGTCATTCATCCACGGCGACCGATGAAACCAGTGAACCGCGACGGTCGCCTGCAGGCCTCACAGAGCAGAGTGCAATGAAAAACGGTGCAACGGATAAGACGCCTGGAAACGCCATCCCTGCAGGGCTCGACTCCAACATGGCAGAGGGAAGCGGAAGAGGAGAAGGAGGATCTGGGGAGTCTTCGGACGGACGTGAGGCCTTCCAGTCAGAAGTCAAGAGTGGAAGTGGAGGAAAAGAGATGGTTGGGGTCATTCGAGGTCGGCAGCCTTATGAGGACCTACGGTCGGTCTCCTCCTTAACCCCATCGACTGATGGCAAGTCAGTCCAGACAATTAACGATCACATTGGCTGAAGACATTATGTGCCAGTCTATACAGACAACTGACCAGCGTTGACCACCAACTAATTGTTAGCCTGACCACCCCACTGGCTAATCAACTGTTTAGCCAACTGACCAACAGTAAACTGACTATAGGTAATGGCCTACTAACAGATCAACCAACTGACTAATCAGCTTAACAGCTTAACACAAACACACGCACACGCACACACCACACACCGACCCACACCCCCCCACACACACACACCGACACACACACACACACACACACACACACACACCGTATACCTGTCAACCTGTATACATGCCAAATGCGGTAGTACTGCGACTTCTCGTGCAACTAATCAACCAACTTACAACCAATCGACTGATTCTTCACCAACTGATCCCGAAACAAACTTCCATCTGGGACGGAGGAGAGTTGAAATCCAAACCTCTTGGTTGACAGCCTAGAGCTCTAATCACTATGCAAGCGTATACTCCCAAGCGGGAATAGTTGGCAAGCTACAAAACACCGTCTCTCGCAAATGAACTGTCAAATGTTTACCTGAAAGACTTAACAAAATCACCTGCCTGCCACCACACATACACACATCACCTATACACACACACACACACTTAAACACACACACACCCACACACACACACCCACACACACACAAACACACACACACACACACACAAACACACATCTACACACGCCTACACAGACACACACAGTGTCACACACGCGCGCGCCTTATCTGCCAACCAACATGCCAAATGCGATAGTAGGGCCTAACGCGACATCTTGTACAAATATTATCATTGTGGTGTTCACGCATGTATACCATTGCAGGATTCGGGATCCTATCTGCATGAATTCATGAGCCCATATTTGTGATTAATGTCTACCTGGATAAATTATATTCTATCAAACGTCCCCCGCGCTATGCGTGGATCATTCGTAGAGAAAACTGTACCCGTAACTATACCGTAATTAAAACGTAACATTATAGTAGTCCTATTATACCCCACATAACGTAAGCATTATACTATAGGCTACGCATTCGCAAGATGAATTTTGTAGGAGGAAGGGTAACGTTCCCCTCACTAGTTATTAGTTAACGACGCTGTATAGTTGCGTCTTTTGTCAACTAGCTTTTTGAATAAACGAACATTTGATCTATTTCATTGAGAATATTAAGTGCCCATCTGGGTGTATATATTTCCCAATCGTTCTAAAGGCTCCCGTCCATATAGTTTCTCAACTTCAAACGACTAATCGCACGCTGTACTGAAGCTTGCGTGTGATGAACGCCTGAACGTATACGTAGGCCTATAGTAGAACATGCTTAAAACCCTATATTATTGTGCAAGCCTTTGATGCGTTTTATTTTTGTATGAGACTTTAAGGCACTGGAATGTATATTATATAGTATATGTCTGGACACTGAATCGGTTTATTTCACGCTCGAAGCGCATGAGCAATTGCGCCCCTTCAAGTGAAGGACTTGCCCACTGGGTCTCTACGCGTCGGCTTGATGCCCAGGGTGCCTACGCGGCGGCTTGAGGTGGATTCGAACCCGCAACCCTCCGGCTGCAAGGCACCGAACATACCCCTACACCACCGCGTCCCACGTATATATTATATATGCTAAGCTTGTATACGTGGCAATTGTTCATATGGTCAACAAGTTTTTAATTTGTATAGGCCCTACTTAAATGAAGTGAATAACTATAATCCAGCTTCATTGCGTACTTAGGTCTATAATTGAATCATTGTGACTTCACACAGAAACTATAAAGACTTGTGCAACTTTATTACGCTCTTCTTACGGAAAATGCTTGAACAACCTGCAAGGCATAGGGGCCAGCTATAATAGCCTATCTTAAAATTTATTGTTAAAGTCACAAAATATAAAGACAAAGTAGTAGGCCTAGTCTATACAGGCCTACAGAAGAGATCCATAGGAAGCAACAAAGATATTTGACATCAGCTTATAAACAGAGGCCTAAACATCGTTGCCCATAATCGGCAAACTGCAGTGTTCAATACGTTGCGTATATAACTTATAGGTTTAACAATAATATATAATATATATATATATATATATATATATATATATATATATATATATATATATATATATATATATATATATATATATATATATATATATATATATATATATATATATATATATATATATAGGCAAGGCATGAGCAACTTCTTCTAACAAAGGGCTGCCCTAAGATTTTAAGGGCAGCTCATGGGCCAAATGCCAATCACGGGCTAAATTTTGCAGATTCATTTTCCCCAGAAAATGAGACAATATTAATTGCATTAAAACTAAATATTGCAGAATAACCGTTAAAGTAGGCCTAAATGAAGACAACTTTTATGATGAAAACCTAATTATCCATATTAAGTTTATTCAGTTTTAAAAATACATAAAACTGTTAGTCTGCACATCGTGTCCATTGACTTGGTGTGCTATATTTAATGTGAGATCTGACACTTCCGTTCACGACGCAAATCCGGAATGGTTGCTTTAATGTTCGAAGTGGCAATTCGAAGTTCATTGGAGAGATTGCCATCTTTTAGTCTGCGTCTGTTTCTGCATTTTGTTAGTTTCATCATTGAGAAGAACTGTTCACGCATAAAGGTGCTTGGAAACAGTGCAGCCATGCATTTTCAAACATGAAATCTAAAGAAGGATGAGACTCCTGAGAAATGTACAATTTATAGAACTGAATCAGAGGAAATTTCCAACTTAGCCTATTGTTGCATTGGATCCAATCAATTCCAGTTGCATGTAGTCTGGTGCTGGATTAATTGGCATCAATAGATAAAGGAGATCCAAACAATTTGAAGTCTAGTAATTCGTGAGCAGTAAAATCGGGCGACGCAAAAATCCATACATTCGTACGTGCATAGGGCCGGATAAAAGGTTCCTGAATAGCACGTCTTCTTTTGGTTCTCTGGCTTCCTAGGCATGCAGGTTCGTACGTCCAATGTCGCCATTCATCACGTTGTCTGGCTCTCTCCTTCAGCTTTCTGTAATCGTCCTCCAATGACCTCCATCATCCAGCCCAACAACATCATGTACAACGTACAATGCTAATAATCTAAAAGCAATGTCGAGGGCCAGTTCAATTAAAGTAACCCAGGGGCCGGATCCGGCCCGCGAGCCGTATTTTGCCCACCTCTGCAATAGGCCATTATATAGCACTACCTTCCACCGCTTGATCGGGGTCGGGAGCGCCTCTACATGTAAGTAGGAATCTTCAGGGGCGCTATATAAATTCTGATGGATCGATTGATCATAATTTAATTGTAATTATAATTTAGATAACTAGTTCATAACTAGTTCATAACTAGTTCATTAATAGTTCATCAAGGCAAAATGAGTTAATGCGTACGCTGATTGCAAGGTTCAAGTTCCAACAATGCGCTTTAGTGGCTTCGATCGGTATATATCCTGAAAGGGTAGAACAATTGACCTGTCAACAATTAGCCAAGCAGCCTCAATATAGGCGGCATTCTGGACTTATCTTTGAATACTATAGTAGGCCCATACCCCATACGCCCTTAAAATACTCTATTTAAAGAATCGTAATAAGTTCGTGCTGATTTTTTTAAATCTCACATAAGCCTGTATCGCATGTAGACCTAAACTCACGGAAATATATTTTGTTCCAGAATGAACATTAGCAGCCAACCTCCTTAAACTGCCTATTAAAGGAGAAGCGCTGGAGTAGAGACGTAGATCAGAAACCATGTCACACGACCCGCAGTGAAGATGACTCGAGGAGTTTACATATGTAGATCGGAACAACTGTCGTGGATCGTAATCTCGAGATTTCTGCAGCTCCCAAACTGCGGAGTCGCGAGAATCAGTTTATTCACAGGCGCTCAATCAAAAAAATTGGTAAGGAGGTAGGGTCAAATTCGGTTCCATGCAGGTCAAGATCCACAGGGATCAGTCAGACAGACAGGCAGACGGCTAAGGTATACTATAGTGGTGAAGCGGCGAGGGAAATAAGGGGAAGAGGAGGAATCGAGATAGGATTTCTCAAAGCGCAGTGGTTTAAGTTTTGAATGAAAGACCTGTTGAGCAATAGCAAGTGGATGAGGTCCTGACGCGTTCGTAGGATGGGTGAAGAAGACTGGACAATGGTGGACATATCCCTTCTTCTGTCCATGGGCATTAGATGGGACCCATAATGGGCTCTACTATAAGACCTATATAGGAATATGGGTTCTATATGGGCTTCACATCATCATGGGAATACTGACAGGGTTAAGGCACGACTCTCGGAGGTGGAGAGGGGCCATACCATATCGTTCAATCGATGCTCTTCGTCGTCTTCCACTTGTGATTGTGTGCCATGGCTGAATCTGACGTGCCCATATCTAATGCATCAACCGATGGCGTACCAAAACTGGTCTTACAGAAATTTAGACCATGCAATGATCTTTATTTTGGTCTTACTGGGTTTACACCATGCCAATGATGCTTGAGTAAGCACTGGTCTTATTGGAATTTAGACCATGCCAGTAGTTCTTTTATTCTGGTCTTACTGGGTTTTACACCATGCCAATAATATTTGTGTTTGCACTGGTCTGACTAAAATTTAGGCCATGCCAATGATCTTTTATTCCTGTCTTTCTAGGTTTAACACCATGCCAATAATCCTTGCGTATGCACTGGCCTTACTGGAATTTAGACCATGCCAGTGATTTTTATTCTGGTCTTACTGGGTTTTACATCATGCCAATGATCCTAGTGGATGCACTGGTCTTATTGGAATTTCGACCATGCCAGTGATCTTTTATTCTGGTCTTACTCGTCTTACACCATACCAATGATCCTTGTGCATGCGCTGGTCTTACTAAAATATTTGGACCATGCCAATGATCATTTCTTCTGGTCTTACTGGGTTTTACACCATGCCAATAATCCTTGCGTATGCACTGGCCTTACTGGAATTTAGACCATGCCAGTGATCTTTTATTCTGGTCTTACTCGTCTTACACCATACCAATGATCCTTGTGCATGCGCTGGTCTTACTAAAATATTTGGACCATGCCATTGATCATTTCTTCTGGTCTTACTGGGTTTTACACCATGCCAATGATCCTTGAGTGTCCATTGGTCTTACTGAAATTTAGACCATGACAATGATCTTTTCTTCTGGTCTTACTGGACTTTACAACATGACAACAAATCCGTGTGTATGCACCGGTCTTATTGGAATTGAGACCACGCCAGTGATATTTTATTTTGTTCTTACCTAGTTTTACACCATGCCAATAATCCTTGTGTATGCACTGGTCTTATTGGAAGTTTGACCATGCCAGTGATCTTTTATTCTGGTGTTACTGGATTTTACACCATGCCAATGATCCTTGAGTATGCACTGGTCTTATTCGAATTTAGACCATGCCAGTGATCTATTCTGGTCTTACTGGGCTTTACACTATGCCAATGATCCTTGTGTTTGCACTGGTCTTACAGAAATTTAGACCATGCCAATGATCTTTTATTCTGGTCTTACTGGGTTATTCACCATGCCAATAATCCTTGTGTATGCACTGGTCTTATCGGAATTAAGACCATGCCAGTGATCTTTTATTCTGGTCTTACTGGGTTATTCACCATGCCAATGATCCTTGTGCATGCGCTGGTCTTACTAAAATATTTGGACCATGCCAATGATCTTTTCTTCTGGTCTTACTGGGTTTTACACCATGCCAATGATCCTTGAGTGTCTATTGGTCTTACTGAAATTTAGACCATGACAATGATCTTTTCTTCTGGTCTTACTGGACTTTACAACATGACAAAAAATCCGTGTGTATGCACCGGTCTTATTGGAATTGAGACCACGCCAGTGATATTTTATTTTGTTCTTACCTAGTTTTACACCATGCCAATAATCCTTGTGTATGCACTGGTCTTATTGGAAGTTTGACCATGCCAGTGATCTTTTATTCTGGTGTTACTGGATTTTACACCATGCCAATGATCCTTGAGTATGCACTGGTCTTATTCGAATTTAGACCCTGCCAGTGATCTTTTATTCTGGTCTTATAGTTGGTTTACACTGTGCCAATAATACTTGTGTATGAACTGGTCTTATTGGAATTTAGACCATGCCAATGATCTTCTATTCTGGTCTTACTGGGTTATTCACCATGCCAATAATCCTTGTGTATGCACTGGTCTTATTGGAATTTAGACCATGCCAGTGATCTTTTATTCTGGTTTTACTGGTCTTACACCATACCAATGATCCTTGTGCATGCGCTGGTCTTACTAAAATATTTAGACCATGCCAATGATCTTTTCTTCTGGTCTTACTGGGTTTTACACCATGCCAATGATCTTTGAGTGTCCATTGGTCTTACTGAAATTTAGACCATGCCAGTGATCTTTTATTCAGATCTTACTGGTCTTACACCATACCAATGATCCTTGTGCATGCGCTGGTCTTACTAAAATATTTGGACCATGCCAATGATCTTTTCTTCTGGTCTTACTGGGTTTTACACCATGCCAATGATCCTTGAGTGTCCATTGGTCTTACTGAAATTTAGACCATGACAATGATCTTTTCTTCTGGTCTTACTGGTCTTTACAACATGACAACAAATCCGTGTGTATGCACCGGTCTTATTGGAATTGAGACCGCGCCAATAATATTTTATTTTGTTCTTACCTAGTTTTACACCATGCCAATAATCCTTGTGTATGCACTGGTCTTATTCGAATTTAGACCCTGCCAGTGATCTTTTATTCTGGTCTTACTGGACTTTACAACATGACAAAAAATCCGTGTGTATGCACCGGTCTTATTGGGATTGAGACCTCGCCAGTGATATTTTATTTTGTTCCTACCTAGTTTTACACCATGCCAATAATCCTTGTGTATGCACTGGTCTTATTGGAAGTTTGACCATGCCATTGATTTTTTATTCTGGTGTTACTGGATTTTACACCATGCCAATGATCCTTGAGTATGCACTGGTCTTATTCGAATTTAGACCCTGCCAGTGATCTTTTATTCTGGTCTTACTGGCCTTTACACTATGCCAATGATCCTTGTGTTTGCACTGGTCTTACAGAAATTTAGACCATGCCAATGATCTTTTATTCTGGTCTTACTGGGTTATTCACCATGCCAATAATCCTTGTGTATGCACTGGTCTTATTGGAATTTAGACCATGCCAGTGATCTTTTATTCTGGTCTTACTGGTCTTACACCATACCAATGATCCTTGTGCATGCGCTGGTCTTACTAAAATATTTGGACCATGCCAATGATCTTTTATTCTGGTCTTACTGGGTTTTACACCATGCCAATGATCCTTGAGTGTCCATTGGTCTTATTGAAATTTAGACCGTGACAATGATCTTTTCTTCTGGTCTTAGTGGACTTTACAACATGACAAAAATCCGTGTGTATGCACCGGTCTTATTGGAATTGAGACCACGCCAGTGATCTTTTATTTTGTTCTTACCTAGTTTTACACCATGCCAATAATCCTTGTGTATGCACTGGTCTAACTGAAATTTAGACCATGACAATGATCTTTTCTTCTGGTCTTACTGGACTTTACAACATGACAACAAATCCGTGTGTATGCACCGGTCTTATTGGAATTGAGACCACGCCAGTGATATTTTATTTTGTTCTTACCTAGTTTTACACCATGCCAATAATCCTTGTGTATGCACTGGTCTTATTGGAAGTTTGACCATGCCAGTGATCTTTTATTCTGGTGTTACTGGATTTTACACCATGCCAATGATCCTTGAGTATGCACTGGTCTTATTCGAATTTAGACCCTGCCAGTGATCTTTTATTCTGGTCTTATAGTTGGTTTACACCATGCCAATAATACTTGTGTATGTACTGGTCTTATTGGAATTTAGACCATGCCAACGAATGATCTATTATTCTGGTCTTCCTCGGTTATTCACCATGCCAATAATCCTTGTGTATGCACTGGTCTTATTGGAATTTAGACCATGCCACTGACCTTTTATTCTGGTCTTACTGTGTTTTACACCATGCCAATGATGTGTTCTACTGGTCTTAGTGGATTTTACACCATGCCAATGGTCGTTGTGTACGCACTGGTCTTACTGGAATGTGGACCTTGCGAGTGATCTTTTCTTATATGGTCTTACTGGATTTTGCACCATGCCAATAATCCTTGTGTATGAACTTGTCTTAACTGGACTTTAGGCCATGCCAGTGATCTTTTACTTTGGTCTTGCTGGGTTTACACCAGGCCAATGATCCTTGAGTAAGCACTGGTCTTATTTGAATTCAAACCATGCCAGTGATCTTTTAGGTGGATTCGAACCCGCAACCCTCCGGCTGCGAGGCACCAAATATACCCCCTTGAGGTGGATTCGAACCCGCAACCCTCCGGCTGCAAGGCACCGAACATACCTCTACACCACCGCGCCCCACATTACACCATGCCAATGGTGTAATTGCGTTTACGCCATACCAATGATTTTTTATTATGGTCTTATACGTTATATCAGATATCAGAGTATATATCACTGTATTATTTTTATGGTATTGATATTTCCAAAAGTTGTGTGAGTATGTTTCTGCCTGCAGCGGTCACAGAAGAAAACGTGTGTGAGCATCAGCGCCTTTGGCACCATGGCGCCCGCGGGCCCCTAAACCTACCTAGGTCCTCATATTCTGAGTCTAAGAAAATAAATTCGCTTCTCTTCATATCCATGGCTTACTTTGCTTCTGCTCTGCTTCTTCATACGTGGCAACCTGTTGATAACAGCAATGCATTTTTACGGTACTTCTTCGAGAGCCAAGGTATCAGTGACGCAGATACCAAGTATAGTGCCGACCTTAGGGGTTGGCGAACCGCGCGTCGCACATGGCCCTCAACTTTGGGGCCCGAAAATGTCAGAAAATTAACACGAACAAGATACCCTGAATCCTGATAATGATCTGTAGAGTCATTGAAATAGTTCGGGGTGAGTGCCCATGGCGGAAATTTAGGTTAAACCGTATTTTACGTTGCTATTTTATATTGTCACTTTAAAATGAAAGCTGGATTGATGGAAAAATTGTTTTCCTAAATTGACAACTTTTTTTTTATTTCCAGAAGCACAATGCATACAAGAATTAACAACAATTATAACTTGACTATTACATATCAGTGCATTGGCTAGGGAACAGGGAAGACCCAAAAGGGGCACAAGCCCCGCTTAATTAGGGTCACCCTTTTAACAATAATCATTTATGGCTGGTTAGTCAGTTGAAAGAAAGAAAGGTTCAACTCAATAATGTTCTTAACTAAATAATAACATTGCAATTTACTAAGAAAATCAATATGTAAGAAAGAAAGGTTCAACTCAATAATGTTCTTAACTAAATAATAACATTGCAATTTACTAAGAAGATCAATATCTAAACAATTCGATGAAACAGTGTTAAATGAAGTATGGTTAATCCTTCAAGTAACTATTCCACAGCTTCTTAAATTGGGTGTATGTGGGTGCATTCCGAATACTCATCGGTACTGCATTCCAAATTTTTGGACCACTACAACAAATTGAAAATCTACGATAATTAGTGCGTGCATATATGACATATAAACCACCAGAAGAAGATCTTGTACAATGACCATGCATCTCTACTACCTTCGTAAAATAGTTTGAAAATGATTCAGGCAGCAAGTTATTGACAAATTTATACATGAAATTACCCAGTTGATAGCGATTTATATTTTCAAAGTTCATAATATTATATTCTCTGTATCTGTATGCCGTGTGGGCGTTAAAAGGATCTCTTGCAATAATTCTAATAGCTTTTTTCTGCAGAACCAGAAGACATTTCAACCTAGTAGAATAGTTTGAGGCCCAGACAATATTACCATAATCAAAATAGGGATTGATTAGTGTATAATATAAATTCCTACGAATATGAATTGGGATAAGGTAAGATATTCTCGCTAGTATACCAAGGTTTCTGGAAATTTTGCCAGCAATAATATTGATATGTTCAGCAGTGGCGTAGCCAGACCTCTTTTCAAGAGGAGGCACAAGAGGAGGCAAAATGTACCCATGGAGCAAACAAGAGGAGGCAAAATTTATCCATGGAGCAATAGACGAAAATCGTAGACTTTTTTTTCCTGACGACCTTTTTTTTAGGGGTAGTATAATTCACAGCAATTACTTTTTAAGCATGTCTGAAACTAACAGTTGCTTTTTCAGCATGTCTGAAACTAACAGTTGCAAAGCTTCTGCCGCCATTATTTTAAGTATAGAGAACATCAGTATGTGAACGTAAAAATTTTACGAGCATGAAATTGTGAGAAGTTCACATAAGTTATGAGTTCAACTTGTCTTTCATTGCAGTAATTTTGACAAGTTCTGTATCTACTGACTATTAAAGATGTTAATTTTAGTACGTAACTTATGCTCGACTTCTGTGCTATAGGTGTCACAACCATGTTCAGCAGCTGTCGGTTGACGAAAAAGCCAAATGAATTCTTCTATGCCCAGATCCGTCCCACTTCTGAAGCACTCTGTCTAAATCTACATCAATGTCTCTGTGTATGTAGGCAAGTGCCAATCCGTTCAGCCGTTCTTCGGACGTTGTTGTTCTGAGAAAAGTCTTTAGCCTTCGCAGTGCACTGAAGGATCTTTCACAGCAGCAAGAACCCACTGGCAGAGATAGTAGCAGCTGCAGTATCGTGTATATATTCGGGAACAATACTGGATCGCAAACTTGCAACGTTTCCAGAAGTGTTGGAGGTTTCACTGCCGCGGGCTGCACAAACTTTTCTTTCCAGCGCAGTACCTTCAAGGACAAAGGCACAACAATTCACATTTAGAATGAATTCATAATCTGTATTTAACCGATAACTCTCGATAGACGGTAAACAAGCAAAAAGAAAATTAAAATAAGCTAAATGTGAGTAGGCTTATACTTTTATGACAGCGACATAAATGACGATCAGACCAATGTACAAATACCACAGACACGGCCACCACCAAAAAGGATAATTTATAAATGACTGTTATAAGCTATTTGCATAACAAACATCTGTCCAAAACGATTTCTTAGTAACACAAGCATAATTTCATGCCCCACTTACTTTCTTCCTTCCATCCTTGGTAGGAAGCAATGTCATTTTAATACTACTCGTTTACGAATGAACGTGTATGACAATTATAGCAACCTCATAATTTCCATAGAGAGCATAAGTATTGTGCTTTTTGCTAACGCAGTAGGGCCTACACTGGCAATGGCAATGCTAAATGGTAAGATGAATTGAAAGCTATTGTGATATGCCTGTATTGAAATTGAATAATCCACATTTCCGAACCTCTTGTTCGAGTGACTCTGGATGAGGCAAATCATTGACGAATTCTTCCTTTACTGCATGTAGCTCCTTGTCACCAAGTTGCTCCAGCCTATGTGGAACTAAGTAAGATCCCAAAAGAGCATCCTTCAGTCCTGTCGGGAATCGTTCCTTCAAATTTCCAACAGCTTCATCGACAAAAGGATAATACAAGTTTCTGCGGAAGTACTCCTCATCACTCTGACTCGTATCGCCGGCGTTAGGACGATTCCGTGACAACTTGCATGTTCTCGGTTTTTCTGCCTTAAAAGTGTCTCCAAAAGTGTCAATGCCTAGACTGCATGCTCTATGAAACAGTAACCGGAATACTTCTTCTGATCGTTGCTTCTCAAGCACAGAAGTAAGAGTCTGTGCTTCTTCAAACGCAAGCATCAAATCACAGCTCTCCGCCTGTAGCGTCAGTGATAGAGGTCGAATGAACGCTAGTATGTACTGTGAGACAACAGCTGTTAAAAGCCAACTGAAGCTGCTCATCGACAGCTGGAAAGTGTTTGCATCAGAAGCAGATGGACCTCCAGACTCCGATATCACTGTCAGAGTTTCGTACACATCACTGTATCTGGCCAGCAATGTGCTCACGGCATCAACTCGAGCCAGCCATCGGGTCTCGCAGAGCGAAGGCAGAACTTGTCTGCCATACCCAACATCCAGGGCATGGTTGACAATGTCAGCATCCTCATAGTCAGGAAAGCGTGACTCACGGTCGTCCCCACACTTTGCGAATATGTCCTGATGTAAACTCTTGCGCTTAGCACTTCCACGAATGAAGACGGACAGCCTTTGAAGCGAATCAATAAAGTTGCGAACCATCTGCACTTTGCAGCACTGCACCACGACCAAGTTCAGGCAATGACTGGAACAATGCGTGAAATATTTTGCCATTGGTAATTTCTGGCTGATGCGGGCTTGCACACCAGATATATGGCCACTCATAGTGCTTGCACCGTCAAAGCCTTTACCACGCAAATGTGTGAGATCAACACCCCACTCCGACATCTTACCAAGTATTTTATCTGTAATATGTTCGGCATTGGCTACCTTCAATTTTGTGAATCCCAAGAAGTCTTCACATACCTCAAACCTGCCCTTTGTCTTCTCATTAACATACCTAACACAAAGGGCTAGCTGCTCAATGCCGCCACAGTCGGTAGTCTCATCAGCCATGACACTCATGAAAGGAGATTTGTTGCATCGCGTAACAATCTGTTCCCTGATTTCACTCTCAATGCACGCAATTAATTCATTCTGTGTAGTCGGTGAAAGATACTTGGCATTATGAACAGCACTATCTATATGAGACTGTAGCACTGCATCAGTCTTGGCCGCCCACCTGACCAGATATGCAAAATTTCCATCCTCGCTGTGGTCAATGTTGTTCCACTGATGTCCTCGCAGAGAGAAACCCTGTCTAGCGCAAATTAGTACAATTTCAATCAGTGATTTCATAATGGACCGATTTCTAGCAACTCTGTCAGCATAAGCTTGCGAAATGGACGACGTAATTGGTTTCATGTCGTCGTTTGCCACTCTCAGGAAATTGTCTGCAGCAATTAGCGACTGTCTGTGGATATCGCTATGTGAATGAGTATTCAACCTTCCCCTTCTAGTCCCAATAGAGTTCTTCCAGTCCTTGAAGGGTGTGTCGATCAGCTCAGAGTTTTTATTATAAGTTGCAAATATGAAGCACGGTGCACAGTAAGCTGCATCCAGCGACACAGAGTATCTCAGCCAGCTAAAGAGCTTTTCCCATGAGGGATTGTACCTTCGACCACTCGTCTGGGGGAACTGAAAATGGCTTGGTAGCTTACTACGGCCAGCTAATATTAGTCTCTTCGTATCATCACACAGTGCATGACGATTGCTGATTGAACCGATATCGTAGTTTTCTGTGACGATTGAAAAATTACTTGAATACTTCAAGCATGAGAAATCGGTCCTCGGCCACGATGACTGTTGCTTTTCACTGACACTCAGTTTAGCATTGTATGGTGAAGTGGCGACCGTGTCGGTGTCGCTGGCACTCGCACAATGTTCTGCAGCATTAAGACTTGTAGTACTGGCAGAGATAGTGGTCGTTGACTGCTTGGATATGTCACTGTGAGACACTGTGCCTTTTGGTTGAAGAAATACATAGTGCTTTATATCGGAGATGTATCCGAGAGAAATTGGATTGTGACAATCGCCAGAGCTGCTTGTAGGCCCAAGTGGCACGACGACGTTGCTGCCAGCCAATACTACATTGATTTGCCGACTGTAGACGCGACATGCAGAAGACAGCATGACGCCATCACCCCACTCTCCACGTTTAGACATTCTTTTCAGATATTCGTCGTTAACTCGTGCAGAATGTTCCGCAGCTGCTGCTCCTTGTAAGAATGTGCATTTGAAGTCTTCCTCCAATGGAATATCAACTACCTCATCTCTGTGAGTTTCCAGGTAGCTGACTATATCTTGACGAACTGTTTCTGCTGAATGTGGCCATCCTAGTCCCAGGGCAATTGAAGCAAACATACAGTCACCGTCACTGGGAACTTCACAGACAGTATATTCGTCTGTAAATATACCTGTAACATAAGTTACATAACATGGCCAATTTGCAGCAAAGGAAAAGTTGGAAGTTATACACAGGGTAAGTAAGTAGCTCTTTTACTTGATGTGACAAACAGCACGCATAATCAACGGAATAGAGAAAAACAAGAATAGTTGCAGTACTTCAAATGTGAAACATTGAAAACGTGACGTAAAATTACAATGCTCAGTAATTTTAAAGACACCAGTTAAAAGAAGATTTTGTACAAATTAGTTTTACACTGTGGCAATATATTATTTATGAGCTCTATGAGAATGAAGTAAAATTACGACAGTAATTTAAAAACACCAGTTGATAAAGGAACCATAATCAGGGGCTTCTATCCCTATACACGGTGGGCTCAAGTTGAGCCCAGTGAAAAACAGGGGGGAGTGTTTCTTTTACAAGTTACAGATCTCTTCAATCACAGTAGGGGGAAGGAGAGGGATTGAGCCCGGTTGTTTAGGGGGGATAGAAGCCCCTTACAAAGTTACCATAATTACTATTTACTAATCCTAACGGTATAACGGTTAAACCCTAGTTTACGTTGCTAAATTATTTTACATTGTTGCTTTAAAATGGAAGCTGCAGGGATTGATGAGAATGATTTCTTGCCTAAATGGAAGTTTGATTAAATAGAAGCTGGATGATGGAAATAATTGTTTCCGTAAGTATATAAAGTTGGATTGATGAAACTAGGTCTTTTCTTCAAGAGAAGCTTCGTTACTAATTATAACTAATAACCATAGGCGTTATTACTAATAACCTGTCGTTACCTGTGTATTTCTTCGCTGGCTTTTGGCTGGCAAAAGATAGCACAATCTGTCGAAGTTTCTTATTTGGCGGCCCCGCAGACATAATAATGACTATTGACGAATTGACGAATGAGTCGGAATGACGATAATACACAATAATTCGATTAGTACAATTTACTTGAAAAATACTGAAGTTAGGCGTTTGTTACCGGAAACGAAAACTGTGTCTGTGTGTCAGGAAATAGTATACGCCGTACGGTACAACATTCGCTTGAACAGTGCAGTAAGTAAGTAAATTGCATGCAGATTTGTATGGCGATGGAGTTCGGGCAAGAGGAGGCAAATACGGGAAAATCCAAGAGGAGGCAACTGCCTCCTCCTGCCTTCATGTGGCTACGCCTATGATGTTCAGTCCAAGTCAGACATTCGTCAATACATACACCGAGAAATTTAGTGGATCGAGTTTGGGACAGGGAAATTCCATCAATTGACAACTTTGTCTGGAGATCCGGGATTCGTTTCTTCGTAGAATGGAATAGTATAAAGCAGGATTTTTTATATTGAGTGACAGGCGATTGGTCCTAAACCACTCAGCTAGAATGTTTAATTCAGTATTAATTATTTCAACGAGTCTGGGTAAAGAATCATGTGAACAGAAGGCATTCGTATCATCAGCAAACAAAATAAGTTTAAGCACAGCAGAAGCATTGGGAAGATCATTAATATACAATAAAAACAGTAGCGGACCGAGGTTTGAACCTTGCGGGACAAATGAAAATCGGATTGATGAAAACATTCCTGTGTTTAAATAAAAGCTGGATTGATCGAAATAATTTTCCCGTTAATAGAAGCTGGATGGATGAAACTAAGTTTTCGATTCAACAGAAGCTGGATTCATAAAAATAATTGTTTCCGTAAGCCTAATTAGAAGCACAGTGTTAGAAGCTGGATCCATGAGAATATTTTCTTTGCTTAGATAAAAGTTCCATTTATGAAAAATTTCTTTCGTTATATACATAGAAGCTGGATTGATAGAAGTAATTTTTTCCAGTTAAATGAAAGTTGGATTGATGAAAAAATTCTTGATGAAATGTAATTGTAACCGGACATTGTGTAGCGCCGCTCAGACATCAGCAGCGCTCTCGACCTGCGTCAATGCCTGCGTCAGCGAACAAGAAAGTCTTGAGGCGTCTGCGGAATTGGAAAAGTAAGAGGGCTAGTAGCTCAAAGCGAAGAGACTGAGGAAGAGAGTTCCAAGCTGATGGGCCAACACGGGCAAAGCACCTAGAGTGGGCCGTAGCAGAGCGCATGCGCGGGTCAATCATAAGGCCACGAGTCGAAGATCGCAGAGACGCCCTTGCAGGTAAAGAGGAGACCAATGTGCAAAAGGACCTCATGCAGATAGGATGGGGCCAACCCAACAAGGCAGTTACGCATGAGGGCAATGGTCTTGAAGTGTATCCGCTGTCGGATAGGGAGCCAGTGAATGGTATCCCGAATATAGCCTCTGAGATAATAATTATGGGCAAACTTTGGAATGTCGCATATAAGCCGAGCATGCAGCTGCATTAAGAATAGACTGGAGTCTATGGAAATATATAGGCTGGATTGATGATAGTTATCATGCACCTACGTAGACTGCTTATACTTACCAACGGCAAGTACGACATTGAAGACATTAGAATAATTTAGCAACGTAAACTACGGTTTTACCGAAATTTACCATCATACAATTCAATCCTTACCTTATTTGTTTGACTGCAATGCTACCATTTGCGGGTCTTTAATTTCATTAGACGTACATGTAAACTAAATTTTAACCGTCCGTGTTACTTCTGATGTCACTGTCTTGTCCATTAGCTTTGCTGCTTATATCAGTGCTTAATATACTTTAAATTAACAATTCAACAACTTAATGGAACAACGAATAATTAACCAATTGCTTAATTAATGCCAAGAAAAAACTAAGACAGATACTAAATGCTTGCCAAAACTAAATTTCTTACTCGGACCTTCGCTTCGATCTGTTCTGTAGTCGCATAAGCCTACAGTCTGTTCGTTGTGCTGTTTTCTTGCTGTCTGCGGTTGCTTAAAAAGTCGACCGTCTTGAAATTCTTGCTCATTCGCAGATTTCAAACGTCGACTGCCTTGAAATTCTTGTTCATTATTAAAATCTTTTTGCTTAGACCGTCTTCGAAGTTCTGCACGTATTGAGAAATGTAGCCTACGTCGCACCATGACAACGTCTATTGAAAGATGACGTAACACAGAAGATCCAAAGATTTCGTCATCGATACACCATGCTTAAGAAAACGTTACAATGATAACGCAAAACGACGAATTCGTAATGAGAAGATTATTTATTATTCAATTCAATTTCAATTCAATTTATTGTTCCCAACGATAAGAGACAACATAACAAACATAAACGATTAAACACAGCTCTATCATAATTAAAAGGTACAACATGTTTGAGTAATGAAGAAGATAAATGATCAAAGAAGAATATAACCAATTAAACAGTAGGTCCAGTGGCGTAGGCAAGGGGTTTTGGGGGTTAAAACCCCCCCCCATTGGCTTAGGGGAAAAAATTTTTTGCACCCAGCACGATGAAGTTTTAACAATATTCGCAATTTTTCGGTTGAAAACACAAATTACCGGTATTTTAAATCCCAAAACCCCCCCCATCATAAATTCCTGGCTACGCCACTGAGTAGGTCAACATGAATTACAAAAAAAGTAAGTAAGTATAATAGGGCCTATGAATGTGGTGACGGATCCAAGGTTAAGCAAGTATAATAATATTAATAAAATATATATTCTTTATCAATCCAAACTGACAAGTAGGCCTAAGCAGGATATGATTGCAATTCAGTATGAATTGATGATCACAAGTTATTACAGGTGAGGAGTCGAATTTAACTGTATACGACAGCCATGCAAGGCGCCCATCACGTCCTACATCTCATTTTACCAATGCGTCGATCATCTCGCGAATGATAGGCTGAGTGGACCTTTTGGGAGGGTTGCGGCAAGCGATCCCGCTACCTACTGCTCTTCACGGCACTGGTGTTACCATTACACTATGGACCCCAAGTAAGTAAGTAAAGTAAGTAAGTACGTGCTTTATTGAACTGCCTGCAAACGTACTGCGGTTGGACGCTGGTTTGGGTCATCCTGGCAGTAGGCCTATAGTCGTCACGATTCACGAAGTAGACTATCAGTATGCTAGTGCTCTTTTCGCCACACTGCAGTAGGCCTACTATTATGGTAACATATAGGCCTATATATTAGGCCTACCGATTTTCAAAAACTATATAAGCCTATATATAGCCTTAAAACACATTTGTTTAAGATTTACTATGATTGAAGTTTCTGTTACGCGCTTTTGTGCAAGATCCTATTGTTTAGGCTCGCTATAACTGACAGTCAAATAATAATAATAATAGGCCTAAATAATAATAATAATAATAATAATAATAATAATAATAATAATAATAATAATAATAATAATAATAATAATAATAATAATAATAATAATAATAATAATAATAATAACATATAGGAAATAAAAGTAACTGTTATCAATATTTTTATAAGCCTTCGTTCAGTCCTGTGCTACTGTTGTTGCAATCGCGAGATGATCGACGCATTGGTAAAATGAGATGTAGGACGTATGGCCTGATGGGCACCTTAATAACATAATTAGGCTATAGAAACAGACGAATAGGGCCATTCCGGATTTTTTACATTCTAGATTAGTTAATATTCAAGTCCCTGAGGCTTCCTGTACACCCAGGGCTGTTAAAGGCTTGGTTTTTGGTTTTTGGTTTTGGGGAGTTTTTTTAACCAAAAAAACCAAAAATCTGCAAATTTTGTTTTTTTGTTTTTTTTCAAATATCAAAATTATAAATGCCAAAAATGTCGTCTCTTCAAGTCTCTTGGCAATTGTTGTATGGTCTTTGTTAACTTCGTTTTATGACATTCTACGGTTCTACTGTTCTAATTAATTTCATTTATATGCATCTGATTAATTTGAACGGTATTATGCCATTTTTATGAGTTTTATGATCTCAAATAGGAAAATCTCCAAAGCAAAAAACCAAAAAAACCAAAAAACAAAATAAAACCAAAAAACAAAAAACCAACTTTTCATTTTGATAAAAGTTTGTTTTTTGCACCCATGTGTACACCTCGAGGCATAAAATAATAATAATAATAATAATAATAATAATAATAATAATAATAATAATAATAATAATAATAATAATAACCGTTCCAGACTTTTATCATTTTAATTAATCCTGAAGTCCCTGAGGGATCATGTTTACCTCGGGGCAAAAAAATAATAATAATAGTAATAATAACAATAACACTCATGAGAACAGGTTTTGGCTCAATTCTGAATCTTTCGCTGACGGAAGACCAATGGTTGCAGGCCTCCCTTCCTGTGAAGGCTGGGGGTCTGGGCATCCGCAGGGTATCTTCGCTTGCGCTTCCCGCCTTTTGGCTTCCGCTGCAAGTACCCTCGCTCTCCAATCCTTCATGCTTAGCAATGTAATCTTAGATACAGACACACAATTTGACGCCTCATTTGAACATTGGTGCTTAAAATACCCCACCTCTTGTCCAGATGGAGAGCTTCCTCATAAGCAGTCATTTTGGGACAAACCTATTATTGCAGAGACAATAACCGAGCTTGACCACTTTCACACTAGTGATTACCATCAAGCACGTCTGAAAGCAGTCTCAGCACCTCATGCAGGTGACTGGCTGTTTGCTTTACCCATAAGTACATGCGGTCTCAGACTGGACGACGAGGCGGTTCGAATAGCGGTGGGCCTCCGTCTAGGCACCGTCATTTGTCATCCACACAGCTGCCCATGTGGCACTCTGGTGACCGCCGAAGGCTCGCACGGCCTATCGTGCCGCCTAGGCCCGGGCCGACAAGCCCGACACGCGGTCCTGAATGACCTAATCTGCAGAGGTCTCATTCAAGCGGGCATCCCGGCGGTTAAAGAACCTCCGGGTTTGTCAAGGTCTGATGGTAAAAGACCAGACGGCCTAACACTGATTCCGTGGCGCTCGGGTCGCTGCTTGACCTGGGACGTCACAGTTGCGGACACAGTGGCCCCTTCTTACTTGTCCACAACCTCCAACCAGCCGGGAGGAGCTGCTGAACTGGCTGAAGCCAGAAAAAATGCTAAATACAGCCAACTGATGCAATCCTACCACTTTGTCCCATTGGCTTTTGAAACCATGGGACCACTTAACGCCAAGGGTCTGGCCTTTCTTGCCGACCTGGGTCGTCTCTTGGGCCAAATTTCGGGCGACCCAAGAGAAACCAGTTTCTTGTTCCAGCGCCTGTCCGTTGTAATCCAACGTTTCAACGCTGTTGCGTTCCACAGCACTTTTATTCTTCCAGATCTTGACAAGGATGGCCACTCCAGAGTAAACATTGCTTATTAATATCTGACACCTGAGGGATTATAGATACACCTCGGGTAAAAAAAAAAAATAATAATAATAATAATAATAACCACAGATTGCAACAACAGTAGCACAGGACTGAACGAAGGCTTATAAAAATATTGAAAACAGTTACTTTTAATCAGTCTGTAGAAAAATAAATAATAATAATAACTGCAACGTATATAATAGATAAAACATCGTTATGGAAAGTGCAGTTCAGTGCAGTTGGCAATTGGCTTAATAAAAGATATGCTTACTTACTTACTTGGAAGAGTTCTATCAGTCACGAGATGGCAGTCCGTGGCTCCTTCGGATATGCGGATTCTGCGTGATAACATCCAAGCAAGGCTACGTGCTTTAGGTGCTACCGATTTGGAGGCATATCTTTAACTCTAGAAGATTCTCATGGCAGCTTCTGCAGGTAACTCTTCGAAAGGGAAGATGACATAATATTAAATCATCTTCAGATGAGGTCATTATTAACTTTGTATAACTAATATTTTGAATAACTCATAAATGTTATCAGAAATATGCGAAAATATATTAAACCGTACCGATGTCATTTTTCGGAGATTTACGAATATAAAGTCTATTTTATACTATTGTAGAACAATAAAATCGGTGAAGTATCTGCTCCGTATTACCTGCTTGCCAACGCCAGAACCAGAGTAACTTGTCGAAGTAGAGCTTGACGCCGTTTAAACTTGAATGCGCATCTTTGGAATATTTCTGACTTCATAAAAATATAAAGATTTCAGAAGAGTTCTTAAAACTGAATCGATCGTGTGTTATCAAAAGCTTTCTTTGGATTTTCCCTGAAATTTCGCAAAATGGTTAGAATCTCCTAATTTCAGTATAATGAATAACTTTAAAGATGAATTTAATTAATTGAATGATAATGATTATTGTTTGAGTTTATTACTAATCATTGTAATGATATAATGTAAGAAGAGTTTTTATAGCGCCTTGATGATGTTATGTTGATATGAAACGTATATTCATTGGTATTTTATTTTAGTTTGGTTATAAATAAAATTGTAAGTCTGACTTCAAACATTATGCACTTCTGACATTCTGTGTGTGCTGCTTCTGGTTATTACTTTTCTGGGGCACTGTACAGAATGGTGTAAGATCAGGCACGTACCGAGACTTAAATTCAAGAGGAGGCAACTTCACAGACCATTGGCAAACACCTGGTCATTGGGGTCATTGGCGAATAGAAGTTCCAGTATGTGAAAAAGCCAGAGTGCCTCCTCGTACCTCAATGTAGCTACGCCTATGTGATTGATACTTGGCAAGCTATGTGAGTGAAATGTCAATTGATGCCTTCTGGAAGCTTTCAAACATCCCTTCCAATACTACCACGTACCATGCCTTACGCACATGAAACTTTTACCATGTGTATCTAGCGGTATCTACAGTAGGTGAACTGACTGTCATGGGGTAACGGTAATGGAAACCCTTAATTTTGAAGCGCATATACGTCAAATATGCTGCAAGGCTAGACAGTCCAATCCATAATAAGTAGGATGACCTGGATGGGATATCTACCCATTGACAGCCCAGTCTTTGACCAGCTATGCCGGCAGGCTGATACTGGTCTCTTCGCAGCTGTTCTAATAAACCCGGGTCATGTTTTACATAAGTTGCTCCCATCAAAGAAATCCACTACCTATAACCTACGCCCACTGTCTCATGACAGAGTCTTGACTCTTATTGACAAAAACATGAGCGAAAACATTTATAGGAAGAATGCTGTACTCTGTTGATTTTATATAGTCTTACGATGTCTGTACATCGAGTGCAGTTCTTCTGCAACCGGTTTAATAAAGAATATACTTACTTCCTTACTTGTACTTCTGGACGCTGCCTCTGACCGTTGTTGCCAATAGCTAATGGACAAGCTAGACATGTCCCACCCGATGTTTAGGTTAGGGACACCCATGTATATATATACCCCAGCATTTCTGATGATTAGCACAAAAATAAACTGCTTTCCCATTCCTACGTTGCCATCCATGGTATTAATCCATATGAGAAGGGTAACACATTTTCTAAAAGTTTAGGTAGGATGTCAACAATTACATCCCCTATCTCTGCACTTTTGCGTATGTCTTAGTGAACATTTACATACGCCTTACTTACTTGCCTAATGGTCATTCTCTCTGCGACGGCAAATTCTTACAAGCGTAGCTCTTGTTAATAATACAGTGCCATGCTATACTGTCCTAGGATTGGCAGAACTAAAGGAGAATGACCAATAGTTTTATTTCCTATAGGCCTAGATTTTTTATACATGACAGTAGACATGACTGTATCCGAGGTATGGATCGGGGAGGACAAGGGACATAACCCCCAATGTCTAGATTGCCAGTAGTTAGACTGCTAGTGCTGAGCTATGGGTAGAGTACTACTGGCATTCTCTTAACCTCGGCATGTGAAAACAGATGGCCAGTCCTTTCCCTTGCTGTCTAATCTTCCCACTGACATTTTATAGTTATTTTTGTCATTTATAGCCGAGTTCTCTAGAAGTGTAAGGGAGCAGAAATTTCGGAACATCTTTCTGCCCCGGCAAAAGTTTGACAGCTGCATTACCGCCACTGAGGGACCATTATCACAATCCCGAATTTTAGGTTTACGAAAATGTGCAGAATATAAATTGATGCAGAAAAGCAGTGAAGCCTAGACATGAATACATGAATGTGAATTTTGATGACATTTTAGCACAAATTGAAGTCGTCTCAAAAAGACAAAGTACGTCAGTTTATGACCTTCACTCAAGCCGAAGAGAAGACGGCTATCAATTGTCTGTCAGTTCATGACTGGAAGCTGGATATAGCAGTTGACAACTACTTCCAGGTACCTGACCATTACAGGCACGAGCCGAAGGGAACTGCAATTGATCGCAGAAAGATAGAACAACTTTTCAACAAATACAAAGGTTAATTTTATAGAAATTTTATTCCTTGTGTCCTTTACCAGAAATTGGTACCAATAATCTGAGAGTCTTTGTCAAAATGTACCATTTAACACTAAATTCCATCTTTTGAACCTTCCTGTTAACATTAGTTTTATATTTTGATTCTATCTTTATTATTCTTTTGAATTAGCTGTAATCAGTTGCGGTGTGTCAGCTGTTTTTTGTGTGCCAATAAACGAATATAATAATAATAATTCTGTTAACAGTTTTTTCACAGAAGTTTAAAGTTTTCTTCCTGTTTTCAACTACTTTTTAATACTTTAGTTGTTCTTTGGTTTAGAGTTTTTTGCTCATGAAACTGCTTTGGAGGTGACGTTTGCTAAGATGAGAAAATACTATATCTCACCAGTCTAAATATCAGTGTTGAGATCAAATTGTGTAGCACACGTTTACCTTCTACTTAGAATGACATACTATTTGATGTTTGACAGCAATTAAAAAAATATTTTGTTATTTAATTATTAATTGTATCTGCTCTCTTCTTGCTTCAAGTCTTGTGCAAGTCTGTTCAATGGTCTAAAAATTTTGAATGTTTTTGAATGGTGTATAGTTGATTTTATTTCTACAGATCCACATGAAGTCGACAAAGTTACTGCGGAGGGTATGATGCGCTTCTTAGAGGATCTGGGATTGGATCCAGAGAGCAGAACCGTTCTTATCCTGGCCTGGAAATTCAAGGCAGAAACACAGTGCATTTTCACAAAAGATGAATTCATTAATGGATTCGTTTTGCTAGGGTAAAGCATTAAAACTGTTCTTTTAAAACCATGTCAGTTTTAATATTAATGCTTCACATAATGTAATGCATGATTTTGAAATATATATGAAAATAAACTAGAGTAATCTCAACAGATATTTACCAAGTTTCGTATAAGTTTTAAAATTATTTTTAACCAAAAGCATGCATTAGATAATTTATTTTTAAAATTATTAATAGCTATGGTAGTTGTTATTTAAGAAAAATCATCATTATCATGATAATTTTTCGTGCAGTTTATATTGTCCAACTTTGTGCTGTGGTTATTATGCTGAAGGATTATTTAATTTGAATTTATATGTTTTTTCATGTTTTCAAATTCAGTCTTAACTGTCAAAAGTGTGTTTTTCAGTGTGGATTCAATTGAAAGGTTGCGTGCAAAATGTTCAACTCTAGAGCAGGATATAAGAGATCCAGCACGGCTTAAAGACTTCTATCAATTCACTTTCAACTACGCTAAAAATCCAGGGCAGAAGTGTCTTGGTAAGTAGGACAGGCAGCAAAGCCACAATGGAAATTGTTTCCATTAGGGCAGGAAGCAGTCATAATGGAAATGTTTCCATTTATGTTTCTGATGTATTACTGAAAATTTACATCCTTTTCTAAGCTGGTTTGATTTGAATCATATAGAGTTCAGAAGTCATTTGGACCATCTACAGTTCTCATCGTACTAGGCTGTAGTCGGGGCAAAATGAGACCTGATTACAAGTTATGTGTGCTTTTTAAAACTGTACTTGTACTAGGGGCATTCCTATAATAGAAATCTCATTTTGAGTATAAAATGCTTGTTTGTTGGTTAAGCTTGCTCTGTGCTATTGATTGGATTCATCTGTTTTATGTCAACATAAGCAATTGGCTACTCTTTGTGAGATGACAGAATAACTGGAGGATCCTTGTAATGTAACAAAACTATGTGAGAAACTATAAACTTCTATGACTTAAACGTTGAAATTTAGCAAAAAAGCTATACAATATAGCCATGCTTGGTGTAAACATACCAAGTAAGTAAGTATATTCTTTATTATGCCAGTTGCCTAACCACACTCAGGTGTACAATGTACATACATTAATACAAAAAAGCAAACGACAGGAAAGCTGGCAGCCAACAATGGCGCCCATCCCATTTCAACTCTAGCGTCTGATATTAAAGTCATCACGACGGAAAAAATCATCTCCAAGCAAAAGCCGCCAAGTCATTATAGTGTTAACTTTGGAAGTCATATCAAATACTGTGTTATAATGAGATTTGAGTTGTACCTGTTGCATTCTACAAATAATTAAATTTTGGCTTGGTGTTTTATAAAAATTTGCATTTTCAAAGATGATACGATATAAAGGAATAACAGGAAGTGATTGTATCTGTGACCGACCTTAGTGAGTTACCCAACTGCTTTGCTTTTCTGTAGACCTGGATATGGCTATTGCTTACTGGAAGATCGTTCTTCATGACAAATTCAAGTTTTTGGATCTTTGGAGTCGATATTTGGTCGTGAGTGTATAAAATGTTTAAGTTCATAATATGTCTTTATGATTTAGATGAAGAATATTTGTTTGTATTTTGTCTGTTAAATCAAATACCTTTTATGATGTCAGCACTGCTTCTGTAGGTGAAGTTAACAAAATGGATAGGTACCCAGTAAATACTTAAGTATATACATGCCATTAATACTCAAATTTTAAGTCACAAAATAGGTTAAACGTTTGAAGATAGAGTTACAACTTTGCAACTGATACATGGGTCAAAGCCAACTGTCTGGATTCACGCCAATGTATGTGAACAATTTGGTCAACATCATGAAAACTGCTGTCCAGCATATTTGTGATTCTGGACTTGTGTATAATGTATTGTATGTGGGCATTTATAATGCACCTATAGCCAGTGCTTTTTTTCTAGAAAAAAAGGTTCCGGAACTCAACAAATTCAGAACAGTTATAGTGGCATATTTTATGCTAATATTTCTATTTCATATAATATCAATATCAATAAACAGTGTGAAAGCACTTAGATTAAATAAAGATATATAAATAATTTACGACAATTTAAAATGAAAAATTTAAATTAGCTAAATTATTTTTTAATAGCTGAAAAAAGGTCCCGGAACGGCGTTCCGGACCGTTCCGGCTGAAAAAAAGCACTGCCTATAGCAGTAATGACTATTCAGAGGTGCAATGTGTAGTACATTTTAGGAACCTCTCAGTAATTTTCTTGTTTTTTCTGTCTACAACTCAACAGATTTCTCTTAAACTCTAGTTTTTATTTGTCTTGGAAGTTGTTGTCAGTATGTGTTTTACTTTGCTGTGACTGGTATTTCTATGTGTACTGCTCTAACAGAAACATCACAAAAGGGCGATTCCAAAAGACACGTGGAATCTTTTGCTAGACTTCTGCCTCTTTATCAACGATGACATGAGCAACTATGATGAAGAAGGTACAGTGTAATTCCTGTGCACTTTCGTATGTTTTGTTTATGTAGTCTGGAAACTTCTCTAAAACTGCTGTAAAGTCACTCTGAGCATTACTTGGGTCAATGTAAATGTACATGTGTTCCATAAGTACCATATAGATACATATTTCTATAGTGACCGTATAGATACTTGATCCTGCTCATTGTTGGTTTTGAATTATATCCTTCACCACCGCTGTCTGGGAACCTTGTATTGCATGGGTTCCATGCTATTTAATGTCCCCTTGTAAGCCTGATACAGAACCTGATTTGTTTAAAAATTCTAAACACTGAAATTAAAGTAACAGTTAAGACGAAATTCAGTTACCACGTATCATTCACAATTCTTAATAGGTATCCACGAGTGGTGTTAGAAAGGGTATCCCTTGCATTCATGTTAAATGATTTTCTCTAGCTTCTTTGCTTGTGATCTTGCTTTTGCCCTGCATTCATTCATTCATTCATTCATTCAGAACGGTATATAGCGCCCTTCCACGATATCGGCTATAGCGCTTCTAACTAAATCCCAGTGAAAGTGAGCCACTTTCAAATGAAAACCTTTCATACCTACCTTCTCCACATTTGTACCATATATGTATGTTAATAAATTACATAAGCTTTTGTGCACTGAATGTTGGTCTATACAGCAATGGAAAATTTATGAGGTTTTATATTTCATTAGTGTATCTTGACAACTTGTGATGAAGTCTTATTTGCTTGTGTTTCAAGGGGCGTGGCCTGTGCTGATTGACGATTTTGTGGAGTATGCGAGGCCAATCATCCAAGGCCAGGGCTCAACAATGCTATAGCAAATACCAGGATACAAGTGAGCCTTGCTGCTGATGACACAACATCACCATGGCAATAGGCACATTTCAAGTAGATTTCGTTTGCTGGACGGGAGTGTTTTTCTCAGATCAGGACTTTTACACAGAACTTGCAAGAGACGAACTCTGTGTATGAATAGGACACCCACCCGCTGTTCGTCTCTTATTTAAAATGCTTCTAAAATGGAGTTTCTTAAAACGAACACCGCTTGCTATGCGATTGTCCTTTGCCATATTGTGCTGTCTATGGCTTGAAATATGATTAGCTGAACCAGTTGTGTGGTCCTTCTTAACCTGAAAGAGCTTTCAGAAGCAGAATACTGAAAGCTGATCAAATGGCAGCATTTGTTTGGATTCTGAGGCTAGATATTTCGATGTGTGGAAATATCTTCATAGCACAACTATTGCTTTAAGTTATTCGTGACTGAATTTGTTGATTGTTTGCCAGGGCAAGCTTAGATCTTTCTTTCTGAACGCAATTAATCAGAGAATATTTGGACGCCAGTTAAGGAATCTTGTTACCACGTGATCCTCCTTTTCATGTTGTTAAAAGAATTTTTTCAGATTCTGTACAGGACTAGAATGATTTGATAATTAGTTTTTACAAGTATGTGTAGACTATGACAAATATACAGATAGAAAACCACTTTTTCCTGTTGCTTTTGAGTTGTGGCAGCCTGCTCTCACCAGAGATCAAATAAATACCAGCATGGCTGCTCAGTATTTTGTTTTGTGACACCATATGCCATAATATAACTACTTCTATTCTACCATGCTTGGCACCACAGGACATTTGTGGAAGACCAGCTTATTAACATGTCTATTTAATTAAAGTTGCAAGAGCTAGGTTGTTAGGCAATTGCCGGTGCCATGGTAAAGTAAGAAGTGAAGCCCAATGAGCCAGTATGATTCTGATGTACGATGATCTGGGCGGATCTTAGCTATGAAGCAAGGGCAGTATTCAGGAAAAGATAGCAATCATTTGGTGCCCTTATACATAGCCACCAATAATGGATACCTATCGAGAAGTGTTCTAATTCTAGTCCTGCGTTTATATTTGGTGTAAGTTGCGTCCATGGCCATTGGGAAAGTGATTGGTCATCGCCAAGGCCTGGAAAACAAGAACCACCATGTAAAATACATACAGTATTCTTTCCACTCAAAACTGAAGTGTCATCTCCTCAACAATTGATACTCTGACTCATCCGATCTTCCACCTTATCCTTTCCCCTATAAAAGTTTACAGCATTGTTTCATAATTTGCTTCTTTTACATGAGTAATGTGATGCCACCATAAAAGTAAAAATAATATTCCTCTTTATTAATTCAAACTGACATGTCTGCAGTAAGATTACGTGACACAGTAGCAACAGACAATAAAAAGTTTAACAAGAGTCAAATTTAACTGTATGGCAGCTATGCCAGGTGCCCATCTACTCATTTTACCAATGCCATCTGGTGAATGGAAGGATGAGTCAACCTTAAAGAGGTAGCAGGAATCGACCCCGCTTCCTGCTTGATGTTCTGCTCTTCACACCAGTGATGTCTCAATTTATCTATTCCCCATGTACAACCTATTTCAAATATGCATGTAATCGTTTTATTCAACGTGATGCATGTGCACTTGTTAATAAAAGCAACAAATATATTTTAGTAAGTAAGTAAGTATCCTTCAATTGCATCTAACAAGTAAAGGCTACTTACTTACTTACTAAAATACATTTGTTAAGTGTTAACCAAGGAATCCTTGAGTGTTAACCAATGGGATATATTAATACATCTCAATGGTGTTAACCAATTAGATTATTATAAGATGTATTTATATATTATACATCTCAATGATGTTAATCGACTGTTTAGGAATCTATATTTAGAGAAATGATTGTTCACATCAGTGATCTCTATTAATAGTTACACATCAGCGGCTGGCAGCATCTACATATCCAAATATACGTCGATGGCTCACAGAGATAAAATAAATCTATGGTTACTCGTGAAATAATCTGTTTCATACTTATACACAGATGTCGCCCATCTTCAAATTTCCTTTACTATATTAAATGTGGTGTTTAAAATATCTACATGCTTGTTTTAATCGAAAACTTAATTATTCGTCGATTTGTCTTATAACTATAATTCACTGAATGTGTTTGTCATGTAAACATTTCCAGACCCCGATTATCGCTTAAAAACCGTCTCAACCATAGATATAATAATGTGTATTAAGTAAAAGTAAGTAAGTACGTGCTTTATTTAATCGCCCGCAAATGCACTGCGGGAAATGTACATTAAAAGAATCTGGTAATCTAACATGTAAATATTCTTTTAATACTACTATTAATAGAGATATTATATTAATATATTAATAATACTCTTAATACAGATCACTTGTCCCAACATTTTAAGGAGTTACCAGTCTCTGAGCCAAATTTGTCCTTGACCCGACTGTGCAAGGAATCTATATTTAGGTCCTTGCCGACTGTGTCGTCATCTATTAGCGATATTGAAAACTAGAACCACCGTGTGGGTCTTCATGATGTTTGTGTTGTTTATATTATTTACATCCTAAATTTTAAGTAATATTTCATCTGAAAATTCAAGCACTGCCACACGCGACAAGTGTCTGACTCTGTTATTTTAGAGCGATTTAAATAGCATGGAGTTTTTAATTTTTTAGTGATGTCTGCCAGCGATTAACTTTATATTTCGTGGGCGTTACAACTATACATAAAATAGGAGGTAAGTATGGACGATACGGAGCTCAAACGCTTTCGTAGTGCACGCAGTTTCTTTTAACCGTATGTGATTGAAGACCAGGTGGGACGTTGGAGAGATCTTCAAAGCCAGACCTTCAAGGTTAAGGCCAGACCGTTAAAGGCTAAGGCCTTGAAAATTGTGTTTTTGTGACTCGGCAGTACCACTAACCTTTTCAGAAATCAGTGATCAGCTGTTACTTGTAACGCGTTACAGTCACTAGTTACTAGTTTGCAGATTGCATTTAATGCCACAGTGCAAATATGCACTGCATCATAGTATTAGTGTTACATATGTTGATTAACGTGTAGTTTAGTGTCCTAAATTATTCCCTGTTTTGCTATCGTGTAGTTTAGTGTCGTAAATGATTGTAAGACGGATAAATTGTTGCAGTAAAACTGGAAGTTGGATGAGCGATGAAAATATGTTATAGTAGAAGTAGAAGTTGGATGAGCGATGAAACCATGGTATTGATGCTAAATTACTTCAGTAATACTAGAATTTAGATGACCGTTGACAACATGGTGTTGATGCTAAATTATTGCAGTAAAACTAGAAGTTGGATGAGAGAAATATGAGAGAAATATGTCATAGTAGAAGTAGAAGTTGGATGAGCGATGAAGCCATGGTATTGATGCTAAATTATTGCAGTAAAACTAGAAGTTGGATGAGCGATGAAAACATGTTATAATACAAGTAGAAATAATTTACGATACTATTTGTTTCATTCAAAGTAAGAAAATAATTTATGACGCTAAGCTACACGTTTACTCATATGTTTCTGCTATGATTGTAATAATAATAATAATAATAATAATAAAATAGCCTTGATACGGTGCAGTTTTAATGAATTCAACCAGAGATCTCCTTCAAACCAGTAAAACTAGTCATCATACAAATGTTACTAGAGAAGGTAAATATTTTAAAGGATCGATAAAACTATTTATTTGCATTTACCAGGTATCAGTGTTTGGTAAACGTGTAGTTTAGTATCATAAATTATTCCCTGTTTTCCTCTTGTGTTGTTTAGTGTCGTTAATTATTTTAAGGCACATAAATTATTGCAGTAAAACTGGAAGTTGGATGAGCGATGAAACCATGATTTTGATGCTAAATTTTTTGCAGTAAAACATATCATGCATTTTTATATCTGTTAACCAACCATTGGCTATTTATTTAGTCACATGAGAATGATTTTAAGATGACTTTGTCATTCTGATGTGCCTTAGTGGATTTGTTATTTCAGAATGATATGAAACAATAGGAATATTAACACAACAACCATGGCTGAAGACAACACAAATGCATCCGTTTGTCAGCAACAAGAAACAACCGAAGAGGCTTCAGTGCAATCGCAGCAGAAACAGGATAGCAGTGTACTAAGAGAAGAGCAACAACAGTCAGTGCAACAGCCAGTGGAAGTGCAACCAGAGCACGAAGAATCAAGAAGAAATGATGAACCACAGGAGGCCAGAGAAGAGCTACCAGAGCAGCCTATCCAGAGGACTGGAAATAACAGCATTCCTCCATCCATAGAAAGAAATGGCAGAGGTAACAGGATGATGGAGCAGAACAACAACCAGCAGATTCAGCAGCAGCAGCAGCAACACCTGTTGCTTGGTGTAAGAGATCGTCTCTTTCATGCTCTCTTCTATCGAGTTGCGATGGCATACGCTCGTGCGGTTCCACAGCATTGCAGGGTCATCTTGGAGTGCTTTGCTCTCTTCAAGGTAATACATGGCATCAGTTGTAACTGTTTTCAGATGCAGTTTTTAAGCAGAGTAATACATTGGTATTATACATAAATATTCAGAGAACTGATTTAAGTGTAGTGTAAACTGTAAAATACTATAAATTTACGGTTAATTACACGAGAATCCAGCATTAACAAACGAGGTGTGCCTTGACAGAATTACCGTGGTACACCAAGAGAAGAGTCATAATGATTCCGATGTTTGAGTCTGGACATTCGTGTAACCACTCCAGAGCGCTGCTTTCTCTGCAAGAGACCCGTGATCTTAGACTTACACATTCAGAAAAAATCTATACTTTGTTTTCAGTTGAATGAGGCTTGAAGGAATGTAGAAGGTCTGTGGTGATAGACACTGGCCAAAACAAGGTTAGGAACAGAGGAAGCCCATGCTTGGTTGGCAGCCATGTGATATTCAGAGTCCCTGGTGTAGAGATGCACACACAGAGATAGAAACTGATAGCAAGCCAGGAAATCTTATCATAGGTCTTATCATTGACTCACTTTCCATAGACCAGTGGTTTGCAGACTTTTTCAGACTGTGGCACACTTGGCAATGCAAAGTTCTGTCATGGCACACCTCTTTTCGTAATGCTGGATTCTCATGTAATTAGCTAAATTTATAGTATTTTACAGTTTACACTATATTGATATATCCAATTTATATTATAGTAGATCTATATTTTATTATAGTCGATTGGTGGTGCTTTTGTTTAGCATTTGTAGCTAAATAAACCAATGTTACATATATATTAGGCTGACAGAAGTTTGTAAAGAAATATAATTGTATAACTAGGCAGAAAAATTGTTTTACTATCCAAATGTGATGGCACACCTCCGGCTCTCTCTTGAGGCTCACTGGTGTGCCATGGCACAATATTTGAGAAACTCTACACTAGACTGATGAGCCACATTGAGAACTTCTGTTTATTCACATTTTGTTCTTTAGTCCTGGGATCTTCAGTTTCCATATATTATACTCTCCTAAGACTTTTTACACATATTAATGTTATTATGGTTAAAGTTAAATTGCTGTTTTTGTGAACTAGAATTTGACTCGCATATGCAGCAGTGAAAGGCTGCGTTGTTAATGAATTTGTTGCCACTCCACTTTTCTACTCAGATTTGTGATACAGTATGCTGTAGCATAAATATGATAAAACTAAATGTGTTGACAGTATGTAGCATATGATGGCATTTTTTTTATAATGCATGGCTTCTCAAGTAAATAAACTAATAAAGTAACTGGGAGCCAATGATTAAAGGCAGTGTTGTGTTTGTTTGATGCAGGCAGTGCTGCTTCTGTTCATCCTCGTCTATGTTCACGTTGCCTTTGCACGGGGTCCCAGCAACTGCCTGCAGACAGTGGAGAAAGACTGGCCTCGAAATGGTATACTGCGCGTGGAGATCGTGCGAAATGCACCAGAGAACTACTCCATCTTCAACTCCTACAAGAAAGAATATCACAACCTCCGCTTTGAGGAATTGGTGGGAGGTGACGGCGGGGTCAGCGAAGAAGAGGGCAATGTTACGGATCGTGTTTCAGCCGTGGTGGACGAAGATGGCGAGACAAGTCCTCCTGTTCATGGTGATGAATTGATGATACTGGCAAGACAACTACCTGACATTGAGAAGGAGGAATGGTCTTTGAGTGGTGTTGAAGAGAATGGTACTCAGCCAAGCTCAGTGGAACAGAAGAAACAGGAAAAGCAACTGAATCGGGAGCTTCTGTCTGCCACGTTGTCCGAATTTGAAATGCTGCTGTCAGTTGGTAAGATCAGTGCATCTTTATCAGTCACAGCTTGATTATCTTTAGGATTTTGGTAGTGAGGATGATTAAGGTAGTTATAAAAGTTAGTGATGTTATTGATGATGGTGGTGATTGTGATGATGACTGCTGCAATGATGACTATGAAGATGGTTAAGATGTAAAATTGTCAAGAATGAAGAGAGTTTTAAGGATGATCTTGATGGCTATGAAGATGATGATGTATTTTGTAAATGTGGGGATAATGATTGAACCTCATTTTCTAATTGTTTCAGTCTGGCCCGAGGAGAGGTACATCGTCGAATATTCACTTGAATATGGATTGCTTCGGTTGTCTCCAAAGACAAGACAGTTGCTTAATGTCACTGTTATGCTGGTCACCCTGGGTAAGAAGTGCCTTTTAGCTAGAAATTATTATGCTGATCACAGGGGTAGGAAATATTTTTTAGATAGACACTTTGGCTATTCTTCTTTCTTGTGCAGACATTGGTTGAAGCTGTGTTAAGTCACTTAGTCCCAAAGATCCTTCAACTTCGGTAACACACTTACAACGAGCTTAATATACATGTGTGTTAAAGCAAGTGTTTTACATTTACTATTTTATTTCTTGTTGACAACAGGAAGTTCAGTCAATGCCAAGTTGTTAATCCATAGTTCCACTTTGTTTTTTCATTCTTTAGTCCAATAGCCTGTCTATTAAGTGACTACACCATAAGGTTTAGACAACGTTCTTTGGCAGTGACGATCCAAACAAATGGGAATATATTTTCCCTGCTTGTAGAAACATTTGATCCATTCCATGTCTCAAAATTGGTAAAACATCTGAATGCCTTTGTTATGTAAATTCAAAAACTAGCAAGCTGGTACTGTGCAAAGCAAAGTAAGCGTTAATTATCAACACTAAAGGCTTAATTTTTACAGCTGCAAAATTTTGTTAGGATCCTTGAACACATGGAAAATTTTAAATATGTTTAATATCTAATAACATGTAATAAACTGTCTGTTTATGTCTTCTGTAATTTTCTGTGTAAGTTTTGTGCACTAATTATTCAGTTTATGTAATAAAATTTCAGAATTGCTATAATTTCACATCTAATTTCTGTACCCGTTAATACATAATTCAAGAAGCCAACGGACTTCGTTTGTGACATCACACACTCAGCATTACGGCCTGTCAGTATATAGAAGGCAATAGTTGAGGTCTGTGTTTGCTTATTCTCTAGATCCAGTGAAGGACAAGTGCTTTGGTGATGGACTCAGTCGCTTTCTTTTGGATGAATTTCTCGGCTACGATAACATCCTGATGTCGAGTGTCAAACATCTGGCTGAACAGGAATCCAGTGAAGGTGAGTGGTAAAACTCAGGGTCATAAAGGTCAGTGATGAGATCCGTGGTATAACAAGTGCTGCATTTAAAAAGTTAACAAAACTGATTAAATGTGTAATTGTCACAAATGCCATCATCAGATCTGTTATAATTAGGTTACTCAATTGGCAGGACTTATCTGTCTCACTTTTTGGATGTCTTAACATTTTCTTTGAATGACTGTAATATCAATTGTTAATATTGTTCAATAAATAAAATATTTAAATCTGTGCTAAGATTTTAAGGTTATGAACGTACTGAAAGATAAATGAAAAGTAAGGTGACAGTCTAATGAAAGGTTAAGTAAGGTCGTCACATAAGATAGTTGAAAGAGAGTTGTTTTTAATATGTTGTGCACTGTCTTTTTCATGCAGGTTATCTGCGGAACGTGGTGACTGGTGAACACTTTCGCTTTGTCAGCTTATGGATGGCCAAAACCTCCTTTGCCGTTGCCACAATCATCATGCTTGCATTTGTATGTCAGTCAGTTGTTAATGCTGATAATTGATTTTTTAATTCTCTGGCTATTTTATTTGTTCATGCATTCATTCTCTCACATTTGTTTGTTTGATTGATAATTCAGCACCTTGTTTGTACAATGTACAGGACTGATGCTCTAACGCTATGGTTTTGCATGTGTGGCAGCTTATGAGCAGTAACTGATTTTCCTTTGTAGAAACACAATTTGTTTATATTTCTTTCTTGAAAGTTACAAATTGTATTTTGGGAAGCAGTCTGCTTTGCAGCCATTGGGTCTGTGTAAAAGTGGGCAAGCAGCCATTGTGTTGCTACAGTTACATATATGTTTGTTTGATATTTAACTTGCCTTGTCATAGGCTTAGTGGTACAAACTCGCACATGTGTGTGATATTCTTTCTTGATCTGTGTTTCGTTTCTGAAATAAGTTGCTGTGTGTTATTTTGTCAGACTCTGGCCATTTCGATGCTACTGAGATATTCCCATCATCAGATATTCTTTTTCATTCGTACGTACAATGGTCTCATTTGATTTTATGTATATATCTGGTTTATAAAGTGCCTTCCAAGAAGGGTGCCAAACATGCCTGTCTAACAGATTTGAATAGGTGCAATGTAAGATGGCTTGAAAATGTTTCCTGAGCTGTATGCGGCAGAGTAGTTCGTATTTTTAATGGAACAATTTTCCAGAAGGATGGTCCAGTGCACAAGAAAGCGTGATGTGCCCTCATCATCACATGTGAGTGTGTAAACCATCAAGTCCCCATGGGCCGCAGAATGCAATGATTGTCAACGAGGCTAGCTCGAGACTGGAACGTAAAGCTCTGGTTGGAGACAGGAACACATGATCTATCCTCCATTCTGTTCTTTTTCCTTGGATTGCTCATTCGTCTGTTTTACACTTTTCTTTATGACTGTTCTGAATGTCTACGATTCAGTGTTTATGACAATGAAAAAGTCACTAGCAAATTGAAAGCAGGAATAAACTAGTAATTGCTGTATGTAATGTCTGACTTACATGTAATTCGTGTGACCTCACATTTATGTGACTATATAATTGGCAAAATATTTCTGTTGCTTCTTAGTTATCTATCCTCCAATTTCTTTGTCGTCTTTCGACTGACTGTAGTACTAGACACACTGACAATTGAATTCTTTCTTTTTGTTTGCAGTTGATTTGCTTCAGATGTTGGAGCTCAACCGTGTTGTGGCATTTCCAGCGGCTCCGTTACTGACCGTGATTCTCGCGCTTGTTGGTAAGCCATGGTTTTATACCGACCACTGCCTTCTTCTCAACCTGTTTTGTCTATCTCTTGTATCTGTTGTTGCAAGGCTGGCTCACGTTTTCCTGACCTACCAATCAGATTTGTTCACATATTTAATTTGTTCATATGAATAGAACTTTGTTCCACTGGGCCTTGTTCTCATGTCTACCTGTTTGCGTGTGCTTGTTTGAAGGGATGGAGGCGATAATGTCAGAGTTCTTCAATGACACAACAACTGCTTTCTACGTCATTCTGATTGTTTGGATAGCAGACCAATATGACGCCATCGGCTGCCATACGAACACAAGCAAGAGGCAGTGGCTGAGGTAAAGTATATCTGACCTTATCCATGTGGGTCAGGTATTATCTGTACCTCATCTTCATCACCTATGGCATCAGTGAGGAAGATGAAAACGTCTCATGTACCAAAAGCCCATATAAAAATTAGAATTACTGTTTGCCCCTACTCTGGTGACAGTTTACGATAGACTGGAGCTGACCTACTGATAGCAACCGTGAGTAGTTCTTGGGCAAATGCACACCCAGGGATGGGTGACAAGCTGTAGATTAAACCAGGAAGTTTCAACACCCTTTTTGGTATATCTCCGATCATACCGGGTGGATATCCAGCCATAGTTACTTGAAATTTACCAGATTTGCAGATGCAATGACATCCAAGCCTGTACTTTTCTGAAGATGGTCAACATAATTTACAAAGAGGCATATAATGTAATGTAACAGAGTACTTGACTTGTATAGCATGTCTTAAGAGCCTTTCAGACGTGCTGTGTACACACTGCTACACAGCTATTAGTCAAACGGAAAATGGTGTTTTTAATGTTATAAAAAATGCAATGCAGTACGCAAGAAGTGGTACTGAGTGAATTTTAGCAGGTAACTTGTTCCATAATGATGGTCCAATGACAGAGAAGCAGTGTAACAGATGGATGGCAAGTGGCTGTAGCGCTGAGCCCCATCAGACACTGGATAGGCGGAGTTGTTGTAACCCATGACCTCCATCTTAGTCAACCCATTCAGGAAGAAGTAAAGGAGGTTCAGAGGTTTAGCACTAATTCTGTTGTTTCTCAGTTAAGATGTGCTAGTTCAGTGTTGAATGCAGTGCTTGTATTTTAATGTGAACTGCCTTAAAACTTACAATTGGGCTTATTTAATGCATGTGATCTGCACAAGACTTTGGCATTGGTAAGAAAGCTGAACTAACTTTGACTTTTGTTTTAGATTCTTTTTCTTGTATCACTTTGCATTCTACGCCTATCACTATCGGTTCAATGGACAGTTTAGCGGATTGGCACTGCTCACGTCGTGGCTGTTCATCCAGGTCAGTTATACGTTCGCTTCATCTCACTTCTAAGTATGTGTCAATGCTTTTTAAAACAGTGAGTTAATTTAGATGAGCCTCTATGTTGAATATTAATTAATTAATATTTGTTTAACTGTGATCGACAGCAGCATTGTGCATATATATATATATATATATATATATATATATAATGGGAGTGTGGATTGTTCTTATATCTTCGATGTGTCAGTGGGTTAAGCCATGAATATTACTTAGATAATCATACAGGTGTCTGTTTTATATTTGCAAGTGAGAATTAGCTGATGTGGGCAATTTGAAATTTGTTACAGATAAACTTGATTTGTGTTGAAGCAACAGTTGATGTGTACATTTGGTTTAAATGTTGAATTAAAAAGGAGAAATATTCAAAATGTTGTCGGACTATGTTAATGTGATTTGATAGCCACGCACGTCGCTCTACCTTAGTGCAGTTAGTTATACATGTAGGTAGAAATAGAGAAAATAGTCACAGTAATTAGTAAGTGATAGGCTAGGCAAAGGAAGCTGAGATTTTAAACATCTAAAAGACAGCTAAGGCAGTGGTAGGAAGATTGGAGATCACAGTAAGTACCGTATGTTATAATGTCTCGGCTGCCAATTTTTCTGGCCTGTGGTTCAATTTACGCAAATGAAAAGATGGTAGAAATGCATGCACGACTATGTGAGCCTGAACTGAGAAAAGACGTTTCACAAGGAGGTTTGCTAAAATAACTTTTTTGTTAATGGTGTTGCCTTTTTTGTCTTTTTGTTTTCATTTCGTAATATCTTTTGTCTTTTTTAGCATTCCATGATCTTTTTCTTTCATCACTATGAACTGCCAGCTATTCTGCAGCAGGCAAGTATTCCAGAGCGGACAGACCACAGCCGAACACCAGCACCTCGGGCAGAGGCCAATGAAGAACAGGCGCCCAACGAGGACAACAACCCTCTCCAGGAACTCCAAGACCTAATGACAGAATTACAGGGTGAACCACAGAGTCCAGAAGGCAGGAGAGCAGGCAATCCGTCGATCACTGTTGCGTCGACCAGAGAAAGAGGATGGGAAAGAGGTCAGGAGGAGGAGGAGGAAGCGGAAGTGTTTGATACAACCGCTCCTTCCACAGTGACTTCTCGTGATATGGTTTTAAGTTCAAATCTAGTCCCCGAGGTGGTATACACTTGTAACGCTGTGCCATGTGTGTCATCGCCAAACACAACTGCAGATGTGCAAATGGTAGCAGATCAGTTGAATGAACATTTAGAGAACATTCCGCCAGATGTCATCAACAATCGGTTTCAGTTAGAGGAAATAGACGATGTTACCAGGACAACCACGACAACCGACTAGAGGAAACGTTTGGATAATTTGCTTGTAATAGGGTCTCAAATGAATACAGGATGTAGAAACATGCCACAAATCTCTTGTTATATTTTACATGTTAAATCCATAATTTTCTCACATGACAACAACTACAACACGTATTTCTGTTCAAACAATTTGCACAGCGAGTATACAGTCTTTAAAAAGTTTTAAGTAGTCGTAATTAGCATTCTGAATCTTAAATGAGGAGATATGCCATGTACAGGGAGGGCTGCACTTTCCCACGGGTCAGCAGATGTGCATACCACTGTCCTGGATGGGAACTGGAAGCACAATACAATCGGTCAAATACACACAAGCAAAACTGGGTACAATTGGTTTGACATTGTAGCTGTATTAGACCTGAAATATCCTCTTAAACCTGAAACAGTTATAAAGCATCGGCACCCGTTGTTTCTCAAGAAGAGCAGTTTTACGCATCAATGCTTGTTCATGTCATGATGTAAGAACAGTCTACATAAAAATCCTCAAAAATATCAACAAAAATATAGAATTATATCATCGATAATAATGTACACCCTCAGAGAAAACTTTATACATCATCAATCAGATCATAAACAACAAACTGGCAAGACATAATTAATAGCAAAATGGAATTGGACACTAAACCTGAATTTTCAATAAATCTACCAAATTGGAACATCCCTGTATAATGGCAATGCCTTCAAAACTTTTGTAAAAACAAGCGTACCAGTATGTTGAAAACTCCCTCAATAATAAAAGCTTATCTGCAGATATAATTAACTCAGTAAAGCAATGGCTGCGGATGTGGGCTTGTGCATAAACATGGTGAGAATGAAATCAGAGTCAAGTTATTCAACATTGAGGTAGACCCAGCAGGAAAGTGAGTGACTGAATAGAAATTATATCAAGAAACAAAAGATATGAATTGTGCTTGGCCTCCTATTCTCCCTCAGAGCCACAAAATTGATACCTCTTAGATTCAAACTTTATCTTGGACTTAACAAAGAATCTATTACCGGTATTCACACACCAGAATCTAGGCCATAAAACCTATGCAGCCACCAGGTTTAGTTATTCAACCATAGTTTGTGTTGTTGGGAGGGGGCATCTCCGATGACTTTCCTTACAGGCATTATAACGATGTGCAGGCATGACTACGAAAAGTTGCATTAGAGGTAACAGAAGCAATGCTGACACAATGCCAGGAAAGTTTTGATATAAGAACAATTTGGAAAATAGTTTGCAAATGAGCTCAAAAACAACCGCTAACAAATTCCTTACCCTAGAAAAACCTTAGGATGATCAGAACCCCGATTATGGGTAGCTTTGAAATTCTTAATTACTATTCAGCTAGTTCAAACGAGATTAACAACAGATTAAGTTCAAAATATATGCACTCAATAACCTTCCTTTTAACTCATACATCTAATGTCACGTTCTTTCACTCTCTGGCCATCTGATCAGTTTCTCGTTTCAGCCAATCGATCACCACTGCTTCATTCCTTGTTGTCCAATCTATGTTCATTTCGATCCGATCCAAGGCCTGTGAAACGGAACGGAGATTCTCGCCTTGAAGGTGCTTTGTAAAAAACTCTTTCACCTATGAATCATTCAGAAACAGTTTCAGTGTTAGCTTTAAAATTTTTGGTGGTTCTCAACTATTCAACTCGTATCACTTCTAGAGGTAAATGTAAATAAACTTGCCTGCAAGCCCCTACAGACCCTCTCAGCATTGTGTTTTTGAGGTCAACAGATCATTTGACTGAGGTACAAACAACACCACAGCAATCCAACGATGGATCCCATTTCAACCTCCCAACTTAAGTTTGTTCTCATTTACCAACCACAAAAGAATGGAAGGATGAGCAAGCACCATCTGGCACTAATCCATCCAAGTATTAACTCGGGCCAACATTGCTTACGGTACCTGCCAGTGATCAATACAACACCACAATTAAAGAAACAACTGACCAAGTCATCCATTACATCTCTAATGCCCTCATTCGTTAGGAGCAACAAAAATTCTTGCACTACAATACAGTACAAGAAATTAGTTAATGATAATACAATGGCACATGAGTTTATAATTTTGTCAAGAGTAATTTTACATGTATGTGCAATGCAACACCAAAAAGAGGGACAAAGACGTGTTAAATTTGATCACCTCATCATAGTCAAACTGCGTACTGAAGTGACCAGCTGCAGCCAGAATTATCCTCTTCATCTTCATCATTACATTGTGGTACCTTAAAACAAAACATTCCAATGCACTTACATTATTGTGCTGATCACAAACACCTTCCATCGGGTATGGGTTGTCCATAAAAGATGTCCGCAAAAATTACCTACTTTGGATCCCCCCTCCTCCTTGCCCACATTTGACCTAACCCTCCCTTTTACAGACGTCCACATCAGAAAACAACTGGCAACAAGTTGCCTGCGGTGTAGCAGCATGTACCCACATACCCGTCAACTGCCTTTTTCCTTTCATGCTGCTTTTGCATACCAAACTTAAACCCACTTTTGAGGTCATCATCTTTCTTTTTACAGTTATTCCACATTGCACGCTTAAGTGATAGTTAGGATTCATATCAGGATGTGCAATAATTAAAGCCTTAAAGTTGCAGAAAAGTTATTTCCAGGACATTGGTAATCCTACAATAAGCAGCCTGTTTCTCTGCATTTTGCACTCAGTGATTCGGTTATCTTGCTCTTGTATTTATGCATGTATGTACCAAGACACTGTATTATACCACCCATTAAGAACTTCACAATATGCTGCATGGAAGCCTATCTGATCTAAACAACTGCCTGCTAAAGTAGGCAGAAAATGCATGCTGAACAGAAGAATCAAGTAAAAAATGGTAGGTAAACACAGCGGATGTAAACACACCAGGTTGAGCCACCTATCCTTCACTGCTAATGCCATTCAATTCATGGCAAACGTTGAACTGACCTAGAGTAGAGAGTATTCCAATTGGCTCTGACGAATCTCCAAGCCAAAACGCGACCAGCAGGGTTGTTGGCAATCGACTGAATGACGGACGGTGTCTCAGCACTGCGCACTTTTGACTCATCCAACGACATCAAAAGAAACCTAGAAACATCAGTTATGCAACAAATAAATCAAGAAGTCACATCGCAAATGAATAAAAAAATTAAGAAATTACACATAAATTTAATCAAATTAAAGTTCGAGACATATTAGTATTCAACATATTCACAGCTGTCAGATATACCGTATATACTCGAGAATAAGTCGGCTTCGAGTATAAGTCGTCCCCTAAATTTTGGGCTGGGAAAGTGAGAAAATGTATTGACCCGAATATAAGTCGTGTCCGTAAATCACGCGTCCTCTAACAAGGCAAGTGTTTGACCGCACTAGCTCTGTTAAGCGGACATACAGGGTGCAATGAAAGACTTTTCAAACCACGTACTAATGCGTTCTAAACTTTTAAAGTATTGCTAAATGAATAAAATATTTGTGCACAATTCTATCAATTAAATAATTTATTGCACATTTATTTTTATAATATAATGTGGAGTTTGTGCTTTTAGAGTTCAATAAATTCGTGAAATTGCCTATTGCCGCCATGGCATAAACAATTATAGAGCATGGAGTATAGAATGTAGCGTAGAGTCATCATAGTTTCTTGATTATAGCACTATTTTTCAACTTCCTGCCTTTCTGGTTACAAGGTTTCCTTTATTCGATTTCAATCATAGTTTCAATGATCACCAATAAAAGACATCAAATTTTCAGTCTGTATTGCGTATCCTGCACTACAAAATTAATTTGCTATAATTTTGTGTGGAGACACCTACCTTGTGAACATGCCGGTAAAGAAGTACGAATAAGGTTTCGCGGACAAATTGAAATTGTAAACATTAAAACTTAAATCAAATTCTTGATTTTTGCAGGAACCTTCAATTTCTTTACAAAATAAATTTTGATCAAATAGATGATTTTAATTTGCGTATATTAGAAACAGTTACGACTGTACCTGTTACGAAATATTTATTGGCAAGGTGATGAGGTAAAATAACATTCGTTATTGGACACATTCGCCGGTTACCTCGTTCGTGGATGCACGAAATTTTGCAATGGCCCGAGTATAAGTCGTACCCCCACTTAACGTTTTAAAAACTGTCCAAAATTTTGCGACTTATTCTCGAGTATATACGGTAGGTAGCATGGTTAAAAGTCGGGCAGTAAGTTTGTGGCAGTAAGTTTTTGAAGATTTATTCAGCTAAACTAAGAAATCAGTAGCAACTCTGTGGAGTTATGGGTTATTTAAAATACAAATGGACAATATATCATTAGCTGAATTAAGATGTATCAATGCATCATTAATTACTGAAGAACTAACCTGCTAAGCTTCAGTCCATCATTGGTTGCAGACAGGGCCTGCAGAAGCTTGCTCTTCTCTGAAGGGGTCTGGGTCTGTTGGAACCGGTGCCAGACGTAGTCCCACTCTTCGTCACCCCCATACTTCACACCCGTCACGTAAACGACACTCTTCAGGTTTGGATCAATGCTAGAAGAGAAGACCCAGTCTCTTAAAAATATCTCCAATGGCAGCCATTGTATGAAATGTTGAGTCCTGTCGTATGAGAATGGATAGCCAGTCCTCTCTTGCACTATCTCATCCTCTCACCAAGAGTACAAAGTTGATCTATATACTGTACAGACAAGTTCAGTGAAGGCCAATAGAAGAAAAAGAACTCGTCAGTAGTCAATGGCTGCTCAGGCAATGATTTAAACACCTTAAGATGAAGGATTATAGTAACAGAATCTAACTGACCTAATTGTGTTACTGTAGTGCAAATAGCATAACACAGTGCTGTCCAATGCGGCCCGCGGACTGATTCTAATGGCCCGCCCCAGCTCCCTAAATATTTGCAATGTAGCGAGACTTGGAAAACCTACTTGGTGTTGTTTTTCATCCAATTGTTGAAAAGCTTCTTCATTTCATCGACCACATCATCTCGGAATCCTCTTCTCACTGATTCACTCAGCACTGTAGCTGTCAACAGCCTTAATTAAACAGAAGAAGATCAAGAACAATTATGACTGTCCTCTCTCATTTGACTACAATCGACTTCATTTCAAACCCCTCAGAATCATGCAATCCCATGCTACATCTAGTCTGCCACTCCACCAAAAAGTATGGTCATATTAGATGAAACCTCAACCTCGGGCAGATGGACATGGTAGTCAAACTGCTTTCTTTCATAGGTCACACGTGAAACTTGCTCATTTCTCATCCATCTACTCTAACCCCAAAGTCATTTGAAATCCTTCTCTTACATACTCCCATGCTACACTTAGTCTGCCTCAACTCACTACAGTAGCCAAGTGGTCATATCAGATCACTCACTCAGCCAAATAAACTTGGTAGTCACTCACTGAAACTCACTCACTCGTCTCCAACCCCTCTCTTTCACTCTGTCTGTCTCTCTACATCAGGGCCTCACTTCTGTCATTCGACTACAATTAACTTCATCTCAAACCAAGGATAGGTACATTCCCACTAAATCTAAGAAGGTCACTGCACGTCCTTCCCAGGCCTGGTAGAACTCAGATATAGCTGCCACAAGAAGGCTGTGCACTAAAGGTGTACGCTCCCAGTTACCTTTCCATCTCCTCAAATCTAGATAACATTGTCGTATTGTTTATAAACTTGTCTGAGCAGGCAAATCTACAAAAGTTCTTGCAATAGTAATTAGTAATTCTATTGCATTGGTGTTTAATGCACAAGGCATCAATTGACGGAGCACAAAAACTAAGCCGTAATGAGGTGATCATCCAAAGCAGTCTTCTATGCAGTTAAACCAATGCCAATAACATAACAAAAGAATTATAAACAGAAACAGTGAATAATTTCTAACTAGATTACGATGATGCTCACTTGTCAATATGCGATGTATCATCGCGCTGCAAGTCCGACTGCTGTCCTTTCAGTAGATTTTTAAGCAAATGTTGTAAGTACTTCTGCCAGCAAAACAAAACAAACCAATTCAACTTCAACAAGTTTCTAAATCTACCTTCTCTCTAACAACTACCGTAATCAACTGAAATTTCATCAAACTGGACTGTGATTGGTCTTCAAGATTAGTCAAGTGATCTACGTACCAAACATACATTATGATAAGAGATCATGTATACGTTTAAGTCTGTAGACAAAACAACTATAGAAAAACCATATAACATAAATAATACAGTAACAAGTAATGTTCTGGAATATTATTAAGCATTTCCAAAATATCCAAACAACAAATAACTTAAATATAAACTGTCTAACTATATGATACACAATAAACAGTACTAACAATACTATAATTCAACAAATTTAGTGACTTAAGTAACTTTAATTACTTTAGTAACTTGATCTCACATAAAAGTCAGGCAGTGTTCCAGTACCAAACTTGGTAGCTACTGTCATGGACCACATCATAAAATGCACAACAGACGACTCTGAGCAACAATATCAACACTGCGACAAAGATTCAATGTACAGAGCAGAAAAGGGAAGACTAAAGATATCTAGGAGAAACTAAACAGCAGATTAAATACCGTGAAATAGCTGAATTCAGGTCTCGTCTCAAGAATGTCTCCAATGTATCCGAGACAACTAAGGGCAATCTGCCAGGGAACGTAATCAGTTTCAAGTGCCAGGTAACGAGACAAATCCAACGCCACGGTCACATTCAGGTGCCCAGATCTAAAATGTAAAACAATTTAATTCAGGTGTAATCAGGAAACACCAGAACAGCCACATGAATAACTATATTCAACGACTGGAAACATAGCAAGAAACAAGATAAATTTTGGTAATGCATTTGAACTTTCATATATCATATTTCAGAGGATTCCAAATGAATGTTATCTTGATGTGCTTAGCAACACCGAATAGAAAAGACGAGTTATGCAAAAAACTGGAAATAGTTTAACATTGCTCACCTGGACAATGCAAAAGCGTCCGCTATCAGACTGGCACGATCTGAAGGACCGAACACCTAACAAACAAAACACCAACATCATCTGATTCTGGCTCGTATTTTAGGGTTTGAATTACAGCAAGAGAAGCCATTATTTGCAGCCATATGTCTCAGTCCACTGGCCATATACAATAAGCCTTTACACTACATGTACATCACTTGAACATCAAACATGCTACTGACGAGTTTGCTTGAACTTCTGCAATACAAATATCTGTTAACATTACATATGGCAATAAATTAGCACCTCATTCCAACACGGTCGACAATTTCTGAAAGGTCTGTCAACTGAGCAGGTTTTGAACCATGGACTTGCCAAATTCATAGCATAGCATCAACTTGAGAAAAGAGACTAAATCTTTGGGTGGTTACATGAGCTACAACCACACTGATAGCATGCATGGACCTTGCGAGCCTGAGATTCAAATAATGACAACTAAGTACCTCTGTTCCTTCTGAGTGTGCCTTTGTCAAGATCTTATTTTTTTATAAACACCTCTGCAATCTAATTCCCAATAAAAATCATAAAAAAATTAGATGCAGAATTCCTAGTGAGCAAGCACTACCCAGCAGAAAGATGAAGCATCACTCTTGTCCCTGCTGCTGCTGCCGTATCCTCATCAGCATCAGTAGCAGAGGCCGTCTACTTAAGTAAGTAAGTAAGTAAGTAAGTAACTTGACTGACCGTGTGGTCAGTGGCCAGTTGATGTATCAACGCTTGCCAGTTGGTGAGATCATAGTGGACTCGATAGACACCAGTCATGTTGGCATTCATCTTAATCCAAAAAGGATTATCATCCAACGTAAAACTCACTGAATTTAAAAAACAATTGGGTCACGCACAATTCTTGATTGTGATACAATTCTTGTTTGTTATCGTGACGTTTCTGGGTCAGCCATCCCAGCAGTAGGGATCAGCAGTTGCCAAATTTAAATTTGCATGAAGAGACTTATAGCTTAAACCTTTTGTGCACACACAATTAAATAACATGCACAATCAATTACTATAACAGCTATATTAACAGCAGATTTTGCTCCATCTTCATTTACTCCAGATCATTCCTAATACCTGTTGTTCATCTATTTAGCACTGCAAACAACTGGGGAGATGAACCCATATAAAAGGATCAGTCACCATCTACATCAAGCAATATAATAAGCTCCTTAAGCCAAATGACATTTGTGACGCCAGGGGTCAAAACCCGTCACATGTCGGTTTCTGACTTTTTTATTCAGTCATATTCTACAATTAATTTTGCTTCAAAATACTTTTTACAGAATGAAAATATCTTTTTCTAACTGAAGTTATGTTCGTTTGATTCTTTCATTAGTATAAAGTGAGAAAATCGAATACAAATTTTCAGAATATTCGTGTCATCAAAGTCCTCATAATCCATTATTTGATTTTGCTGTAATTTTTCTGGGCAATAGCGGGCTATATTCTGTATCAAATAAAGCATACGGCATCAAAATCGGATTACTACTTTGCAAATTATGGCATATTTACAGGCAACTGCTGAATTGAAGAATATTCCATATGTTATACCACCCTCGCCTATTTCAGCTTCTAGCTCAATATCTAGGAAGCGACAAGGTTTTGACCCCTGGCGTCACATTTCACCTGGACATATACATAGCATTAATTCATCAGGTTTGGCTTCTGATGGACAAATGCCAACAACTAAGCCTTACCACAGCAAGTAAAGATTCAGTTCAGACATTTGTTATCCTTTGTAAAGTGAGTTAAGCTGACAGGAAAGGTTGCCCAGTTTCCACTAGTTTACTGTGCATTGTGTTGCTACCATATGCAATAGTCAAGTTGTAAATGACAGACATTTAACATCAATCAATCAATCAATCAATTTATATAGTGCCTCTTCAAGGGTTCTACTCAGAGGCGCATATACATCACACTAGCGCTTAAAACTGTGAGATACCTAAAAATGCACTAAAATTAACTGTCCCAATACATACATCACCTTTATACTTTATAGCACTACAAATGATTGCCATAATCCATCTGCCTACAAGTAATATATGAACAAATGATTGCCATAATCCATCTGCCTACAAGTAATATATGAAAAAATGATTGCCATAATCCATCTGCCTACAAGTAATATATGAACAAGTAGACTATCCTCTGCAGAGCTTCTGTACAATATTTTGGCAAAATGTCCCTTCTGGGGAAAATTCCCAATTGTTCATTGTTAGCTATAGGCCATGAAAGCAGGTGCCAGAAACTGCTCCGATTCTGATAACACACTACCTTTTACAAGCACACTACCTTTTACAAACAACAATATTTCTCCAACATTATTTGCCATATATATATATAGCACCAACATACACCATCACATATATGGTATACGACTGGATCATAAATGCGTGTCTAAAGTTATTGTGATAGATTACTAGTACCCTTATTCAAACCTTGCCTTTGACAGTGCTCTACCATCCCAGTTATTACATCCTGAGCACATATTACTCCAAACACTGATGCTTACCATCGCCTTTCTTCATCCACTGAATTGGCTGTACATTGGCTGTATTAGTCTTCGTAATGTATGTCAATGGAACAAACCACTTATAACTGAAACAAAATATCACTTACAATAGAATACAATACAACGGTATTTGATATTGCGGTTCAGAAGTGAACATGACCATATGACAGAACATCGATAGCACAGAGGAATTGTGAGTGAAGGACTTGCTCAAGGTCCCTACACAGTAACTGCCTCGGAAGAGGCTTGAACTCATACTTTCTGCATTACAGGCCGAGTGCTCAAACCAATTGGCCGCCATGCCACAGACAGAAAGCTACTTGAGAAATAACAGCACCAAGCCAGGTTGAGTAATCAAACACTCGTTTAATATTGACCCTATATATAGGCACAGAAGATAATGATAATGACCTATACTTCGTAGTAATCCTGAAAGACTTTGCTGAAAGACTTTCAGTTTCTCAGTACATGACTTGATAGACAACATACCGGTATGTGAGCTGAGCACAAACATATTAAAATGCCATGCTCTAATTTGTACTTGTATCTAAGCTTTGTTTTGATCTTGGAGTGGTGCTATATAATTGCTCAATTACAATTACTTAGCAATCAGAAAACTCAGCTTGGATTACATAGCCTGAAAACCAATTGCCAATGTACTTGGAAGAACACTCAAACTGAACTCCAAATAAAGAAGTGACAGTTTTAAATATTGCCACAAAAACTGCCATACACTCTTCAATATAACAATGAACAAAGCTTTACATGTTTAGCATTATTATTATATCGATGCAAAACAGTTATGGGCCCGCCAGGCCCGCCTGTATTCCATGCCTATGCCTCAAGGATTGGAATTGACTGCCACTCTCTCTTCATAACTTAAATTCACTTCTTCCTTCAAAACCAACTCAAAACTAACTATTTCTCGTTGGCTTTCAAGCACTTGGATATCTAACTGCATCTACTCCCGGCGGCTGACTATCTGCGCCCTAGATTTACATGTGTGACCATGCGTGTGTTACAAATTTAATTAATAATAGTAATAATCCTTATACGCACAATAAGAGACAGGCAAAGGAAATGGATCGGACACACGCTGAGAGGAGACTCACTACTAAGAACGGTCATCGAAGGAAAAATGAAGGGAGGAAGACAAGAGGAAGACCAAGACAGATGATGCTGGATTGGATGATGACAAACGGCTACAGGAAACTGAAAGAAGAGGCCCAACAACGAGAGAAGTGGCGACGTCGGACATTTGAACCTGCCTAACAGGCAGAGAACCACAAGAAGAAGAATAATACTATATTACTAAGGTGTATCTCTGATTGATAGTGTGCTGTTTTTGTCTAGGCGCCCTTGTAACAGCATGTGCTGTGTTATGGCACCATAGAAATTGTCGTCATTATTATTATTATTATTACTATATAAATTAATTATGCACACAAGGTCACATGGAATCATTCGATAATTAACATGAGGGTGTGTCGGCAAAAAACCATACACCTCCATCATTAGTCGTGAGACAAAGAGGTAACATTAGAGAATAGATTGGAGAAAACTGCCTGGACTTCATTCAAGACTCAAACAGAAGCCAAACGACAACCACAGATTAAAAGACAGTTACTGAACTCGATAGAGACAGACCCAAAAGGTGATGGAAATTCATCGGACAGGTTTGTGCGTGGGTTGTAGAGAAATCGTTCTTGTGACGCTGTGATTTGTCTTCCTTCACGCCGAACTGTTATGACCGGATATCCCATCTGCAGGGTCCAAGTGTCCATCATCTCCTTCACATTCAGCGAACTCTGCGTCTTAACCTACAGAAGACAAGCATCCAACAACGTGTGTTTGCTATTCACAGCAAGAATATTTGCAAGATTTGTACTGTATTGTATTTAAACATTTATAGAGCACCTCTAATAGGGTGAACTGTTCAGAAACACTCCCAGTGCTCAAGGCCACGAGAGAAGAAATAGGTTTTGAGAAGAGCAAAGGAGGAAGAGGGTTACCTGCCACAATTTGAGAGGGAGTAGATGGAGCACATTCCAAAGAGAGGGACCAATTGAGGTAAAATACCAGGACTGAGCCATAGCTGTTCCAGTACGAGGAACTAGAAGATCAAGTCTGTTTGAAGAGCGGAGTGGACGAAGTGAGGAGGCTGAAAGAGGCCGGAGTACTACATCAGCTAGACTTTTGGGGCAAGACCCCATTGTGTCTTGGAGACCAGAATGAGGATTTTGAATTTAATGCGTGCAGAGAGAGAGGAAGCCAGTGAAGTTGTTCAAACATGAAGGTAGAAACGTGAGAGTAGAATGGTAGATACAACTGTGATACATCAGATACACTAAAACGCTATGCACTGAAGCATAATGTGCTGATGCAACAAATTATAATTATCGTTGTGTGATTACCTCCTGAGTCATAGCAGCCCACAGGTCATCCGTTTCAGCATTTCCATACATGTGCTTTGTCAGGTACGATCGAAGTCCACCAAGAAATATATCCTCTCCCAATACAGATTCCAGCATTCGAATGACAGACGCTCCCTGAAAATATGCAGCAACAGAAACTAACAATAATCACATCACACTCAGTGACCAAAACTCTCATCACGTTCAGTCTGGTTTGAAACTTCTGTGTTTCCCATTCCTACAGCTGACTTTAAGAAAGATGAACAAAATAAGTCCTTTCTACCTACAACAATGAAACAATTTGTTTTTATGTCAAGTCAGTTCAGCTGATGTAAAATAAAACTTTAGCTACATTGTTTCAATATTTTCTATGACAAAATCTTTTTTGCAATATAGGCCTCAATGCATCAGTTCTTCACACTGAATTACAATCTAGAAAAACCTGCTTCATTAAGAACATTCAAACTAACCCACTAGTTCAACTCATAGAGGCATGTACCTGTATTACCAGAGATCACAAATTCTGATTAAGCGTTAACAAAAGACACCAGAGCGGCACATGAGTTATATTACCTTTTCATAAGAGATCGCATCAAATATTTCTCCAATTTCCACTGGGTCATGAACTTCTACTGAAATTGGATGCGAACTCATGAGACCGTCATTGTAGAGAGCCACACTCAAAGCATCGTCAACAAAAAGACCAAGCTACAGATAAAAGAAAACAAAAATACTGGATACCAATCACAGCTAATTATCACTAGTGCAAATGTTTTGGGAAATCAACACAATTAAAAAACGTAATTGCGATTAATTGCAAGCACAGTTTTGGATAGGCATTTACTGAACACTGCAATGCACGAGGCAGTGGCGTACGGAGCTGAAATGCCGCCCGGGGCGACGGCCCAAAATGCCGCGCCGCGCACTTAATTTTGGAAATTTCCGCATTTTCTTTATTACTTCCGCAAAAAATTCTGATGACTTTTTTTTTTTTTTTTTTTTTTTGCTTTTTCCCTTTTATACCATCATTGGTCGGAGGAAGCCGCCCTTTGCTACGCCCGTGCCGCCCCTCCTTATTACCACTGTATACTATTTAGTGGATTATTTTTTCTTCCTTTCCTTCCTTCTTTTTCTACTTTTATTACTTTCTCTTATACTTTTTCAATTTTTTCTACATTCACTACTTCTTTTATTTCTCTTCAACCCTATTTTGCCGCCCCTACTCAAGTGCCGCCTGGGGCGACTCGCCCCTGCCCCCCCTCGGTACGCCACTGGCACGAGGTACTGCCGTTGTCAGAAATCTGTGGCTGAGACTGGCTTAATTCACCCAGTTGTGTTGGGTGAACTCATAAGCAATCAAAACAAATTCCAGTTAATTGTGGTGTAGACTAATAATTCATATCCGACTTTCTGTGAAATTTTTTGCGCGTGTTGTTTGATTTTCATTCATATTATACCTAGTATTTAGTAAATACTGTAAAAAATATGAAGTTCGTTTACAGAAACAAAATACTAATTAACTGTTTATTAAGTAGAGTTGTATAACCAATATGAGAGAAGTTGGCAGTGCAACACAGCTGAGTAAGATGTCTCCAGATAGCAGAGTCCATCTCATTCAATAGTTACCATATTCCACTCTGGCCGAGCATGATCGGCTCCATGATATTCCACAAATCGAGCAAAGCCTTCATTCAGCCACAGGTCATTCCACCACTTCATAGTCACCAGGTTACCAAACCACTGAACCCAAACAAAAACAGGCAACTCATGGTATAGTGATAGAGCTGTACCGATTAAACGGCCATACGCGTAACGATTATTAGAACAATCGGTATAATCGGGTATCGGCAGAAATAATCGGTTAATGGTGCCGATGTCAGAATAATTAATGCATATTCCAAGTTTTTCATCGATTTTCATCTATCGTTTTACGTCCGTTATTATTTACGCATTAAAACATATCGTTAGCAACTTCCTAACTTAATTTAAACGTCCACCTTTATAGTTGTGACGATAGATTACTGGCTTATGTTTCGGAACCGAACATTTTGACTATACAAATAATGAAATATTCGGTCTCTTTAATTGGTTATTGGTAGTTTAATAATCGGCTATACGCGGTATCGGTATCGGCAATTTAATAATCGGCTATACACGGTATCGGCATAATCGGGAAAAAGCGATATCGGTACAGCTCTATATAGTGACAACTCAAAATTCGCATTCATTAGCAGATTATAAAATAATGCAATACAATACAACTGAAATTTTATAATGCCCCCCTTACAAAGCCCAGAGGTGCACCAGATGGCACTGGTAAAATTAGCAGTAGGACGTGATGGGTGCCTTGCATGGCTGCCAAACAGTTAAATTCGACTCCTGTAATAACTTGTCATCATCCGTTCATACTATGAATTGTACTCATACTGTGGTGCATCAGTTTGAAATAATAAATGAAGATTATTATGATGTTAAATGTACATTGGTGAGTTAGCAAACATTGCTCAGGTAACTAAAGGAGTCACCAGTCACCAAAAGACACAAACTTTGTTTAGCACGGGTCCTCTAGAACAGCAGTTTCAAAAGTTCTGAAAGGCACTGTACAGATATCCAGAACAGATATATGCACAAATGTATACAGAGCAGAATAAGAGCAACAGAAGGAGCAGGCCCAGCCAAACACAGCAGCAGACCTAAGCACGTCAAAGACCCAATCTAATAAAACGGTTTTTGTTTAGCATGCCATTCATATCAGAATGACATTGTGATAGTCAAGTTTTCATACTTAAGGATTTGATTCTCTGTTTAAACAGTCAGATATTTCATGATTTCTTCAAACAGAACCATCTGGCAAGTTCAGATACAGACAAGTACACTGGATCTGCATTCAATAACTGATACAGCTGCTAGCAATTAGCTTAGACCAGAGGTGTCAAAAGCCTGCCCACATGTCATTTCTGGCCTGCCCACATGTCATTTCTGGCCTGCCAAGTGTTTTTCTGGCCTGTGAAGCCTTGTCTAAAGCATACACAATTTCACAATAAAAGTTCAAATTAGTCAGTTTTAAGGCTTAACGAGTTTTATGTGATGTTCATGATTGATAATGAAGATCAAAATTAAGATTTTATAAGCCTAATTTGACTGTTTGTATGCTAAAAATGCACCATTTAAGATTTAGTTTTGCAAAACTTTTCTGGGGACGGGCTCATCAAGCCCCTCCCAGACCCCTACGCCATTTTGCTTAGGCACCTTCGGCACCCTGCCACTGGCCCACCATTAAAAAGTTTGACAACTGGGAGCTCAGACACTTGCTTACAAATGCCGATAAGCAGAGGGCAAATGCAATCTGCCAACAGCTAATGCTGATGAGCATCTGTTGATCACTGGCCTCCATATGTTCATTTTAGAAGAATATGACACAGCACATACCTGATGTGCCAATTCATGCGCGACGACTACTGCCACCCACTGCTGGTCTCCGGCTGATGACTCCTCTGCATTGTACAGAAGGGAACGCATGAGGTACGTCACGAGGCCCCAGTTCTCCATAGCACCAGCAGAAAAGTCCGGAATGGCAATGTGATCTGAAATCACAAGAGATGACTTCACTCACATCTCATTCATTCAAATTTTATTTCAATTTACAGTAATTCACTAACATTTTGTGTCTAAAACTGATCAAGATATGACAAGTATAAAATTGCTGACATTTAATGTATTTCCTTATCTGTCCTTCACTTTTTAGTACTATGGTCTAATTACTAAAAAATTATAACTCCTCAATTTAAGAAAATCTTTTCAAAATTTCTATTGTGCTTTGTCTGGCATTAATTTATGTTCACTAAAAATATTTTTATATAGGGCTTGAACATAGAAAAGTAAAAAAATAGGGAGGAGTACACTTTAGAGCAGCTTTTAGTACCCCACAATTTTATTTAACTGTGGACAGAAGTATGGGAAGATGATATAAATTCAAAAAAATGATGTTTGCAGGTCAAGAACAGACTTAGATACAACAAGTTCTAAATTGTTCACCTGATAGGTCATTAAACAGTAAAATCGTTGGTCGTCAGGTCCTAGGTGACAAATATTCTTAGAACCATTTAAGGCTAAAAGCTGCAAGACTAAACATCATTTACTACCTGACTTGTTCATTGGGTATTTGATGCCATAGTACTCTTCGTAGAACTCCAGAACATTCTTGGCCACTTCCAACGCAAAATCCGTCTGATTCAACAGTTCTTCAGGAGCATATATAGACACCTAGAGATAACCACCAGAGAAAGTATCAGACACTCATGGATGCTCTCTCTTGTTCCTAACAGTGGATCACACTAGAATAAATCACAGTGGAGACCTAAGTACAAACAATATATTTATGTGGTAAACCATTTCACACATGGTTATGCCATGGCTCCTAACTATACTTATTTAGCATGCGAAATGTGTTAATACACGGGAACTTGCTGTGTAGTGCTACATAGATTTGTTCTGGTAAACATTTTTACTCAAAAGACACTCAGAAACACTCCTGAAAGCATGGTCCCAAATTCAAAGGACCTTTAAGCTCAGGCATGTACACAACCACAGCTATCAAACAATGGTGCTCTAGAAATACAGTGTTTTTCTTGTATTAGTGTAGTATGGTCCTACTTTACTTAACAGCACCAAGTTGCCACCCAAATCTAATACAACTTAGTCACAAAGGAAACGTGTAGAATACTGAAGGCCAAGTAATGGAAGAATCTAGTAAACAGAGAATTAGGCAGTACAGAACATGTCAAAATGTTGTTCTAAAGCTTCGAACAAACAAATGAGTGCACATCAAAAGAAAAAGGTGACTGCTTCCATTATAGATTTAACCTAAAGCCAAAAATCCTATCCACTTGTTTCTCATTCACTGATGTGCAGCAAATGGAAAAACTTTCTCACCTTAATTCTGCTTTTCTCTGTGTAAGCTGACTTGGATCCAAAATCACACACAACAAAAGCAACAAGGTACGTGCTCATCGTCACGCTTGTAGCAAACCGGTCCAGCTTCAACCCATCACCAAAGTCTTCTGAGCTGAGTTCCTCTGTGTTGAAGAGAGAGATATAGCGCGGCTCACGGACCATAGCAAGGGTGAAGTTGGCCTTCAGATGCGGTTCATCAAAGCATGGAAATGCAGCACGTGCATCCGTTGCCTCAAAATGAGTTGTAGCCAACCACCTGTTCAGTTTAAAACATGCTAACAACACTCAAATACTCAGGGCCAGGAAGTAGAATAATATACTCAAACAAATTTGAGGTACTTAAAATGTATTGTATTGTATTGTATTTGAACACTTGTTAAGCGCCCCTACCAGATTTCCCATTCAGAGGCGCTCCCGACTACTGCTGTAGTCGGAGTTTCACGCCGAAGCGTGAGCTTAGTGAAGGACTTGCCCAGGGTCCCACGCGACGGCTTTGAGGTGGATTCAAACCCGCAACCCTCCAGCTGCAAGGCACCGAACATACCCCCAAACCACCGCGTCCCAGTATATTGTGTTGTGTTGTGTGTTGTAAACGTTTATAATGCGACCGAGCCACCCGCAGTAAAGATCCGAGAAATTAATCTCTGATAAACCGACCCGACCGGGAAGCGAACCCGGGGCGCCGGCGCGGAGAGCGGGCACCAACCCACTCGGCCACTCAGGATCCTTATATGTGCTATATATGTGCATAAAAAAGTGCGGAGACTGCTAAAACACTGCAAAATTACTGCTGTATAATACTGCTGCTGCTACTACTACTACTACTAACAATAGTAATAATAAATATAATAATCTTGTCAACCGTCGGCTGATGGTTGACAAGAACAACGGAAGGTCCACAAGAAACTTTCTTCCTGTTCTAAAAGATTTCAATTACAATCCAGCGATTCAAGGCTATCGCGTGCATGGCTTCGATGGGGCCATAGAACCTTTATTTTAAGAACTCTGATTTTATAATAATAATAATAACAATATTATTATCATTATTACTATTATGAAAAGGTCCCTGATCCCAGATGGCAACAATTGCAAAAATGTCAACAGATTGGTTTTATTAGGTTTTAAGTGGTTCCCCTCTCGACGACATCGCCCGCCGTGTGCGAGTCAAGCTTTAAGCTGTTGGCCATCTGGTTCGAATCACATTTTTCTAATTTCTTAGTCATATTAACAGCAAGCTGTTCAGGTATCACCCATGGTGACGCCCCCCACCCCCACCACTGACCTAGATACGGAACCGGCTGCAGGCATGCTGTGTTTTTTAATTCTCGGCTGTAGGGCGGTGGTGGCTGTTTGCCTAGCTCGATTCCCTCGCATCAGCATCATCTTGTCCACCTCGGATCAGTCGAATGAATAATGCAGATCCCCAAACGCCAAAACAGGAATCAACCTCCGGCTCCTCAAAAAAGCGAGCGGCCTATGCAGTGTCTGCAATGTCTTTAGGCAACTGCACCTCAAGGATGGCAGAGAGTTCATCTACATGGCCCTAGGGTGCATCCCTGTGCGGGCACCAATAAGTCGCCACTTACAGATGGCCACTCTATAAACATTATAATCTCCAAGTCCCTGGGAGAATGAAGTAACTCAGGGCAAATAATAATATAAATAATAATAAATAATAATAATAGGCAATGGATTCCTATGCCTCAGTGCATTCAGTTCAAAATTCTAACACTTATGCGCAACTCCTCTGGTCGGTGTAGCTCCTTCATACCTTCCGGACCTTATGTACGTTGGTCTCTATACTCAGTGGTTGTTCCACTCTCTGCTCGGCCGCCAGAGGTCTACTGGTTGTTCCCACATGCACGGTGTCACTGCCCAATCCATGAGCTTTGCTTATGTCATCCCCTCTAGCTGGAACAATCCTCTGCAGAAACTGCGGCTTGAGCTCCTCAGTCTTCCTCTTCCCCTTTTGGGTTGAGAGCACCTCTGAATCTCTTACTGGTGCTTTATATGTTCAATTACAATAACAATAATAAAAGCTGAGCAGCTTAACAACAACAGCAAAGAAATTTTTTAAATAAAAATAATAATAAAATAATAATAAAAAGAGAGTTATAGTAATACAATGTAATATATATAGCAATAACTAAACACAAAAGTTATACTAACATTAAAATGAAGCCAAAATATACATCTTGGCAAGGTACAAGTAAAAAAATAGTCACATTCTGAATATTAATTAACTTAAATGGGTCTAGGTGACCTTTTTCGGCTGACTCATTGACCTGCATTAATGTTTTGTTCAATATATTTTTGTTTGTCCTGTCACAAACAGTATGTTGCATTGATATGTTGGTGATACGATATGCAAGTTAATGAAAAAACTAATTATGTTGAAAAATCCCTAAGGCAGGTGTCAGTCCAAGCTAGTGGTAGACACCAATCTCTGAGCTAAATTTCAGCTTTCATACAGTACGGAGGGCCCAGAACATAACAGTGTCGAATCTCATTGTGGACATGGCCACACTCAGCCGAGTTTGCCACTATAGAGCACTAATAGAGAGAGACAGAGAGAGGGAGTCCATGCTATTGTTATTAGTAAAGTGATTGTGTTTATTGTTATTAGCTGACAAATTACCAGCCAGGCCCAACACAACAATAACAGCCCACAACCATAAATTGTAGCAGCAGAAACAGGTGTTTAAATATAAACACCTGGATGTAAACTATCACCGTCCACCGTTACAAGGTACTTTTCCATAGACATTAAGATAACAATCTCCATAAAAAAACAGTACAATTCTCAGTGAAAATTGTGCAAGAAACCATGCAAGCAATAAATCAATCTACATGACAAGACAGATGTAGAATGATTCTTATAATAAAATGTCTGGAAAGTGCAGAAACTAATGCATCCACAACCGCTCTAGACAAAAACAACTTGAGGCCATTTGAAGCATTTTCAGTGTGGAAAGCAAACAATTTTGTCTGATCAAATTTCAAAAGGATGTATATTTTATTTTGCACTGTGCTACAAAGAATGTCCTTTTATTACCAAAGACTGATGCCATAAGCATGCTGGCCGCTGTTTCAATCATTTCCACTGCTATTATATTTTAATTTTACTTCAGTTTCCACTGGCTCTTTAATTACATCGTCATCATCGTTGATATTTTTTGGGCCATCTCTTCCTCAGACCATTTTCTTCCCCAGGGCCGGCGTTAGGCACAGGCAAAGCAGGCAGTTGCCTAGGGCGCCACAATCTAGGGGGCGCCATTTTCACAAAAAGTGTGCTTTAACAGTTTTTCACTTTTAGCCCGTTTTCAATTAAAATGATTATTTTCATTTGAATTCAAAACTTTTGCGTATGGAACAAATTTAAAAACAATTATTGGTTTCATTGCACCTTTTCAAGTAGACCTAATTCAATAATTTCGACACACCACAAATTTTATTTTAACCAATAAAATTCAATTATTCACGCGTGTCTGTACTCTGTAGTTTGTGTCTGTAATAGACCTGACCGTCCGTTTATCTGATGCCGACATAGCCTACATAGTGACAGCTTCAACTGAAAATGCCAACAACTGAAGAGATATTATTGTAGTATAATTTATTTAATCAAAGTAGCTTTATTTGTTGACTGCAGACATCGCAGTTGCATCAACTAAGGTAATTACCTGTAAAAAGCTGTACATTTACATTTTAATAACAGTTTTCTTAATTATATCTAAATCAATTTAGCCTGTAGATTTGATCTTATAAAATAAAAATTGTAATTTAACAAATCAGGTAAAACCCTGTGAAGCGACAAGTTATCGGGTGCTCTAAATTGTAAAAAAACACGACAGAGACGTTGTATCAAAAAGCAAAAAGGATGGCTTTTCAACTATTTCAACGAAACTGAAACTACTTTAGCTGATAGTGTTAGTGCCCGGTCATCAGCTAGTAGGCCTAATTCGTTTGTAAAATATATAGTATTGAGGGTATTTTCTTAAATTGCTTTAAGCTTTATAAAAATACAATTTTTATAAACTGAAACCTGTTGGTGAAAAACTACAAGCAGACGAAATTTCTTATTACTAAACAAATAATTTTTTAATAAATAATATTTTCTTTTTCGGTAATTTGAATTTTTCGGAAGGCCTAATTCGAAGCCTTTTTGCTTAAGTTGTTACCATCCCTTCAAATTCAAAATTATCCAGGGTTGAGTGTACTAAATAAAGAGTAATAATACAGAAATAACTCAGTTGAGCGTAGCCTAAATCTTTTGAGTTGTGACGTGATTTGGACCGTGGAGACGGGCGCCAAATGTATGCGTTGCCTGGGGCGCCATTTGGGCTAGGGCTGGCCCTGTTCTTCCCTCAAATTTCTCAAGACCTTTCTCAGTCTTACGATATTCTGCTGTTTAATTACTGAACATTTATAATCATACTTCCTAAAATCTGTTTTCTGTTGCCTTTTGAAATGTTACTGGTCAGCAAATATTTCTTCCCATAAAATATTTTCCTTTGATCATCATGACCACTACCACGATCGACAATGACCACCCCCACAAACACGACGACCACTACCACCATGACCACTACCACCAGGACCACCACCACCATGATCACCCCCACCACCACCACCACCACCACCACATCATCATTATTGTCATATTTCAGTCTTATCTGAATTATAGATATTTTTCTATTACATACCGTTTTTCACCAGAACTTGTCTCGTAGGAACTCCTGTAGAAGCCGGCCAAATTGTCAGACAAATTACCAATGAAATTGATGTTAAGATGATACGCTTGTCCTGGCTCCAAATTTGACTCAAACAGCAGGTAAACTTGTTCATGATTAACGTATTCCAGTGACTTAAGAATCTTAAGCCTTTGCAATGCAGTCTGTCCATCAGAACTAACAATCAACAGCTCCTGTGAGGTAATCTTCAGCTCCTTGCTGTGGTAGATAAGGAAGTTGGTTTTCTTCTTCGTCTCCAGTAATATGGAGACGTTTCCCGAGAATCTGAAGGTCGTCAGATTTGGATGGAGAAAGAGATAGTATGTTTTTGGAATGACACCATCCGGCAGACGGATATCAGCCCACGGAAACACCTCTCCATTAGTTGCCGTGGCTACAGTTGGCTTGGCATCAGAAATGGGAGGTTCGGTTGGGGCAATGCAACCGACCTTGCTTGACCCTGTACGGGCAAATGCAGCAATCAGGGCAATGATGAAGATCACTAGCACAAAGCAGGAAACAATGAAGATAGACTTGCGAGGGCTGCATACAACCTGCTGGCATCTCTGAAGATTATCAGGCTCATAGACACCCTTTTTTCCTGTGCTTCCAGAACCTAAATCAATGCAGTAAGAAGAACACATCAAGCCTCTACATAATAACTATATCCAAACGGCCAAATGAATGATATTCATATACATTAATTATTAATTATCAAAGAGCAACACCATCCATCTGCCAAATATCATCATATCAATAACCTGCCAGACACAGAATCAACCATGACAGAATAAAACAAAAACTAACGCTGAAAGTTACATGAAAATGAACTGAACTATATCAATGGACTTTAAAGACGTCAACAGCTTTTGCAGCCATAACATGTCGTTAAACATTGAAATACTACAACACATCAACCACAGTGGAAGGTATCGCAATTACAACAGGGTGTTTGAGATAACCAGTTGATGTTACTGAACATTGGGATCAGCCCGTTCTCAACGGTGTATTAACACTCGCTTGGACAATAAGCATACGACTCCGCCTTTCGAATCTGCTCACCAACCTGTGCAATAATTTATAAGATTATAAAAAGGCACTACTTTAATCCTGTTGGCATTAGGTTTATCATTTATAGATTTCCCAGTTCTTCTCTAATTTCCAGATGTAACTGCCAAGACGGCAAGACCAAAATCAAATTTGCTTCCCATCGCTTTCACGTTCGTCCCAATCCTTCTTTACCCTTGCCTCTAGTAGTAGTTTAAGTTTTACGACACTGTGTGATAACAAAGATCGTTAGCGTCGCCCTCCTCCTCTATCCAGGCTTGGGACTTGCATCTGCTCCTCCCATGTAAATCCAGACCAACCTCCAGCGGGTAGAAACGACACGTCTTCTATTTCATTCATGTTATCTCCTTTTGGACGATGACAGTTATCGACTCCTTCAAGTCCGCGTTCAACTCGACTAAGTGATCAAAAGCCGTATTTAAATAGTGAAATTATTCTACGAGGGACGAATTGAACTCAATCAAGTTCTACGTCTTCCTCGAAATAATTTCATAAAATTAAATTCATAACACAGACTACAGATTTCTATACAGATTCAACATTTCATTACCGCAAGCACATAAACAGATTAGCACCACCTCGTGACTAATACCTATCATAATAAGAACGTTGCACCATAATCGTAGTCGTAATCTCCAAACTTCTTCAACGTTTATCGAAAGCCAAGTGTAGGGCACGAGATTATTCACGGGCGCTGCGTCTAGTAGGAGGGGTTGTCCAAAAGAGTAGTCCGAAGGAGGTCCGAGTCAAACAATTCCTATCTACAAGCAGGGATGGGCAAATTACTTGGAAATTTTTTAACTGAATTACAAATTACAAATTAATTTGGGACATGAAATGTTATTTCAAATAACAAAATACATGGGAAATGTAATTGAATTACAAAATTACAAATTACAAATTTCAAGTAATTTCAACTACTGCCCATCCCTGCCTACTTTTGCAGCAGAATCAAGTATTATCTAGTATTATTATTAATTTTATTTGGTATTTCTGTGCTTTTAATATCAAACTTTTATTACATTGCAAACGTTCTAAAGATAAATAATATTTTTGAAACGATCGATAGATGACGCTCAGAGTGACGTCATTATGAAATGTTGAACCTATAAAAATATATAATGGTTCCAAACGTTGGAAGCTATGCGTCGCCGATGTAGACCGCAAAAAGCTATGACACGCATAAAAGAAGCCCAAACAAATGCTATGAAGACATTTTTACTGATATGCGAAACCATCTCCCACTCCAACAAAGATTACGTTGGAATATGTCATGGAAAATAAGTAATAATTACATGTCAATATATTATAATATAAATTTAAGGAGTTGCTTAAATACAATCATACGTGTGAAAATTTATAAAATACAGTTAAACTTCACAAGTCACGTGATATCTTTGTGATATCTGCCCGCCAACGTTTGTGTAAGTCGAAACATCGGCTCATTCGGCTGTTGCTGGAAGCAATATTGTAAACAAATGAATAAAAACAAATATGACGATTACTAATGCTGTATTCCTTTTTTACATGTCTAAATCAACTGTGAAATATGTTGACGGCATTTTAAAATTTCTTTTGACTTACGTAAACATTGTCACGTGATCCAGAGTAAATGCCCCTATAGGTCTATAAACTATAGCTTAGGCCTATAGTAAGCACGTCTATTGATCAGAGGCCAATGTTCTGAAGACACAGTCCACAGGGCGAGAATGCATGCATTCAGTGAGCATAAACCAACCAAATGTTCACGTTGACTCGTTAAGGTATAGCCCTACACATAGTCCACTCGACCGAGCCATAATTATCCCACACTGCACGGCTGCACCACGTCTCTGGAATTATGGTCTTCCCTCTGAATTCCGCAAATTTTCGGTTCCTCCACCATCATTGCCAATCACTCACCATCCTCTGCTTCAGGCTCTTCTATCTATCACACCTCGGGCTCTCCACTCAAAACTGAAGTCTCCACTATCCTAGAATTCCTGCCCCGACTCATCTGTATTGTATTGTATTGTAATGTATTGTATTGTATTTGAACACTTGTTATAGCGCCTCTACCAGATTTTTCCATTCAGAGGCGCTCCCGACTACTGCTGTAGTCGGAGTTTCACACCGAAGCGCATGAGCAATTGCGAGTGAAGGACTTGCCCAGGGTCCCTACGCGACGGCTTTGAGGTGGATTCGAACCCGCAACCCTCCAGCTGCAAGGCACCGAACATACCCCAAACCACCGCGTCCCAGTATATTGTGTTGTGTTCAAGGGCGTAACTTTGTCCAAGAAAGTGGTGGTGACCAATCCCTCCTCCTATTTTTGACGTGCTACTGGAACGCTAGGTAAGCTCAGGACACCAGCTTATTCACAAGCGCTGCTTTAAGTCACAGGGTTGTCCAGAGAGTGTTCGATGGTGTTTCAAGTCCAGTTACGAAGGAGACAAGAGACTAGCAGCGTCGAAGCCTCAGAGACACGATATACGCATTGTCCTGTTGCTGATGGTCTCTTAAATGAATATCGTTAGGCTACTACTATACTACCAATAATTGACGTTATAGTACCAAAAGTATTGTCAACGCTAAATGGTTATCCCGTAGTTTAGGTTGGTAAATTAGTTTAACGTCTTGACGCTGGTAAGTAAGCAGTCTACCAATGTCCATGATAATTGTCATAAGTCCAGCTTCCATTTACGAGAAAAATTGTTTCATTATTCCAACTTCTGTTTAACCAAGAATTTTTTCATCAATCCAAATTCTCTTTAGGCAAGAATATTTTCGTCAATCCCAATCCTATTTAAGCAAAAAACTTCATCGATCCAGTTTCTATTGAAGCAAAGACTTGATATAATCAATCCGGCTTCTATTTACGGAAACAATTATTTCCATCAATCCAACTTCTCTTTAAACAAAGAATTAGTGTAATCAATCTAACTTCCATTTAGGCCAACAATTATATTCATCGATCCAGCTTCCATTTTAAATTGACAACATAAAATAATTTAGGCCTACCAGCGCAAACTACGGTTTTACCCGCTAAATTACCATGATTGTACTGCAGTTAGTTGGAGCTTACAGCCTACCACGGAAACATGACACTTTGCATGCACAATTATAACCTTTTGCGGTCTCCTTACAAGAAATCGATCCATTTTCCCATATGAATTTGATAATTTGACCTTTTACAAAAACAAAATTGATGAACGTCACCAAATTGTGGAACCAAACATATGTAAGTAATGTAGGCTAGTGTGGGCCAACGACCTCTTATATATAACTAGACAGAGCTTTCTATGTTGAGCTGCCCAGTGACGTTGAAGCAACCGTTGGAAAGAACAGGAAACAGGAAAAGAGCAGGCGTACATCATACGGTACATGGTATGCGCGTCTAAATATAAATATCAATGCGCAATCATTCGTCAATCTGATACCAACATGGCCGCCAGCGAGACTTCAGCAAAAACCACGTGATCCCAACGGCCTGGTGTGGGCACACTGTGGAGGCCTCTATCAGCATTGCCGCCATTGCAATGTTAAGTATGCATGAATAGCCAAGACGGTAGACAGCCAAATGCTCTCATGTTAAAAAAATATATTTCATCACAGGACCCAAAAAGTGGTGGTGACTATCACCACCACTTTTTTAAGTGGTGGTGACCGGACACCACCGTCACAATAGAAAGTTACGCCTATGGTTGTGTTGTGTGTTGTATTGTACTCCACGTTTATAATGCGACCGAGCCACCCGCAGTAAAGATCCGAGAAATTAATCTCTGATAAACCGACCCGACCGGGAAGCGAACCCGGGGCGCCGGCGCGGCGAGCGGGCACCAACCCACTCGGCCACTCAGGATCCTTAAATATAAAATTTCGCGACAACTTTGGAAATAGTATCAAAAGGTCGCAGCACTAAAAAGGCTGAGAACCGCTGACATAAACCATCCTCTGCTTCAGGCTCTTCTATCTATCACACCTCGGGCTCTCCACTCAAAACTGAAGTCTCCACTATCCTAGAATTCCTGCCCCGACTCATCTGTATTGTATTGTATTGTATTGTATTGTATTTGAACACTTGTTATAGCGCCTCTACCAGATTTTCCCATTCTCTGATAAACCGACCCGACCGGGAAGCGAACCCGGGGCGCCGGCGAAACTACGCTGCGCTGATCCTCCACCTTCCAATTCCCGACCTATAAATGACATGCACCAGGCCACCAGCCTTAACAGCTAGTCTGCCCCTCTGAGTCTGACCCTCTGGCAACCGGAGTTACTGGACTCGGAGCACCCTTTGGACAACCCCTCTGACTCCACGTAAGCGCGCGTGAATAAGCTGGAGCCCTGCGCTTGACTTTCGAGTGGCGCTTTAGAAGTTTGGAAATTACGATTATACGATTAACCGACAATTACTATATCCACAGAGAGGCCAAAACTAATACGTAAACATACGAATATATAACCCCGTGCTCAATTCCTTGTTGTATTGCAAGCTGTCTGTTCTGTTAGTAGTTAATATTTCAATTGCATAACATGTAAATGTACAGCGCAGTGCGTTTGTCAGGCGCTTAATAAAGAAAAGATATTTATTATTATTATTATTATTATTATTATTATTGTATTGGCTTACTATGCTGGTCATACCATACAAGAACTGGGTTTAACTGAACATTTGGTTTATGTCAGCGGTTCTCAGCCTTTTTAGTGCTGCGACCTTTTGAAACTATTTCCAAAGTTGTCGCGAACCCTAACAATACAATTGATTTGGTTACTCCCCCTCACCGCATTTTTCTACCATTACGATCGATGCATTTCACATGTCATCATTTGCTGATCCATACGCGCATCATGCATAATAGCATAAAGCTGCATAATCAATAATAAATTAATCAACAAAACAATGTGAAATTTTATATTTAGAAACTACGCTGACAAATTGTCAGTTACAACTTTTTTCACAAATTTGCAGAGGTCACAGCCGACCCCTTCCAAATCGTAAGGTGTCCCCCGTGGGGGTCGCGACCCACAGGTTGAGAACCTCTGGTTTAGGTGAATGGCAATACTCCGGCAAAAGAGCAGAAGATCAGAATGGACGCGGAATTGATTCCCGCCACCCTCCAGAATGTCCACTCAGCCTTCCATTCGCTAGGTGGCGTTCGTAAAATGAGCAGTAGGACAGATGGGCGCCTTGATGTCTGCTAAACGACTAACTTCGACTCCTGGAATAGCTTGTAATCATCCGTTCATGCTATGACTTGTTATCATACTGCGGAGTGTCAGTTTGAATATTATTATAATGATAGACATGTATGTATTGTATCATGTATGATGTATGTAGGGCTTTGTAGGCCTAATTAACTGTTCTTGGTGAACGAGCTTTTCAGTGGCTCCTTTGTAAAGCGTCTTTATAAAATGCCTTCACCTCCGATTCCTTTGTCTGCAATCTTGGTATTAAGCTTACTGTTGATGCACATCTTTCCTTCTCTATTTAATATAGAGTCCTTGCTTCTCTATATAACCACGTGTACATCTCCAATCTCTCTCGGTCCTGCTTCATGCATATTCGTGACCTCCGCCGCATTCGGTTCATGATCGACTTCAAAACTGCCTCCACCATTGCTGCCTCCATGTCACTCCCATCCTCAAATCGCTGCAATGGCTAAAAATCCCAAAGCGAATCCACTTCAAAGTCCTATCACTATAACCTACAACTTTTTATAAAAATCCCAGTCCAATTAATTCTTCGCCAGCTTTTCACCTTCCAACCCGCTCTACCCGATCATCCTCCTGTCTCAATCTTTCTCGACCCCCGGTCACTGCTCATCTGAAGTTCTCCAACCGAGCCACACCCAACACCGCACCACGGTTCTGGAACTATCTGCCCCCCACCCGAAACCCGCAAATTCTTGGTTCCTCCGCCATCGTTGTCAATAGCCCACCAACATCTGCATCAGGCTCCTCTATCTATCACACCTCGGACTTTCCACTCAAAAAACCGAAATCTCACTTCTTCAAGACTTCATACCATGACTCGTTCGATCTTTTACCTTGGTGTGGGATATGGCTTATAGTTCAGCGTCTTTATAAAAATGAAACTTGAGCAGTTCCAGACCAGGTTTAACTTCTGGCCTAGGATAAACGCAGCTTAATAGAAGGCCCCAAAACTGTGCGTATGGTCCTATAACTGGCGATCAGTTGTTAAGGACAATGAAAGTTGAGCAGGAGTGGTGTAGAGGGGCCGATGGACTCTAATTAATGTACAGGCTACCGTTACCCGTCATCCGGACCAGCTGATAATATATAGAGATAATTTCACATCCTCGATCTTTGATTTGTTACTTGACATATCAGCTAACTGACAGGCCTATGTATATATATATATGTCAAATATATATATATATATATATATATATATATATATATATATATATATCATTGTGCATTTCAGTTGTTCAATCAGTTGCATTACCCTGTTAGGTCTATTTATGTATATTATATAGGCCTGCATGCATGGTTAGGAATAATTTAGAACTTAAACATCATAATATGGAGCAATTGACAATGGGAAGAGAGAAAACGCTGAAAATTGAAAGGATTGCATCGATGATCAAACTCTACAGGAAATTCACAGATTATAATTCAGCGGTATTTGTGGTATTCATTCAAGCCAAGAATGCTGATGGTGAGTAGACTTCATAGCTTCCGCCGACGAAGTTTTTCTGGCCCGCGGAGCCTTGCCTAAAGACTACACAATTTTAAGAATAAAGTTCAAATTTGTCATTTCAAGGCTTAATGAATTTTATGCGATGTTTGTGACTGATACTGAAGATCAAAATTAAGGCTTTTAAAGCATAATTTGACTGTTTGAATGCTAAAATGCACCATTTATGATTTTAGTCTTACAAAAATTTATGGGGACTGCTCACCGAGCCCCTATAGCTCCCAGATTCCTACCCAATTTTGCTCAAGCGCCTTGTGCACCCTGGTCCGCCACTTGCTGGAAAGTATTGCCACTGGCCCACCATTAGAAAAGGTTATGGCGACAGAAGCTCATTGGTGTAGAAAAAGCGCCTATATACTGCGGTTAAGCCGCTGCAAAGCATGCAACATCTCCAAGTCCGCGTACGCGTGCAGCTGAGAGGTCATTTCAATCGTTCCTTCCATGAGCCCTTACGCTTCTTATCGGAAGAAAACGCGCGTGCCTCTCCTGCAAAATCACGTGCATTGTTTGAAGCCACAGACCACAAGGCGAGAGTACATGCATTCAGTGCACATAAACCAACCAAATGTTCACGTTAACTCAGAACGGCCGCCGGCCGGGTATATTGGGTTCCCTTAAACCTGGGTTTGCAATTCCTAATTCCGCCTATGACATGTAGTTGTGGCCTTGGGGTCTATAAATGTGTGGAATGTGCTGAAGTTTCAACATGTGGAAGGCTATAGGTTACCATAGATACGTTACCCGGTCAACGACGAATCTATTGCACTTCGAACTAATGAAAGTCTAGCACACGCCTACCTAAAGGATTTTGCTCTGACTAAGCCCCTAGCTGTGAATTATGAATAATAAGCTGGTTCCGGCGACTTCGCTTTTCGGGCGCTGTATACAGAAATCTCGAACGTATAATTGCATACGATTTAAGGAAGAATGAGCGAACGTAAGAATTTAATTTTATGCGTATACACGCAGTTGGCGATCTAACAACACTAGGCCTATAGTATACGTATACACCCTTATATAGTTGGCAGTGAAATTGTTTAAAATATAGTCGTTTAGGCTATAATCAATTAGGCCTATGATGACAGTCACCATCGGCTGTATAGGCCTACTGTGTTGGTTATGAATATTTAAATGTATTGTCGTGTGTTGACAACAAGTCGACAAACCGCAACCAGGTACAATTATATGAAAATTGAAATATTTAAATGTTAGTGGAGGCCAACCTCGATTTCAACCATGATTGGTTCCTATGGGTTGTTTTCAACTGAGTCGATGTGACAGATTTGCATGGCTGGACAGACAAGTCATAGGCACAGGTTTCCATGATCGTGAAAAATATGCACTATGTCAACTGACTTTTACACACGCTCGCAGAACGACTAACAAACAGATATAATTGACTTGTAAACTCAAAATTTCTAAAGCGCTATACTCTAAAGCAGCGGTTTTCAAACTTTATTTCTATTGTACCCCCAGGTAAAAAAATTGAATCTTGGCGTACCCCCAACAAGGTCAGATCAAAAACAACATGCGAGCGTGAAGTCCCCTTGCAATTAACAACTCCTTTTAATCATTGGTGCAAACCGGGTATTAGTCACAGGTAGAAAATTTAATTTTAAAAGTAATATAATTTTAACTTAAGAATGTAGTCATATCAACAAAAGGAC